>JASVER010000047.1:6991648-7103215 GCA_030449065.1 Oceanodroma leucorhoa
ATTAGGAAAAATTTCTTCACTGAAAGGGTAGTCAGGCATTGGAACAGGCTGCCCAGGGAAGTGGTGGAGTCACCATCCCTGGAGGTGTTCAAAAAACGTGTGGATGAGGTGCTTCAGGACATGGTTTAGTGGRSATYTGTACTGGGTTGATGGTTGGACTCGATGATCTTAGAGGTCTTTTCCAACCTTAATGATTCTATGATTCTATGATTCTATGACTGAAATCTCTTTGGACCCTTCAATCTACGGACTCCAGATTTTCACAGAATCACAGAAGGTTGGAAGTGACGTCTGGAGAGTGTTGATTATAACACCTCTGCTCAACACAAGGTCAACTAAGGCAGGTTGCTCAGAGCTGTGCCCAGCTGGGTTTCGAGTATCTCCAAGGATGGAGACTCCACAGTCTCACTAGTCAACCTGTTCCTGTGTTTGGAGAGCATCACTGTAGATAAAGAATGTTTTTTCTYACATTTAAATGGAATATCTTGCCTTTCAGTTTGTGCCGATTCCCTTTTGCCCTTTCCCTGGGCACCAATGAGAATTCTTTGGCTYTGTCTTCTTTACTGCCCACCCGTCAGGTACTTATACATATTGATAAGATTCCCATGAGCCTTTTCTTCTCCAGGCTGAACAGGCGCAGTCAGAGGGTCCAGTGCCTTCATCATTTCATTGTCCTTTGCTGGATTTGCACAAGTATATCATTGTCTCCATTTTACTGGGGCCCGGAATAAGACAATTCACGTTACACAATTCCTTCAGAAGATATCATGACGATACAAACTAGATCCTGGGTGTTTTAAATTGCAGATGATGATAGTTTAAGACGGTAGATGTATTAATAAAAGATACTGCATCTCTCTGTCAGAAGCAAAAGATTTGTGAAAAGTATACTGGCATTTCTATTCTTAGAATAATAAATCTATCAAAAATCCTTGAGGAAAGAGCGTGGTCTAAATGAGGTCTTTTTACATCCCTTCTTTTTCTTATTTTTTTAAATAGAAATTAAGATAGCTTTTTTTAGAGGCTTCTTGTTAATTTTGGAAACAATTGAAGAAAAATATTTCAGCCCTCATTAAAGAATACTGATTATTTTTATGTCTAGATCTTTTCATAATTTGGATTTATTTCATACTTTAATAATGACTAGGGATCAGAAAGTAATAAGGAACAGATATTTCAGAGATTATGAATCAAAAAACTAGCCTAGCATGTTATAACAAGGAGAGAAAGCTAAATAACTTTCTGGACATTCATATAGTTAGAAAAACTGTTGCCATGATGTAGGGCTTGATTCTGCTGCTTTTTTTTTTTCCTCCTATTAAGCAACACTCCTCTTCCAAACTACAGTTTTTTCCCACAGTTTTCCTTATAAATTTTCAGAATTACAATATCAGTGCAGGATTTCTCTGTTGCTTTATTGTACTCATGCATTCATCTGAAGTTAAAACTGCATTAAAGGAGCTGTAGCAGAGCACAATCATGGTTCAAACATTTATGTGCTATATGAAATATTTCCTACTTTGAATATGAAATTAAGTTTGATCTCATAGTTGCTGAGGAGGTATACCATGAATATTTGTAAAGTATCTGAACAAATGCCACTTGGTCAGAACTCATGAGATGATGAATGTACTTAATAGCTTGAATTATAGAAATGGAACTGCACTTAGTACCTGGAACTACAGAAATGGCAAAGCATGCTAAGTTTAATATAGCATTGCCACAGAAGTGTTATGGAGTGGTGGTAGCCAGCCTCTCTATGTCTTCTCTGTACCTTCAGTGCTGTTAGCATTCCCGTTTAAAGAGGCTTATTTCATTTCCTTTGGTGGATGTTGGATTGGGCCTTAAAGGAGGTAAAGTCAAGTCATTAGCAGGATGCTCATAAACAGTTTGGTCAGCTTAATAATATTGGATCCCACATCATGCAAACAGGGTAGGAGGTTTCTGGAAACCTCAGTAATTTGCACTGTCTCACAGGAGTCAGTGGGACTACTCACAACTCATCTGCTTGTGCAAGTGCAGGTTGCTATCTGTGTGAAGAGAGCACTTGCTTTTTCTTACTCCTGTATCTCAGATTGTAGAAAGCACTTTCCTGCAGCTGAGACATGCTAGGGAATTGCATTGGACACCAAAGCAAAGGTTTATTGGAGTCTTACCCTTGCACTTCATTTTCCCTTCCTCTTCTACTGAGAAAGGCAGCAAATAGCAGGGTCTCCTATGGAGGCCACTGAGGAAGTGGCGCTAAGAATCCACTCACTGGACAGACAAAGGCAAGGCTTGCCTGTCACCACGAAGTTGCTAAGAGTATAAAAGGTATGTTCAGTGTGGTGGCAGCAAGATGGGGAGAAACATTATTCACAGTTTTTATCTTTCATGTAAAAAGTGTTTTCCTATTCTTTCAACTTTTACTTGGGGTCAAGGACATTTTTCAACCATACCTTGTTTTTTTCCCTGAAAAAAAAAGCAAAATAGAACTTTCATTGTGGTCGACATTTTTTTCTTTATGGCTCTCAGTGAGGTATTGTTACCTTGCAGGTGCAGAACTGGAGAGTAGAAGGTCTGGGTGACTTGTTCCTGGCCATATACTTGTTCACGATGGAATCAAAACCAACTTTATTATGTATTGCTGCAGAGCTATGACCCTTGTCAGACAGTGAATGTCTGCGATGCAGTAGTCTTTATGGACATTCCTGATCATGCCATACTTCCCTTATTCACTTGACAGATAGATTCTGACAGAGTTCTTGGAAACCCTGACATAATATTTTATACAACATTCAGAAACCATGAAGTATCTCAGTGTGAGGCTGAGGAACATAAGAAACTATGTTTTCTTTTATTGCTTTCCTTTTGCTGCTGAGTTCTTCCATCACCTGGTAGTATCTCCCGTCCATTCCTATTTACTATCTATCTACATCGTCTGCAAAAAACCAAAACAGTCAGCAGTGCTTGCAAAGTCATGTTGAAGTGGGGGCCTGAGGAGCAGGTTAAGCAGCCCAGGGCACGTCTTGCTAAGTACTATACTTACTCTGTAAATTCCCCTTAATTTATCTTCCCTAATTTCTTGCACATTCCTCTTTTACACTGTTTCTCAATTCCTTAGCAGTCTAAATATTTTATAATAGAGAATAGAACTGTGGATGGAAACAAATCTGCAAATTAGGTGTGGCCTAATCCTCTCAACTCTTAATTGCTGGTGAAGGATTGGACAATCTTTTCTGTTCTATCTCTCGCAAGCCTACATAGAGAACAGGCTGACAGGAGGCGTGTATCACTCCTTTCATTTTTTGTGTGGTTCCTCTAATAAGCAGATGTCCAAAATGCATCTTTTGGATTGATATGTGTGAAGCTGAAATTTTGTAGGAAGGGTGGGACCTCTTTACTTCATTTGCATATATTTACCCTTGGAACTGAAGTCATTTATGTGGATTTTCAGAAGGACTGTATAGGTGTGCTAGTTTTGTATGGGATAGAGTTAATTTTCTTCATAGTAGCTGGTATGGGGCTATGTTTTGGATTTGTGCTGAAAACAGTGTTGATAATAGAGAGATGTTTTCATTATTGCTGAGCAGTGCTTACACAGAGTCAAGGCCTTTTCTACTCCTCACCCCACCCTACCAGTGAGTAGGCTGGGGGTACACAAAAAGTTCGGAGGGGACACAGCCGGGACAGCTGACCCCAACTGACCAAAGGGATATCCCACACCATATGGCGTCATACTCAGCATATAAAGCTGGGGGAAGAAGGAGGAAAGGGGGGACGTTCCGAGTGATGACGTTTGTCTTCCCAAGTCACCGTTACGCGTGATGGAGCCCTGCTTTCCTGGAGATGGTTGAACACCTGCCTGCCCATGGGAAGCTGTGAATGAATTCCTTGTTTTGCTTTTCTTGCATGGGCAGCTTTTGCTTTACCTATTAAACTGCCTTTATCTCAACCCACGAGTTTTCTCACTTTTACCCTTCTGATTCTCTCCCCCATCCCAACCGGGGGGAGTGAGCGAGCGGCCCTGTGGTGCTTAGTTGCCGGCTGGGGTTAAAGCATGACAATAGTTTATCCAAAGACCATCTTTCAAAGGCAACTCTCATAAAATATGCATGCAAAACATGCCTATGGTGTCATAAGCAGGTAATTTCATATGCAAAAATATGCTGTTGTAGACTATGAAAAACAAGCTGTCATTCATGTAAGTAGTGGTTTACTTGTGCAGTTAATATTTACAGATTCAGCTAGGAACAGAGATCTGCAGGAGACCATATGGGTCATCAGGCCCAGTTGCCATAAGTGCAGTCGGTAAATGTATAGTCCAGATGACTTCATAAAACATCTATTTGATGCACTCAGCATGCCACAGAACTGGTAACCTTTAGGACAAAATATCAAATGACTTATAAAAGACTGTGATGGGCCACATGAAAAGGGGAAGGTGAGATCAAGGATATCACCAGTGTGGTGATTCTTCCACTGTGGTTCTGTGAATAGCCATATGGTCCTAGAAATCTCACTTTCCATGGAAAGCTGTCAGATTTCTTTCCTTGGAGATTCAAAACTGGACTAGACAAGGCCCTAGTCAGTTTGGTCTGGCTGGCTCTGCTGTGAGCAGTATGTTGGACTAGATGACCTCAAGGGGTCCCTTCCAACCTAAACAGCTTTTATTATACTAGGGTTCTATTCTTGTTTTCAGCTTCAGATCCTTCATCTGAACTGAAGTGGTCCCATGCTTTTGTGTTAATTTGCTGTGGGCCAAGAATTATTTCAACTGTTGATATCCTTGCTTAGTTTGGGATTCCCTTTGTCTCTCATTTTTGAGCCTTACTCCAAGATACACAGTTGGGAGTGAGATAAATGAGCACAGAACAAGAATATATGTTAATGTTTTCATTAGGTCATGAAAAAAGGCACCTCTGACCTACTATGTATTAAGCACATCAGTCTGGCTCTGGGGTAATAAGAGAAAAATGCATAGATGAAAGTCCTGAAGGAAGGATGAGCTCTCTGTACCTTATGTTGTGTGACGCTGTAATACTGTATATTGCTGAAATTTGGGGAGCACCTTCAGGATTTTGAACTTGACATCTGTTCTGTTTGCTTGAAGGACAACGTGCACACACTAGATGGGAAATATGGTTGTGGGGGAGCTTGAAATCAGTTTCAACTTTCTGTTGAAATCAGTGGTAAAAGTTGTTTGGATTTAGTAGACCTCGATTAGGCACTTCTTAGCTGGGGAATTCATTAGGGAAGTTTTCTTGCTCTTGTGTTAGCCTAGAAGAGACCTGGTCAGCTAAACCCAACACAATGGGTTTAGCTAAAGAATGATCCCATTCGTCATAAGAGCGGACAGGTCCTCTCCATCAGTGAACATTTATGCTGACAGTGTAATTCCAACTAAGCTCAGCAGAAAAGCAAGCACCCACATCTAGCTGATTTAATTTGGTAAAGCATAATTAATTAAAGTAGTATCTGTGATCTGTTAATTAAAAGAATGAAATCTGAAATTAGATTTTTGGTAAAACACAAAATGTGGACTTGGCAAAAGTTTTGAAACTCACATAAGGCTTCTGATAAATTCGCATTGGATATGCAGTTATTTGGGGGGTGGGGTAGAGGTTAAAAGAGGGTCTTTTATCTCCCCCACAAAACCATCTGTGAGCCTTTTTTTATCTGACAGGCAGTAGAAGAGGAGGAGATGTGTAGGAAAAATTAAATGTTCACATTGTTCAGGAAGAAGAAAGGCATGTGTCTTAGAAGCTCTCTTATCCAAACTTCTGCTTTCCTAAAAGCCCTATAAGCCGTATTTAGGTCGTGTCCTCTGAAGTGCATCATCTGCCTTAAGGAACTTTTTTAGCAGAGATCTCAGCATGTCCGATTACAGTCTGAGGGCCCGATCCAAATATTACTGAAGTCAGTATCTCCACATTCCATCTCAGTGATTGTAAATGAGGGGGTGGAGGTCTACTGTGCAAAGCCGTAAAAATATTCTCCCTTTTCAGGCAAATGTAACTAAAAAAATCCCTGATGTGTAAACAAGCATTAGCAACCTGTAGAGCAGATAATGTTGAAATACAAAGCACCACTCAACATGTTAAATCCTGCATTTATCCAGAGAGTTTGTCACATCACCCAGTTTAGTTTATAGATCTTTTCTAGAAGTCCTTAGACATCTATTTGTTGTGTGTATCTAGCTATTCAGAATCCTGGGATTGGTGATCTTTCAAAGTAAAAGCCCATGAAAAGTTAAATCCATGCTATATGATATAGTAATAGATGACCTAAAATTATACATATATACACGTATGGAAATATTGTGGATGGAATATGTATATGGAAATATATAAATAGGATAAAGATACACGTATGTAAGATATACATTATTATATGTGAAAGATACAAAGCTGAATATTCTGCTCTAGTATAATTCAATGTTCTTACATTAGCAACATTCAGTGTTGTTCCATTAGGCAGGAAGTACAGGAAATAAAAGGGGAAAAAGTAGGAAAAATGTTCAGTATTAGTAGCTATTTAACAAGAATATCTTTAGAAGAATTATACCACTGAGTCTTAGAATATTGATATAATTTCATCATATATCTCTATCAGGGTGGCGCAAAGGAAGAAGCATATTAAATGTTTTTTTACAAATGCTTTAAAATGTTTGAAAATACCGTGTTGGCTTTATTTGCCCAAGCAGTTGTCTCTCTTGCAGCCAGTCTGCACACTAGTAAGTGTTATTACAGCAAGCAGGGCTTTAACTCAGCATCGAAATAACTCAGTACTTGAAAAGCAAAACAAGTGAAAAAAACCCCAATTGTCTGAATTCAGCACAAATGTGCATACACACACAGACACACAATATATTTCTTTACCATAGCAAGTACTCTCACTAGTCTCATGTGGAAGACTAACAGATATTCTCAGTGTGTTTGTGTACATGAGCACAAACACAACAGACACACTATAAAGACAATGTGTCTAAAAGCTGGAAATATTTCTACATACTGTTCCTGTAGAAACCAAAACATTTTCTTCAGTATCTTAGATTTCAGGTAAATTCAAATAAAGAAACACTTTAATCTGTCTATAAGCAAACCGATAAGGACGTGGGGTTTGAAGAACAATTTCAACAACCTATGTGGTTGTGATAATCTATTTTATATTTTAATGAAAAAATATTTTTCATCATATGTCGTAGATAAGTGGATGTGGAAAAATTTCAAGTTTTGTCTTTATGTTTAAATCTGATGATAACAGATCTATAAATTGGCAATTATTGATAGTAATAAATAATTGATGGATACTTGTTAATTATTAGGATTTTTTTTTGTTAAGAATAAGATTAATCTGGTATTTCCAACCTGAGGTGTGGGTCGGAACATAGTAATGAAGACGTTTTCTTTTAGGTTTTATAGCCTGGAAATGTTCTCAGTATAGAAAAAAAAATATTTTTCTCTAAGTATTAAAAAATTCACACTTTTAAATTGATTTCCATAAATTCAATTTTATGATTTAGAAAAACATTAACTCTAATTAAAGTAGATGAAAGCTGCTTAACATTATCCAATTCCTGATTTAAATCCTTGTGTTTTCCACCTACTGTTTGAAGAGTCTCTCTAGTTAAAATTTGTTCTTTCTTATGAAAATATGTGGCATATGACACAAACCTCTAGTTTATCAACAGTCATGGTTTCTAGTGCCTTAATAATCTGCAAATATTATGTAGTGACACTTCTCATGATGAGATGAATTGCAATGTCTCCTGAGCTGAATGACATCATATTCTGGGGGGAGAGCAGGCCAAAGGGCTGGCAGAGCCAAGTTTGTCTCTGTTACCTGCACCTTGGGCACCAGAAGCACCAGGAGCATGCATCAGACGAAAATTCAGGTGTGGTCAGGTATCTGCAGGCTTTTAGCAACGTCAGTACTAGCAAGTAAAACAGGCCAGGGCCTCTTCTTTGTCAACTGGCATGGTATCTTCATGGCTGAAATGTCTGCCTCATAGCAGGGTGGCCTCACCCTGACTGCCAACAGACCCTTGCACATACTCTTTCCTCAGCTGTGCCTGGTCTTTGCCAGGAAGTAGACAAAAACAGTAGAGGTGAACTTATGCCAGGGCTTGTCTACATTTTCCAGTCTAGTCTACCAGTATAGGCAAAGCSTTTTTTTAACAATGTACTTCTTTACTGAGGTTTCCTGCTTTTATGTATAAATACAATTAGAAAATAAAATCTACTCCAACAGAAACAATTGTTTCAAAATGGCCAAGTAAGATCTTCTAAAGCTCTTCAAAGTGATCTCACTTGTTCCACCACTCACTGAAGGCTGCCACACAATTCACCAGGGACTGGCCAGTGGTGGTCTTAAGGGAACCAGTGCAAGGAGGTAGATGTGCAGAAGGATCCTTTGCAAGGTCACTGAAGCTGAAGGGCTGTTGCCATTCCTTTCTAACAGCCTACATACCACAATCTCAGTTCCTCTGCAAGGCCCTCAGCCTCAACCAAAGATATATGTGATGTTTTTAATTACCRATACAGCTGCAACATTTTAAAGAAACTGTTTTCTCCTATCTCTGCCCTTCAATGGAGACAAGCATACAGCCACAAAGGACAGACTCTAATGACACACTCTGAAATGCTCATAGCTTACTCAGCTTCATATTATTATTTTTTTGCATTTCCTTTTCATAACTCGTGAAATCCTTCTGTGTTTCCAATTCCTTCTTAGCCTGGGCAAAGCTAACAAAAATAACAGGTATTCCAGAAAAACGTGTGGAACAGAACTGTATGTGTGGATGAAGCAGGATGCAGCATGATGCAAAGTTTCTTTTCCTTCCAAATGACTTATTTATTGATGGAGGTCTTTTATTTATGGAGACCATCACCACCACCACCAAAGAAGAACCAAAATAAATCCTCACCATTCTCTGCAACTGGGTGCTAGAGAGTATGTGGTAAAAATAATGCTATTCTGTAAATATTAATGCTGGGTTTGGTTTGGTGGGGGCTTTTCTGGCAAAATATAATGGGCAACAGGTAGAATGAAATAATTAGAGCTGATACACATGCCACCTCATAGCAAACACTTGAAAGATATTATAAAACAACTCCAGACTACAGGAGGGTCTAGAAACAAAAACTGGGATCCATCTTAGAGGCCTAAAATTTAGCTGTGGCTACATATTTGGAAACTGCTGTTTCTAAAGTGGAAGCTGGCTGCAGTAGTCCTGTTTTTGCCCTCAACCCTAGCCCTCATTCCTGGCTTTCATCTCCCACCAGCTCCAATGGGGCATCACAACTCTTGTGCAGACATGCAATGAAGCAGATCAAGGAACTAGAGGACGAAAAAGCCTTCCCCCAACCATTTTTTTCCACTGGATGTTATGCCATTTATACTCAAAAATACACCATCCTTGCATCTTTCTCATCAAAGACCTGGTAGCAAAGAAAGACTCAGAATACTTTGAAACTTAGAGAGAAGCGGAAGGCCTGCAAATGTGGTAGAATATGTCATGCAGAAAAGTAATCTGTATTCTGTGCCCTTACGTGAAGGCAAGCTGTGGTTTGACCAAATCCAATGACATTCTGAAATTTTCTTCAGTTATTGGGTATGGCTAGAAACCTGTTTTTACACTCAATCTAAGCAAAAGTTTTCAGGAGCAAAAGCCATCTTGCATTGAAAAAATGGAGACTATATTACACAAGCATCTGTTTTGCACAGACATGACTTCATTGGCATTAATAAGAGGCCAGTTTGTGTTTCTAGTTACTTAGTTGCCAGCACTTTCTCTTGATTTCTGTGAGATGCTGTTGAAACAGTAGAGGCTTATGGTCAAAAAGAGTAGGTTTCCTTGGTCATGTTTTGAGGTTGCCAGGCATCTCCTTGAACAAGCCAGGCCCTCCCAAAACTATGGGAATGAGGCAAGCCATTGCAATACTGACTGGAGAAATAACTATACGGATCAAGGACTTTTTGCCAAATTAAAGATCCAGGTACATATGGGACGAGATGGAACCAGTGATGGCTGATGGCTGTCACCTGAGACTGACACTGTGAGGAAGGAATTAATTTGGCTTAGAGGACACAAACATAAGGGTCTGCCAACACCTATGTCTCTGCTTTTGATGGAAAAGCTTCTAAAGATGGTAAGTGCAGAAATATGCCACTTCATTTTATTCAAACATTGCTCATCTTTGCAGGTCTCCATGCAGAAGAGAGGCTAGGTCCAAAGTCCAAGTACATTCCCTGGCAAGTCTCCCTTCAACTCCATAAGGATTGGGTCATACTCAGGGGTGTGGATTAGAGGTATGTATGGTTCACACAGCCAAAATGTGTCCACCCATGGAACAGTGTGGCTCTTTACATTGCTCACTGAGATGAGCCCATGGTTCGTGCTAAAGCCCTAAAATGAGTTTGGGCATTGCTGGCAGTTTGTCCTAGCTCAAAACTGTGTGAGGGATCACACTAACCTTAAACAGGGTGGATGCCTGCGACCTTGTGCTCAATCCTGGACTTGCATACTTTACTACTACAAAGACAGATGAAGTTGTTACCACCAGAAGGAGAGAGGAAAGAAGCTTGTTTGCAGCGAAATGTGTTCTCTCTTTAATTCTAATGATTCTCGGCTATTTTTATGTACAGTAGTTAGTTTTCAGACTGATGAGAAGGAGTCTCATTTGTGCAGATGGGAAATGCTTATTATGCTAATAGTGTTCTGCATTGTTAACGGAGATTATTAGACAGAGATGTTAGAAATGCCTCTAGTGGAATTAAGTAGGTGACAAGGTAAAACGAAGAGATAAATGACAACAGTGATTAGGAAATGGATTGTGCTGAATACAACAGTGCAAAGGAAGAGGGGAAAGGAACTACTCTTACAACAAATTGTTTAACCAGTGATGTATCTATGGAAAAGATACATAAAAGATAGTTTACCTAGATGATACCAAACACTGCTCATGAGATTACATGTGATGTTTAATCTGGAGAAAGTTGAGAGAAATGTCAAAAGGTCAGCAAGGAGGAAAAACAGAACACCTGAAGATAAGGAAACCATAGACAGGCTTGTGTTTTATAACGAATATATTCTGCCAAATAGCTGTATTATGTATGGCCAACTATATATTTTAACATGCAATTTAGTGAAATGTGCTATTCATCTTCTCTGAACTTGTAATAAATCAAGAAAATCCAACATTAAAGATAGACATACAGGCTGCATAGTCACACCAGTCTCTCGTATTGCATTGAAAACTGCTGCTCTTTGGCATGTTGTTTCTATACCTAGATCCATTGCTCCAGCTGGAAGATGGGATTTGTGACTGCAGTCTGCAAAATAGGCTTTGGGCTTTGTTTCTGAAGCAACACACGTCAGCAGCCTAACTATGCTGTAAACTTTTACTAAATGCTTGATGGAAATCAATGCACATTTATAAAGTGCTATTGCAGCACTGCAGTTTGATATGACAGAACCAGTCATGGTAGATAAATGATTCAAGGAATATGGCTTTTTTCCTTGTCTGTGAATCATCAGTGAATCAGTCCTGCCAATATATTGATTATTCTTAATTATTCAGTATGGGTAAAAGCTTTCCTTGTTGTGTCAATTACCATCACATGGCATATCCAAACATTGATCATTTTGACTGTTCACACTTGCAGTATGTGACAGATAGCTGAAGTTTCTGGAGTCGTTTCGACTTTCTCATCATATGCCTGAAACTAGCATGAAAAGCAGAAGAGTGATGAACAGCAAATAGTTAACAGTTGTTAACTGATAACAAATGTTCTTGTTTGCATTCAGAGTTTCCTGCTTTTGTACCTGGCAGGCAATATAATGATTACTTTTTTCTCCCTGGGATTGAATACATGTTAAGCAGAGAATTCTGATGGGACGAAAGCTGCTTCCTTTGGATTAATTCTGTATAATATCTGTGGCTTCCTAGTAGAAATAATCATGAATGCAAAGGCTTATTGACCAGATAACTTGCCCTGACTGATCATAAAATGGGTTCCTGAAGTTTGTCTGAAATGGGCATATGTGAAGTAGCTGTTTGCTGATTTCCAGAACCACTAAGAACCTCATGCATCAGCTGGCTTTATTTCCTCCTGTTCTGACTGTGTTGATGGAAGGCCAGATTCTGTGGTCTACCTGGCCAAAATGGGGGACTATCTATCTCCCTAAATGCATGGGTTAGGGGTTGGTGTGCCCTTTGTTGCTGCAGTACCTGAGAGCCTCACTATCTTTAAAGCCTCCAAGAGGGGTAAGTACAATTATCTCCTTTCACAGATGGGAAGCAGGAGCAAAGAAAGACTCCAYGGCTTGTCTAATGTCACACAGGAAGTCTGCAGTTGAACAGGGAACAAAATAAATTTTCCAGGTTCTGGGCCTTAAATATCTAGGACTTTAACATCCCTTCATGTTGATAATGCAGAAGATACTTGAGCTGCAAGGAGCAACAAGAAAGGTCATCTCCCATGGGGAGATACCCAGGATACAGAAAGCGTGCTCAGCTCTTTTTGGTGGTTGATATGAGGGGAAGAGGAGAGGAAAAGGCTGTTTCATTTCTACTGAAAAGCAATTCAGAACAGATTCTGGATGTATGTCATTTTATGCAATGGTGCAGATGTAAACTGGCGTAAGCAAGGAGGAATCACCTGTGTCCTGTTATGAGAAACTCTTTATTCCTCTCCTTTCTGACACTAAAGATCAGGCAAGGAAAGTCTATTGGGTGACCCAGCAGGAAAGGATGGGCTCTCTCTGATGGGAAGGCAGAGGGAGATATTTCTTTCAGAGTGGGAAGTTCTCAGTTTTTATGAGACTGCTTAGTGAAGTTGGACTGTTTCTGCTAAAAGAAGAAAAGACTTTTAACATGAGGCCTACACAGAGTCTTTCAATATTTCTTTAGGTATGAGCAGCTATTAGCTATGTCTTCATGAAAAAGATGGGAGCAAGGTGATCTTTCCTTTGGCTTGTCATAGCTATGAAGAGGATCAAAGTTACCCTGTGGAGAATATTTCTGTACCAGAAGTGTCTCCATGAATCCAGAGTGCCTCTGATCAGGCACATTTTTGCAATACAATCAATTATTTTCTTATTTTACAAACATCTGAGACAGCCTTACAAGACAACTTCTTTTTTTAAGTTGAGAATAGACACAGACACAATGTCATCTTTTTGCTAGTCAGCCCATTCCCACACTGTCACAAAAGCATTGTCATCAGGATAAGCCTCCAGCTGTGACTCTGACCTCTCATTCCTGGACAGTAAAAACATCAGTCAATACTTGAGACCTCTGCAAACAACAGGCTTTGATGAGGGTGCCCTAAAGCCTGTAATGCTTCAAAACTCTGATCACTGAAAAAAAAAGGCATCCCTGGATGAATCCCTGAACAATATGAGTCTCAAAAACAACCACTCAGTCTATTTCTTTTGTAAATAAGGTGACTAAGAGGTTAGCAATCAATTCACTTTCTCCTTGGATCTCTCCCTGGCTTCAGATTTACATATGGCATAGACAGCAATTCTCTTGGGGAAATTCTGACTTTGCAAAAATTTTGGAATTCTTATCAGGGAAAACTACCAAAACATTTTGGGATAAGGCAATCTGAATTGAAACTGCAACATTTAATTCTGGGCTGTTTTTACTTTTTTTAATGTTCTATTGGCCTGCTAAGTTGCCTCCTCAAAGTTTTGTTTCAGATATCTTGGAATATTTGGAGATTTGTGGTAGAAAATATAACATGAGGAATACCGGATACCTCAGCAACTAGTCCAGGTACAATGAATTCTTAAATGGAGCCAAAGTGAAACATGGTGATTCAGTTCAATAACCTGAACTTAAACATCTCAGTCAAGTAATATTGTTATACTGTATTTTGAATTTTTTAAATTATGTCATTTCCATTCCATTAAAGAGCAATTTTTGTCATTTTGTATCTATCACAGGAGGGTAAACATTCTGCAAAAGAAAAAATCCTATTTCTATTTATCAGTTGCAGACCTGGCAACAGTTATGTATACTTTTTGACTTTCCAGATTMATTTATTGCATTTAAAAATGAAACAGTCGCCCTGGAAAACTGATTAATAGAATAAACCAGCACACAAAAAAAATCTGAAAATATTTACCTGAAATATTGTATTTTTTAATAGATCTTGACATCGGCTGGCAAAGACTAAATGTATTTTGTTTATTTGGTTAGCCAAGTCCTTACTTTCCCACTAGATAAATAGTAGATGACATTGGTTCTCTAGAGCAAGTGAAGAACTGGAGTGAGGGCTGAGCTGTCCTGAGAGGGGGACCACAGAACCCCTTAATGAAAGTACAAACATTATTGCATGTTCTCCTCCCTGTGTTCAATCAATGTAAGCACTGGAGAGGTATTGGCACTTGCATGTGTTCTATTCTGCTGGTGACTTCATTTTTCATTGCCTCCAGAAAAGCTCAGAGTAGCTACAATCCTAATCCAGATGTCTCAGATACGAGCCTTCACATAGATGAACAATTCCAGATTGCCATCTACCTAAAATTGAATATAGAGCTGCATAAGAAACACTGTTACTGTCTAGTAAAACTCTTGAAACTTATTTCTGTATTTTTCACTCTCCTTTGGGATGATCAGAGATCTTATAAAGTCTTTTGGTGGAGAACAGAAGGGAAAGAAAATAAAGCATGAGGTAAGGGATTTATGTTCAAATCCCAGCTCTGAACAAGCACATTGTGACTAAAAAAACCATTGGTTTGGGAAATAGTGAAAGGTACTTCATGAGCCAGTGTGAACATGTAGCTTTCCTGCTTCATTCCATGCCAGTTCCCTAGGACTTAAAAGTTTGAATCAAAGTTTCTGCCTTCTSTTGTTGACATTTTCTGTGAGCTGGTTTTCTCTTTCTGAAGGTTTGCCTCTCTTCCATGACGATCGGAGCCTTTGGTGGATACCTTCCACCAGCGAAGCTGCTCCTGTCTAAGAACAAGCTGGTGAACTCAAAAAATTTCTCAGAGCTGGATTTAAGATATGGAGTTCAGAAGGGATTAGGAAACCTATAGACGTGAACATTTTCAATCTAAGCAACAATATTTTTCTCTTTGTATTTTCATTTCATGCAAAATTTCAGAATGCATGCCATATCATCAGTCTTTTTCTTTCTTAAAACACCTTTGAATCCACACGAAAATCAGGAACAATGTATCTAGATTGCTTCTTCTGCATACAAGAAAGGAAAAAGGAGGCATGACAAAGATTGCAATGTCTAGTTTTAAACATTTAGTAAATTTTCAAGTGTAAAACCAGGAAGGCTACAAGGGAGATCAGTACTTCTCTTTGCAGTAATATGTAACTCTAATTAACTACTGCTTCTGTAAGTGTAAGAAAAACCAGACATATCTTCATAGATTTTTATATTACAAACTCTGAAGAAATTATTGTAATGATCTAGAGTAACTTACTTCATAACTTTGGACATAGGACTTCCCTGAATTAATTCCTACTTGAACTAGAGTATAGTTTGTAGAAAAGAATCTAATCTCAATTAACATCTTTAGCAATGCTTAAATAACAGGATTGTGACTAAATTATGCTAAGAAATGAAGGCAAATTCAGTAATGATAAGCTATGCTACACGTGCTGTCACAAATGCACCAACCTCTATACAACTCTTTAAATGCTACTGTAGAAGAAATCAAATTTAAAAAAGTATATATGAAGTATATTTGTTCTGTTTTCAATTCCCTAGCTTTTTTTTTTTTTTTTTTTTAAGAAATCAGAACAATTCTTTCTATCCAGATATTAGTTCCTGTCCTCTAAAACAGCCATGCTCAGATCCAGGAGACTTCCATGACAGGATCATTTTGTAGGATATATGGTATGACTTCACTGAAAGCAACTTACACATGCAGAACTCTTCACAAAGTTAAAAAAAAAATAAAATAAAAATTAAAGGCTGTGCATAGATCCCAAGATTTTGATTGCTCTCAGCAAATTAAGTTCCCAGTGTTAGGAAAGATTTATTACTGTTTTCAGTGTGTATATTTAAAGTCAGTCTGGTATGCGTGTTTAAAGCAATAAGGTAGACATCAGAAAGTTAACGGTTTAATAACAGGTTGCCTAAGAATGCCAGGGCCCTTACAGTAATCTGAACGTAATTGACAGCTATTATTCTTCACTTAGGAGCAGTGGCCCACCCCAGGAGCAATGAACAGATAAATCATATAGTATCATGTTCCTTCTTGATTGAACAACTTCAGGGGCCCATGGCTAACTGCATGGCCTCTTGTTGAGCTGCAAAAGTGTCTTTTTATTTGTTTGAGGAAGTGCACCATTGAATACAGAGGTGAAAGAGAGGCCATTTCTCTTTTCTTTTCTGTTGGTGTTTTTTTTGTTTTTTTTTTTTCCTTCTCAGCCTCAGAAAGGTCAGGAGCCTGCTTCATCTGTCATGCTTAATCAGCTGATGAAAACTCTGCTGATGCACGAGGTTCTGGCTCCTCTATTTTAAGCATAAATCTTAATGGAAGAATTATTCTGTAATGTGTTACTTCCTGAAATGTGGAGCTGCTCTTTTAGGAGTGTGCTGGAGGCTTCTGGTTGCACGGGTGTACAGTGTTTCTGGAGCTCTCCCAGGGCACCATGCTTTTGTTGGGTGATATATGTGACAGCTTCCCAATTGCATATGATAAGGCATGTGGTCTCAGACTCCAGCAAAAGGCTGTAACAAAGGGACTAGACGTCCCAACTGGAATGTGAAACAAGTCATCACGACTACAGTTAACAGGATGCTGCTGACTGAAGAACAAAGATGGGAGTACATTTCAGTTGCCAAAATGCAATTGCTCATTCCCCTCCAACCCATCATCTTTCTCATTCAAAGTGTTTGTGGAACAGTGGAAAAATGCTGTGTATCTAGCAAAGGTTGGCAAGAGATGTACAAGAGTTGAACTAGAGGGGAAGACAGTATTATGCAATGTTGGCACAAGTGGTCCTTTGTCCTGGCTGGTAGGTCTGGCTGAGCATGCAGAGGGACAGATACTGTCCCTCTCTTTTCAGTGACACGTCTTTTAAAACCCTTTTGAAATCTTTGTGGTAAAAGATGTCTTTTCACTAAATATTATTTATCTATCTACCTGCCATGTTCCAGTTATTAGTCTTGAGATAGGACATATTTTTTTAAACACATGCATTCCAGGAAGGCCCAAGAATTTCTCTCAGGAAGAAGGCCCTACAAAGAAAAATTGCAGCACCGTAAGATGCAGTGCCTTCTCTACTGTCATAGAAGACGCTCAGAAAGCAAAAGGGGAGTGAGTTGCAACATAGAAATATGCTGTCCAAGATGGTCATTGGATACTGCTTTTTGCCACAAGATGGAGGAAAAGGAAACAATACCCAGCCTCACACATCACTTCTTTTTAATGAGACTAATCTCCCAGAAACACACGAATGAAAAAAAAAAAAAAAAGGAAATGATAGCTAGGGACTTTATGTGGGCTCAGAAATGAAGAAGCCTTGATGTGGCCTGTGTCAGGTATTCTGACAGGAAAATGTTTCTACTTTAAAATAAATCTAGCTGGATTTCAAGAAAGTTTTGTCCCATAGGCTGATGTGCAATGAAATTGTTTATCATTGTATTCACATATGTACTGAATTTGTGAAGTCCAGCAATAAGAAAGACAGGGCTGCAACAAAGAACCTTCACAATAGCCTCCCAGTTTTATCTCATGAAACTGGGAGGTATTTCTCACTATATCACAATGTACAAGAAAACACAAGTGAATGCACAGACAAGAGATGTATTAGGTGCATGGAGCATTTGTCAGCTCTCCTCTGATGTACACAGAATTCCAGGTCCTTGTGCTCACCAGAATATTATATGAATACTGCCAATAATTTCATGGCATCTTGAACTTGGAAATGCTACCTTGGGCATAACATACATGGTGCACCCTCAGAGAAGCAGAAGAACATTTAAATATACAACTCAGATGGGCATAAGCATGTATGAAGGCTACATCACCCTCTAACACAGCTTTTGCAAACATACAGGCTGCAACCTCATGAAGAATCATGATGGCAATTCTATTTCTGGTGCTAAGTCAGAAGTTCAGTTTGCAACCACATGTAAAGTTGCAACTGGAAAGGATTTGGGAACTGGTATTGTAGTGATAAAATGCAACTCTGCAAGTTACAGCAATGTCTCAAGATTGAGTGCATGTGTGCTCATGTGTGCATGATTCATGTCACTCGTTCTCCATCTGCTGGTGGCATTTTTAAGGCCTATAAACCCTAATGCCCCTGCTATGAGTGATGCGGAGGTTACCACTAGTTAACCCCATAAAAATGTGCAATCAGCTAGTTGGAAAATTCTAATTAAGCCTGTGCTCATGGTGCAGACATCCATATAGGAAAGGCACTCAGCTCGTCTGTACGACTGGCTTGCTTGCCATCGGAGAGCAGCAATGGGGTTGAGCAAGCTTTCCTTTCCCAGCCACTGGAGCATGATGGCCCGGATGACTGTGTTGATGGCTGTCTTGCTGAGGGACGATTTTTCTGCTGCAGCTACCCATGGTTCCTTAGTTCCAGCTGCCTATTCATCCATGTTCCCCGTTCTCACTAATCGCCATTTAAGAAACAAAATGAACAGGGGTGAACACAACTATCATTAGGAAAAATGATGACAATTAAATATAATTAATAAACACTCCTATTACAGGGCATATGCATGCTGTGTGTCTAAACTGGACTGAGTCTGAAAATTAGTACACCTCATTACCCAAATGAATTGGAATTACACAGCACAACTTCCACTATTAATACAGCTTAAAGAAATCCTCCATTTTTTCTCATGTATATCTGTTTCCAGAAAACTATGTGCTTTTTAGTCAAAGAATATTAGAATGAACATTGCTAATCACATCAGTCCAGATGGTTGGCTCTCTTCTTGCCAAGTGGAAGTATTGTATCCTATTTAATGTGCAATTTACATAAGCTCCATGTTAATAAAGATCCATGAGCTTGTGGACTTTTTCTCTACTCTTTTCTATATCATGGGTTCAGTCCACAGAGGCAGAGCATAGTGTTGTGACTGCCATTGATGCTGGCCTGCTGAAGCCAGGACTGCTCAGTACCTTGCCCCCAACCCTTTGTCCCTGTCTTCTTGCAGCAGTATGGGATCCTTTAATTGATCATTATCCCTTTTTGAAGTTAAAAGTACAGTTAGGAGCATATATGCCAAGCCCACATAAATCTGTGGTAAAGGCTGAGTGAAACCTAGCTCAAAATAAAATTGTTACTGTGTGCATTCAGCCTGCATTCTTGGACCAGCTGGAATGTGTTAGAATTGTTTTGTGTTTATGGACTCTCCATCTAAACCTTACACAATTTAATTTTCTCTAGAAATTTACTAACTTTGAGGCTACTGTGCACCCTGTCCTCCAGTCCAACTAGGATTTTCTGTGTGGCAGTCACACTATGCTGGAGATCACAACATATTTTTCTGATGGGTGGAATGATGTGCTTATAAATTCCTGTTGGTATCTCTATAACTCATATGAGAAAAGTTTTTGTTGCTGAGAGCACATCTCCAGCAGGTTTGGCAGGTCATACACCTTTCTGTTATCCAACTGTTATGTGGAAAGAAATCATACAACCACAGGGTCAGCTAACATTAAATCATGGGCTTGGCTGTACATCCCCCACTTTTCCTGGATCTTCTAGAGACACCTATGGAAGGAAGAGACTACTTTTTTCTAGTCACTGTAGAAACTCACTGTAAGCGTATTTGTGCTTTGAAGAGCTTGTTGTATGTACAAATGGGACAGACACCAGCTGAACATCAGGAGCGAGCTTCTGATGAGCGGCAGCTCTGACTCAGCATGGGTGGGGATAAGGGTGACGGTGGCCAAACCCCCTCACGTACAAGAGCAGCCCCCAGGGAACCCGAGCGACCAGGGCGGGCAAACAGGACGTGGCGCGTCAGAAGGGCGTGGGGCGGCAGTTTGCGCGGGCAGTTTGGGCAGGGCAGGCGTGCGGGCAGGGCGCAGTCCCCCTCCCGGCTCTAGAGGCTCACTCAGCTGGTGGTCATTGCCTTCCTAAGGGAACCTAGCCATGGTTTCCACCCGGCCAAAAACCATCGCCAGAAGGAGTGTGGCGACCCAGACGGAGCTCCCACACAAACATGCAACTGTCCAGGTCTCCGGCTGCAGGGAGTGCCTGAGCCTGGCACTGGTGCCGGAGGGCAGCGGAGGCAGCACCTGTGCGCGGTGTGACCAGGTGGGTGATCTGCTCAGCCCGGTGGCAGAGCTGAAGGAGGAAGTGGAGAGGTTAAGGAGCATTAGGGAGTGTGAGAGGGAGATAGGCTGGTGGAGCCACACGCTGCCATCCCTGAGGCAAAGGCAGCAAGTGGAGGCTCTGCAAGAAGCAGAGGATCCCCTTCCCTCTTGCCACCGTCCAGAAGGAGGGGACCTAAGAGATGGGGGGGAATGGAAACGGGTCCCTGCTCGGGGCACCAGGCGAATCCCCTCTCGGCCTCCCTCGCCTTCCCAGTTGTCCTTACACAACAGATATGGGGCTCTGGAACTTGAGGACCAGGGAAATGAGGATGTAGATGAAGGTCCATCCAGGGGGTTGCCTAGGTTGAGTCAGTCAGCCCCGCGCATTATGACTGCCTCTGTTAAAAAAAAAAAAGGGTAATTGTTGTAGGCGATTCCCTTCTGAGGGGAACAGAGGGCCCAATCTGCTGACCGGACCCGTCCCACAGGGAAGTCTGCTGTTCCCTGAGGCCTGGGTTAGAGACATTACCAGGAGACTCCCTGGTCTGGTGCGGCCCTCTGACTATTACCCGCTGTTGGTTATGCAGGTTGGCAGCGATGAGGTTGCGGAAAGAAGTCCCAAAACGATCAAAACGGACTTCAGGGCACTGGGGCGATTGGTTGCAGGATCAGGAGCACAGGTAGTGTTCTCCTCAATCCCTTCAGTGGCAGGGAAGAATACTGAAAGGAACAGAAGAACACACCTGATATTAACACGTGGCTCAGAGGTTGGTGCCATCAGTGGAATTTTGGCTTTTTTGATCATGGGGAGGTTTACACGTCACCGGGCCTGCTGGCGATGGGTGGAGTTCAGCTATCTCAACGGGAGAAAAGGATTCTCGCCCATGAGTTCACGGGGCTTATCGAGAGGGCTTTAAACTAGGTTCGAAGGGGGAAGGGGATAAAACCAGGCTCGCTAGAGATGAGCCTAGGGGTGGCATGCCGATGTCAGGGGTGAGGTCGATAGCCCAGCTCAAGTGCATCTACACCAATGCACGCATCATGGGCAGCAAACAGGAGGAGCTGGAAGCCATTGTGCAGCAGGATAGCTATGACTTAGTCGCCATCACAGAAACATGCTGGGATGACTCTCATGACTGCAGTGCTGCAATGGATGGCTACAAGCTCTTCAGAAGGGATGGGTGAGGAAGGAGAGGCAGTGGGATGGCTCTTTATGTTAGGGAGTGTTTCGATTGTACAGAGCTCAACGATTGTGATGATCGGGTCGAGTGCTTATGGGTAAGGATGAGGGGGAAGGCCAACAAGGCAGATATCCTTCTGGGAATCTGTTGTAGACCACCCAACCAGGATGAAGAGGCAGACAAAGCATTCTGCAAGCAGCTGGCAGAAGTCTCACAATTGCTAGCCCTTGTCCTTGTGRGGAACTTCAACTTACCCGACGTCTGCTGGAAATACAACACAGCAGAGAGGAAACAGTCTAGGAGGTTCCTGGAGTGTGTGGAAGATAACTTCCTGACACAGCTGGCAAGTGAGCCTACCAGGGGAGGTGCCTCGCTTGACCTGCTGTTTACCAACAGAGAAGGACTGGTAGGAGACATCGTGGTCGGAGGCTGTCTTGGGCTTAGTGACCATGAAATGACAGAATTCTCGATTCTTGGTGAAGTAAGGAGGGCGGTCAGCAAAACCACAACCATGGACTTCCAGAGGGCGGACCTTGGCCCGTTCAGGACACTGGTTGAGAGAGTCCCTTGGGAGGCAGTCCTGAAAGGCTGGATGTTCTTCAAGGAGGAAGTCTTAAATGCACAGGAGCAGGCTGTCCCCAAGAGCCGCAAGAAGAGCTGGCGGGAAAGATGACCGGCCTGGCTGAAGAGGGAGCTTTGGCTGCGACTCAGGGAAAAAAGGAGAGTCTACTGCTGTTGGAAGAAGGGGCAGGCAACTCAAGAAGATTACAGGGATCTCGTTAGGTCATGCAGAGAGAAAATTAGAATGGCAAAAGCTCAGCTAGAACTCAATCTGGCCACTGTCATAAGAGACAACAAAAAATGTTTTTACAAATATATTAACAACAAAAAGAAAGCCAAGGAGAATCTCCATCTTTTATTGGATGCAGGGCGAACATTGCCACCAAGGATGAGGAAAAGGCTGAGGTACTTAATGCCTTCTTTGCCTCAGTCTTCAATAGTTAGACCGGTTATCCTCAGGGTATTCAGCCTCCTGAGCTGGAAGACAGGGACGGAGAGCAGAATACAGTCCCTATAATCCAAGAAGAAGCGGTTAATGACCTGCTGTGCCACATGGACACTCACAAGTCTATGGGGCCGGATGGGATCCACCCGAGAGTACTGAGGGAGCTGGCAGGGGAGCTTGCCAAGCCACTCTCCATCATTTATCAGCAGTCCTGGTTAACAGGGGAGGTCCTGGACGACTAGAGGCTTGCCAATGTGACACCCATCTACAAGAAGGGCTGGAAGGAGGCCTGTCAGCCTGACCTTGGTACTGGGGAAGATTATGGAGCGGTTCATCTTGAGGGTGCTCACAAGGCAGGTGCAGGACAACCAGGGGATTGGGCCAAGCCAGCATGGGTCTCCTTGACCAGCCTGATCTCCTTCTATGACCAGGTGACCCGCCTAGTGGATGAGGGGAAGGCTGTGGATGTGGTCTACCTGGACTTTAGTAGTTTCCCACGCTGTTTCCCAYGACATTCTCCTAGAGAAGCTGATGGCTCATGGCTTGGACAGGTGTACTCTTTGCTGGGTAAAAAACTGGCTGGACAGCTGAGCCCAGAGAGTTGTGGTGAATGGAGTTAAATCCAGTTGGCAGCCGGTCACAAGTGGTGTTCCTGAGGGCTCAGTTTTGGGGCCAGTCTTGTTTAATATCTTGATCAATGATCTGGACGAGGGAGTTGACTGCACCCAGTTTGCAGATGACACCAAGTTGGACGGCAGTGTTGATCAACCTGAGGGTAGGAAGGCTGTACAGAGGGATCTGGACAGGCTGGATCGATGGGCCGAGGCCAATTACATGAGGTTCAACAAGGCCAAGTGCCGGGTCCTGCACTTGGGTCACAACAACCCCAGGCAACGCTACAGGCTTGGGGAAGAGTGGCTGGAAAGCTGCCCAGCAGAAAAGGACCTGGGGGKGCTGGTTGACAGCTGGCTGAACATGAGCTGGCAGTGTGCCCAGGTGGCCAAGAAGGCCAATAGCATCCTGGTCTGTATCAGGAATAGTGTGGCCAGCAGGAGTAGGGAGGTGATTGTGCGCCTGTATGCATCACTGGTGAGGCCGAACCTTGAATGCTGTGTTCAGTTTTGGGCCCCTCACTACAAGAAGGACATTGAGGTGCTGGAGCTGGTGCCCAGAAAAGGGCAATGAAGCTGGTGAAGGGTCTGGAGAACAAGTCTTATGAGGAGCGGTTGAGGGAGCTGGGGTTGTTTATCCTGGAGAAAAGGAGGCTGAAGGAAAACCTTATCGCTCTCTACAACTACCTGAAAGGAGGTTATAGCGAGGTGGTTGTTTGTCTCTTCTCCCAAGTAACAAGTGATAGGACAAGAGGAAATGGCTTCAAGTTGTGCCAGGGGAGGTTTAGATTGGACATTAGGAAAAATTTCTTCACCGAAAGGGTAGTCAGGCATTGGAACAGGCTGCCCAGGGAAGTGGTGGAGTCACCATCACTAGAGGCATTCAAAAAATGAGTAGATGTGGCACTTTGGGACATGGCATGGTGGGCACGGTGGTGTTGGGTTGACGGTTGGACTTGATGATCTTAGAGGTCTTTTCCAACCTTAATGATTCTATGATTCTATGAACATGGGAAATAGGCAAAATTGTTTCCAAGGCCATATAGGAGTTTAAAGGTAGAATCGCACGGCTTGTTCTACAAGGTGGTGCTACCTAGTTTAACAATAAAATCTGACCCAAATCTGGAAAGGAGACTACCTGTGTCTGAATCTTTTCTAATTTGGTAGGTTGTTCTTGTCCATGTGGGCTTGTTCTGTTAAAAGCACAAAACCTATTTAATTATTATTTTCATGTTTAATACTTTGATATTTACTTTAACAATTAACATTTCAAAATGCATTATTGGGAGTACTCCCACAGGTATGGGCGTAGTGGTGGAGGGTGCACATCTAAGTCTCTGCTGAGTAATAAAGCACAATAAGATGCCGAGGGCTTAACACTTTCTGTTGTTGAAGTCAATCTTTGACATTGCTGGAGGAAGGTTGGAGCTAACGAGATTAAAGGTCAGATACCCCAGGATGGGTTTGTTCCACCCAGGGATTTCTCTTCAGCAAATCAACTACCAAACAAGATGACTTTCTGGAGAAACATCACATGGCCCAAAGTTGTCTGAATCTGCTGTTCTTACGTGGTGCTTCGCCGTTTCAGACAAACACAACATACTGGATCCCTGAAATCTGAGACACCTTCGTGATGCCTATTCATCTACCTTTCATTAACAGGTCATCAATTTCCCAGGGGATATGGGCATGAAAACCTGTGTTTTATGTGACCAAAGGAGAAGTATGGTCCTCTACTCTCCCTGCAGGGACTGGTGTAAGAGAAGTCCCTGCCCCCAAGAAGATGATGCAACCCATTCACTACCCATGACCTGGCACTGGAAAAGGAACCAGAGGGAGCTGTGAATGAAGGAGAAGAATATCCACTCCAAAAATGCAGTTGTACTAGAAGAAGCAAATTTGTCCATTCAAAGGGATAAGGTATCAGACAATCTTTTACCACATGATGATACAATATTTGTGGGGAAGGCTGGACTGTAGCCTCAGTTGGGGTTTCCTCTGTATGGGCCCAACTTTGCACTAATATAATTTCCAATGTCCAAAGGGCACAATCTAATCTGTAATAACCAGCCATCATGGCTCTGATGCTAGAATAGGAAAACAGGAAAATAAACAGGTAAATTTAAAAAAAGGAAATAAAAACTCAGAAAGAAACATACTGGTCAGATAGACTGCTCTAGTATAAAGGATAATTGGTGTTTTGGAAATATGCTCTGAGAAACTTCTTATTGCTATTAAATTGAATGTTGATATTAAAGTGAATTTTGCCATTAAAAATACATCAGAGAAGACTTTATAATAGAAAGGATAGTCTGTAGCATCAGTTGGCTGGGAGGGCTATGTGATCTTTGAAACTGGAGGTTTTTAAGAATGAGTGGTCTTTTAATGCTTTTCAGCTGCTAGGGGTCTTAACTAAAAGTTTTGTAATAATTTGTGTGTTTATGTATATACATGCACACAATAGGGATTTAAGAGAACAAATTCTTATAAAGCAAGAACATTCTAGATTATCCATTACCAAGACAATACTCATTATGGGAATATTTAGTGGTTACATGCTGGAAAACATTAAAACCCCACAACCATTACTTTGTCAATGACCTTATGAATTTCTCCTGTGCACAGTTTCTTACACAAAGCTTAAGGTGATACTTGCCTGTCTGTGCAAGCCTGGGGACAGCCAGTAAAATCTCCCCCAAGGGCTGCTGCAAAGGCACAGGACGGTCACTGCTCTGTGCCTTGTGGTGCCAAGCCTGGAGCAAGCACATGTGCTGCTTGCGCTTAGCACAGTAGGAGAGCAAGACTCAGTAAGTTTTACTGAGAGCTGCAAAGTTCTGGCTGGGACTTTTCTTCCTCAGTGTAGCAGCTGCTCTTGAAAGCCTCTGTCCGGGCTGATGTAGCTAGAGTAGCTCTTGGTTTTGGAGGAGAAGAGGAGAATGGATAGGATGACTCCACCATGTCCCTGTCTGCCCGGTTTTTTGTGACTCCTTGAAAATAAACAACTCAAACTCTGAGTGAGACTATTTTTAAACATCACCAGTCTCCAAGACTCCAAGCCTGAAAATTCAGTGGAATGTTTTGTTGACAGGAAACTGTCACTTGCATTTCTGACAGCCGTTGACTTGTTTGGTTGTTGTTTTGGTTTTTGTCTGTTTCAACTGAAATGTTGAAATATCCTTTCCGTGTGTATGGGGAAGATGGAATTACTCAGGAGTGATTTCTTCTAACCTTTAGAAAACATCCCCATAGTCTTCTATTGGCTGCTTTAGCCTCTGTTTTCCTACAGAACTGTGTGTTTATGGCATTTTAATCAAGTCTCCTTATTAAAGGTGTGAGCACCATTTTATGTGAGGTGAAGGCTTGAGCATAATCTATATCAACACCTGACAGAGCCTGGTGATTATACATAACAGCTTTTCTGTTACACTTTTGACTAAGTTCTCACTCATTTCCTAAACCTTGACAAGATAGGCAATCAGTCTTCCCGTTAGAATCTCATGCTCACTGCCCACCATTACAGCCAGCTATCAATGAATGAGGTTACTGTAAACTAAGCTACATTTACTGGTACCTGCTAGTACCAGCTAAGTCTTCTTTATCTCGTAGTATAAAAAAACCCCCAATGAGTACATGTGCTTACAAGATTTACAGTAGGGATTAGAATCTGGAAGATAAATTTTCCTTCCCATTACACAAACACAACCTATTGCCAGGTCAGGATGCATTCTGTCACTTAACACAAGGGAAGACTCTGGCATGAAAACCAGGATATGTTTTAATCTATTAATCAAAACTGGTGCAAACCTATCTTTAGACCTTGTCCAGACAAGAAAGAAAAATCATGTCCAAACAAAAATAGCTAAAACAAGTTCTTACCTGCTATATTTCCGCAGGTCTTTTTTTCCCCCCTTTTTTTCCTTTTTCATTTTTTCTAAATGTTTGAGACTTAATTGGGATATTACTGTTGAGTGGTGAACATGGGCCCCTCAAATAACTTATTTCAGGTCTGTAATGATTGAGTATTTGTATTAATGCTAAAATGGCCACAAGAGTCTCCAAGCAGGTTTTCATTTATACTGGATATTATGCCAACATCTAGAAAGACTTTTCTTTTACAAAGACTTTAGAAAGATTTAAGAGCCTAAAGGCGTTAAAACTTCACCAAAACAAAACTTCAGTGCTGGACATGGCTACTGAATTCTAGCGGATATCTTATGTGAATGACTGAATTGTCACATCAGTAACTACTGATTCCTATTTCGGACATTCAGATTACTTTTATTACCTGTTTCTGGGTTTCATCCTGATCTTACAATTGGTTCTGCATAAGTAAGCCAAATCACCTTGTTACAGTGATGGTAGGAACTAGTTCTCTCACATCTTCTGTATATAAGTGCTCTCATGGGGTATTCTTACTCTTAAAAATTATTTCTCTGAACAAGGAAGAATCTCATTGCAACCATGTCTCATTAATCTAGCTTATTGTCCGATTGAAAAGTCAGGCAAATAGAAATATAAACATATTTCTGTTCCAGTGGTTCTACCTGTTCTATCAGGTTCTCCCCCAGTAGTTAAGAACATTGCAACACCAGGAGTTATCAACTGCCTCTCAAATTCAAGAATGTTAATTTTTAACCTGCTCCTTTATAGCTCGCCTAAAGCTCTAAGTCTCCCCATATGACCCTCAAGTAATAATTAGAGCGATTAGTTCCTGCCCCTCTGGGATAATTGCTAGCATAAATTGAGCTGACTTTCCTAAAAGTTCCTTTAAAAAGTCAGAAAGAAGGAAGGAAGGAAGGAAGGAAGGAAGGAAAGTAAGTAAGAAAGAAGGAAGGAAAGAAAGAAGGAAAGAAAGACAGACAGACAGACAGATAGACAGATGCACGTACGGCACGCAAACTCCACTAAACAACTGAGGGAAGGAAAAGGCTGTAGACACAAACAGGCAAAAGTAAGTGGGAAAAGGAAAAGCAAGACAAGACAGTTTTCCACATTCCATTCCTGTGATGCTGCCTCACTCACAAGCACCACATATATAACATTCCTTCTTATAGGCAACAGGCCTCCCTACTCCAGGTGCCATCAAAAATTATGGGAGGGAAAAAAACAGAAACTCATATCTTAAAAGCAACCCTGTTTTTCATCAAAATGTATTGCTTTAAGGCAGCCATCTGACTGGAAAGGGGAAAAAAAGAATTAAAAGAGTTTTGTTCTCTAAATTTCTATGTAATGCTTAGCCAAAAGAATAACTGAACAGTAATGAGCAGGAACTTGAATTTACCAGGTTAAAGAGAAAAACACTGCAGTGGAATAATTTGCTAGAGGGGATTAGGTGCAGGTCAACATAGCCCTCTGTGGTCAGCAGCAACAAAAGAAGAATCAAGCAGAAATTCATTACAAATCCAGAGTCAAGAGTAGGAATGCTGTATTTAATGTTTTCAAAACTTGGCTTTGTTCAGAATCAGCACAAAACCTGACAATTTCAAATTTCTTTCTGAAAGAAATAGTACAAGATGGTTTATTTCTTTCAAAGCCTTCTGTTTAAACAACATTAAAATGTTGCTTTTTTATTTTAGCTTTTTTTCATAGTGTGCAACATACATAAATATTTGAAGTAAACAAATAAGAAATCCTCATATTTGATTCAAACACATAGAAATGGGACAGTTTAAATAGTCAAAAATGTCCACCTCCTTTTTTTTTTAGTGAAAATGAAGTACTGGTGAATTTCAAGAAGTACTTGGGTAGACGCACATGGACACAGAGTATATTCTCCCAATAATATTAAAGCCAGCTCTGCTTCAGAATTTACTTGTCCGCTGTTGCTTTACTGCAAATGTATTGCTTAAGTGAACTCAATCTAGCAGGAAATACAATGAAAGTAGTTAATGTGGAATTATTATTTTGGACTGTGAAAGAGGGAAAAAGAGTCGATAGAAGAATCTTGAAATTATTTCAAGTCACTTGTCTAATTGTATAACCCCCTAACTCCTTCTATTTTTCTTCTCCCTATGAGGAGACCCTGGTGTCTCCTATCTCTGCCCCAATTTTCTTAAGAAAATATCTCAGGACAAGATTGAGATTTTACCACAGTATCATAGGTGAAAAATGATGTACTTCAGAAATGGAAAAAAGAACTAACTATGATTCAGAAAATGATTCAACTTCTGCTTAACTGTTGATCCTTGGAAGCGATAATCATGCCCTGTGTGTAAATGAATGCCAGCTTGCATGGCTCAGCTGCCCTGGAGAAGGGCTCTGGGACAGAAAGCCTCTACTCCCCTCTCTTGCCCAGGTGAGTAGGGAGTGAGCCGCAGAAGGACAGAGGTTTGGAAGAACTGAGAGCAGGTCTCTGACTTAACTGAGTCAATGCCAGCCTGTCTCCTGTGCAACCTCAAGGCTGAAGAATATCGTCCATGAGCAGATGCAACATGGGGCTAGTCTTAGGTGAGGCTGACTGGGACAGAAGCAGCACTGAGCAGCCTAGGAGTGGTGAAAGTAACACAGGAGTCATTCTCACCTCAACACTTGCCCCATCCATTCCACTGACTTGAGTCCTAAGACATGATTTTTGTTTTGCTGGAAGTACTGTGTTCATCAGCTTTCAGAAAATCATGCCAGGAGCAGAAGTCCTTTTGCACGTAAGGCAGAAACATAGTGGAATTGGGAGCCACAGTGTCAGAGGGAGGAAATTTCTTTTAACCTGAAACTTACTTGTCTCATACTGACTCATCTGTACCTATTGGTGGGCTGACTACTGCACTCTGGTGAATTGAGAAATTTTATTGTTTTGAACAGACAGGCATCAGGACACACAGGTAAAGACTGGGTGCTTAATAATATTTGGATGTGTTTTGTAGGTTAACAAAATGTTGTCTGTGGTTTGAGACACAAAAGTCAATACAGACACTGACTTATTCAGCTTTCCACATCTGCATGAATTTGGAGCAATCACAACGAAGGCAGAGAAACTCTAGTGATATAAAATATTGGATTACTGTAGTGCTAAAAAAAAGAAGGATAAGCAACACCTAAATCCTCACATAATGCACTCCTCACATAATGCACTCCTCACATAATGCACTCCTCACATACGGTTAATGCAGTGTGAATTCAAATAAAATATAGAAATCTAAAACAGAGACAGCAGATCATGGCTGACATCAGACACTGCAGGAATATTTATATTTTCTTCAGTATTTCCTTAGAGATCAGGAAGCACAGCTGACATCCATTCAAATGAGGTAATTTCCTTATCCTTGAAGTCAGTGTAACATGCACTTGGTCACTTCAGCTAGATGATGTGATATACATAGGAATTGCCAGCTTCATTAAACAGAGTAAGATATAAGACCTCATGCACCTTTGAGAATTTGCATCTTTCTCACTACTGGTACAAAATATAAATGGTAGGACATAAAATTGTTGAGTTAAGATGTCAGGGTACAAAAACTCACCAGCCAAGAATCATGAAGGGCATCAGGTCTTATAAGAACTCTGCTCTAAACAAAAGGAAAATGGAAAAACTCACACAGAGTGTTGTGATACACCACTCTGAACTTTGGGGTAGCCTTTAGAGCTTTAGAGAAACATAAATGAACAGGTTAAATCTGTCCAGAGTAGAAGTGCCAATGATACAGCTAGAAGGGACAACAAAAAGACAAGCATGAGTTCAGAAACATTTTCATTAGGTAAAAGTCCAGTCAAGTTTACACAATTCTGCTTCATAAATAAAATTTCTTCCATTTTATTTATTATGATTATGTTTCTTTTGTATCCGGGTCTGGAGGAAATGCCATGCATTGTAGTYGAATCCTGACAAGCATGCACACTAAATCCCCACATTAAAGTTATTTCGGTGTTTTGCAAAGTCAAGTCCTTCTGTGGAGGTGCAAAAGATGTTAAAAATGTAGAAGTTGAAAGAGGTAATAAGGTGTGTGGTGGCGCTGCTAAGCTGAGTGAGCGTGGGTACATGTCACATACCTGTGTGGGTGTGAAGAAGACTACGTGTGGGAGGACACGGGAGAGACTTGTCTTTTGTAAGAGGAAATCAAACTTAACATCCTATCTAGGAAAGATCTTTTTAGCTTCAAACCTAAAAATGCTGCCTTGTAATAAAATGCAACATCGCCTCTGTAAATTTGATTATTTTCAAGCATAAACAGAAGGATCTTCCACCCTTAAGTTTCATTGACAAGAGAACTCAGCATTTACTGTTAAGGGAAGTGATGTGTAAAATCTCAGAAAGATGCTGATTTCTCAAAGCTAAACCTATCTACAAAATATCAATGTGCTGAGTGGCGTCACAGCACTTCAAGAGGGATGATTTCCAGTGCAAATTTGATGGCAAAAGTATAAACTTTGTTACCTGTTTCCAAGTGCATTTCTTAGCTTTTAGGCTAAAAAAATATGCTTTTGATCAGTCCTGAAGACAAAAAGCCTGACTGGGGGCAAGTAAATCTATGTAAGAGTCCAAAGGAGGAGTCTGCCTAGTGAACATCCTTTCACTAGACAGTATTTTCACTGAAGGATGTGAACCTGGGAATGTGATTGCATTTCTCATCTGCACTTCCCTATGTTGAAGCAGTGCTGAGTTTTACATGCCTAGGGAAGAGCGTGGGGAAGTGGAGAAATTCTGAGAGGGAATGTGTCAGATCTATAGCTATGCACAACGTTAACACATGCTTGGGCTCCCACTCTCTTCATTCTCTCCTCTACATCACCTGCCTGCTGAGTTGAACATCTTGGAGGTGGTAAGACAACATGACAAGGAAGAACTGTTTTCCCAGCTCTGGCAGAACACAGGAAAAGTGTAAATGGGCCAGCTGATACAAGGGATGTTAGGATTTTAGGMTAGGACATAGCTTCTTCTGCACTTAATTTCCAGTGTTCAGTAATGTGTTATGCAGGTACAGTACACTGCCAACTCCTTTCCCAAGCACAGAGAAGATTTAAAACATACTGGAATATAGATAACCCACTGAAGATCTTCCCCAGCTGAACATGACTTCTGTTGCCTACAAAGAAGTATATTCCTGGGTTTTGCACACAGCAGCTTATTTCTTAACATTGATTCGGTTTGTTATGGTACTGACTCTCCAAATGCTGATTATTCTGACTTCAACGGTAATTGCAGGTGCTCAGCACCTTTTAAAACATTGGTAAAAGTACTGTAGGTGATTAGTTCCCTAAAATTATAATACTGGATCAGGCATTGAGTCATTTGACCAAAACTCCTGTCTTTGAAGGCAATTGCTTCAAAGCATGATCCAAGACAATTACAGACTGAATATAATATGTGCTGTATTAAGGTCTTCTAATCCATGTTAGAGATTAGACAAGGCTCCGAAGCAGTAGTTTGCTATGATTTCAATAGCTGCATTAGCTGTCCTGACTCTAGATTCTTGCTGTCTTACATTTTCCCTTGGAGTCTTACCACTCACAAACCTCAACTATTTACAAACAGTAAGAAGTAGGTCACTCCCACTTCTTCAGATCCTGAATCTGTAATGAAGTGTAAACATAAATGCATTCCTGTTGAGCTGATCATGAGTCAACTTTTATTCTCACACTTATCTGTGGGACTGAAGCCTAAACAGGAAATGTATGCAAAACTACAGACAGAAATGGTTGCAGAGGAATGCATTACAAGACTACTATTAATCTATCCTTTTTTATTGCCCTCTCCACTTTGTACTCATTCTTTATGCCATTGTTCCTTTTATATTTATTTCCCCTTCCATACCACTGCTCTTGCTTAGCAGATTTCATTCCTGTTCAGTAGCTAATTCTTGTTCAGTAACTAATCATTCCTGTTTTCAATAATATAATATTCCTGAATAATCACCTTTAAAATGAGATTTTTATCATGCCTGGCCTCTCCTGAGTCATGATTTACTTTGGGCATTTGAAAATTACAAAAAAAGTTTAGTTATTTTTAAGCATGAAGACAATGGAAGAATAAAAATTTGTTTCCCATTACAAAAGAAACATACTTGTAACATTTTTTTATGGTGGTAAAACATAAGTGATTAGAGCTCAGAGCTGGTATTTGAAGTGGTAGGAGCCCTTAGTCTTGTAAGAGACACATTTGATCATTTTAAATTCTGATATTAATCTGACCAAACATATAGATCTACAATAGAGCTAGTCTCTTTGTGCTCCCTTTGTAAGCAAAACAGTGAGAAATACTTTGCAGTACAAGTTCTCAAGTTTATTTTGGATACCCTCTTTAGGACAAGAAGTGGTATACCTTAAAAAACTTGCAATATGTACAACTACTTCAATTAGATAAATCTGATTTTTGTCTCTGATTCTCCACAGTTCATTGCCTGACACATTGACGCAAAGGGAAAGGGGTGCTTCATGATTCAGCATTAATGCAATGATGACTCTGGAGCTGCAGAGGAAATCTCAGGGAATACATGCCCTAGGTGGCTGTGCTAGTAGGGGAGGCCTATGGTTACTTTGTCTCCCTCTGGTAAATATTCACCTGTGCACAATTTAAAAGCTCCTGAAAAATTACGCCCAGAAACCTTCATTCATGGACATACGTACTCATGCATCTCCCATGAATGTCAATAAGAGTAACTTATTTGCACCGAAGAGACAAGATACACCATTGTTGATCTCATTTCTCCTTGATTTTTTCATTTTCTRCCCAATTCCTTCAAGCTTACATGGCTCATAGTTTCCCTTCACTGTTGGTCTAGTAGAAAGTAATTTCAAGCACTGCAGGTCTGCCCGCAGTAATGATCGTGCTAAATGCCATTGTGTGGTTTGGATTTTCACAAATCAAAGCTGTTCTGTTACCTTCTTTCATGCTCAAAAGTTATAGGTCTAATAATTAGAGTGGCCCCTTGATGAGCACATTGAGATCCAGTTTGCATGCCTTAATGGCAGTGATAAGAATAAAATGATAGCTCTTTGTAGCAATCTTTTTTTGATATGGTGTTAACTCTGCATTGTGTAAAGTTAAAGTGTGTTTATTATATCCTCGGATGCCAGCAGAATTTCACTCATGAGCAAAATGAGGAAGATTTGGCCTCTTGAGACATTCTAAAACTCTGTTTAAAGAAGAAAACTTAGATGCATAAGCCACCTGGACAAAAGACTTCGTTATTTTCTGTTTCAATCAGCAATAGGATTATTATCTAAGGCTACCAGAGTAGTAGGACAACCTCCCCTTAACCGGTGACCCAGGTCAGAACAGCATCTGAACACAGGGCTGTACCTTATGACTTCAGTGGAATTTTTGCGTGTACTTAAACACATATACTTATCTGCCATTCTGGAATAGTTACATTTTGCTGAATTAGAACCAAATCCTACTGCTGCAGTGCAGTGAAAACAATTGCTATAGGAATAAGTAAAACAAATACTAGCTTTAATACTATAAAAATGCACACGCACATGTCTACAACAGCCCCACCACAGGACACAACCAATCCCATCAGCCAAGATGGTGGCGCCGCTGGGAAAACATAGAATCATAGAATCATTTAGGTTGGAAAAGACCTCTAAGATCATCAAGGCCAACCGTTAACCTAGCACTGCCAAGCCCACCACTAAACCATGTCCCTAAGTGCCACATACACACGTCTTTTAAATACCTCCAAGGATGGTGACTCCACCGCTTCCCTGGGCAGCCTGTTCCAATGCTTAACAACAATTTTGGTGAAGAAATTTTTCTTAATATCCAATCTAAACCTCCCCTGGCACAACTTGAGGCCATTTCCTCTCATCCTATCACTTGTTACTTGGGAGAAGAGACCAACATCCACCTCGCTATAACCTCCTTTCAGGTAGTTGTAGAGAGCGATAAGGTCTCCCCTGACCCTCCTTTTCTCCAGGCTAAACAACCCCAGTTCCCTCAGCTGCTCCTCATAAGACCTGTGCTCCAGACCCTTCACCAGCTTCGTCGCCCTTCTCTGGACACACTCCAGCACCTCAATGTTCTTCTTGTAGTGAGGGGCCCAAAACTGAACACAGTATTCGAGGTGCGGCCTCACCAGTGCCGAGTACAGGGGCACGATCACCTCCCTACTCCTGCTGGCCACAATATTTCTGAAACAGACCAGGATGCTGTTGGCCTTCTTGGCCACCTGGGCACACTGCCGGCTCATGTTCAGCCAGCTGTCAACCAGCACCCCCAGGTCCTTTTCTGCTGGGCAGCTTTCCAGCCACTCTTCCCCAAGCCTGTAGCGTTGCCTGGGGTTGTTGTGACCCAAGTGCAGGACCCGGCACTTGGCCTTGTTGAACCTCATACTATTGGCCTCGCGCCATCAATCCAGCCTGTCCAGATCCCTCTGCAGAGCCTTCCTACCCTCAGGCAGATCAACACTCCCGCCCAGCTTGGTGTCATCTGCAAACTTACTGAGCGTGCACTTGATCCCCTCATCCAGACCATTGATAACGATATTGAACAGAACTGTCCCCAATGCTGAGCCCTGGGGAACACCGCTTGGGACCAGCCGCCAACTGGATTTAACTCCATTCACCACAACACTTTGGGTCCAGCCATACAGCCAGTTTTTTACCCAGTGAAGAGTACACGCATCCAAGCCATAAGCAGCCAGTTTCTCCAGGAGAATGCTGTGGGAAACGGTGTCAAAGGCTTTACTAGAGTCCAGGTAGACTACATCCACAGCCTTTCCCTTATCCACTGGGTGGGTCACCTTGTCATAAAAGGACATTAGGTTATTCAAGCAGGACCTGACTTTCATGAACCCATGCTGGCTGGGCCTGATCATCTGGTTGTCCTGTACATGCCATGTGATGGCACTCAAGATCATCTGCTCCATAACCTTCTCCAGCACTGAGGTCAGGCTGACAGGCCTGTAGTTCCCCAGATCCGCCTTCCAGCCCTTTGTCGTGGTTTAACCCCAGCCAGCAACTAAACACCACGCAGCCGCTCGCTCACCCCCCCACTCCGGTAGGATGGGGGAGAGAATCGGGAGGGCACACGGAGGAAAACCCGCGGATTGAGATAAAAACAGTTTAATAATGGAAATAAAACAAAGTAGAACAGTGATAATAACGATAACAACAATAATAGAATATACAAAACAGGCGATACACAATGCAACTGCTCACCCCACGTGTTCCGCACCAAAACCCCGYGAACCGTGCGCTCCCCCCAAAGGGACYACCCTCCGTTTTTAAGCTGGGCATGATGTCATATGGTATAGAATACCCCATTGGCCAGCTGGGTCAACCACTCCAGCTATGCTCCCCCCCAGGTCCCCCTGCACCTTGAAGGGCGGGCGAGGCTGTCGGTGTACCCGGCAACAACCAAAGCATCAATGGGCCATCAACATTCCTTTCATCCCCAAACCCAAAACACAGCACCCCCTCCAGCTACAGGGAAGAGAGTTAACTCTGTCCCAGCCGGAACCAGGACACCCTTCTTGTAGGTGAGTGTCACATTTACTAACTTCCAGTCAACTGGGTCCTCCCCGGTTAGGGGGGACTGCTGATAAATGATTGAAGGTGGCTTGGTGAACACTTCTGCCAGCTCCCTCAGTACCCTTAGGTGGATCCCATCTGGCCCCATAGACTTGTGTGTGTTTAAGTAAGTGGTGTAGCAGGTCTCTAACCATTTCCCCTTGGATTATGGGAGCTTCATTCTGCTCCCCATCCCTGTCTTCCAGCTCAGGGACTGGGTACCCAGAGAACAACTGATCTTACTATTGAGGCAAAGAAGACATTAAGTACCTCAGTCTTTTCCTCACCCTTTGTCACTATGTTTCCCCCACACATCCAGTAAAGGATGGAGATTCTCCTTAGCCCTCCTTTTGTTGCTAATGTGTTTATAGAAACATTTTTTATTGTCTTTAGCCAGATTAAGTTCTAGTTGGGCTTTGGCCCTTTTAATTTTCTCCCTGCATAACCTCATGACATCTTTGTAATCCTCCTGAGTTGCCTGCCTCTTCTTCCAGAGGTCATAAACTCTCCTTTCTTTCCTGAGTTCCAGCCAAACCTCTCTGTTCAGCCAGGCTGGTCTTCTTCCCCACTGGCTTGTCTTTCAGCACATGGGGAGGGCCTGCTCCTGCACCTTTAAAATGTCCTTCTTGAGGAATGTCCAGCCTTCCTGGACTCCTTTGCCCTTCAGGACTGCCTCCCATATTTAAGAAATGGCAGAAAAAGCTGGACAGGCATAGGAAGAGGAAACAAAAAAAGAGTGAAAAATAGGAGAGGGAACAGCAAGGTCAGAGGAGGAGCTCCATGGTGGAGCAGGTGTCCACTGCAGCTGTGGGGAACCCATGTTGGAGCAGGGGAAGATAGGAGGTGAGAGGAAGGAGTAGCAGAGAGGAACCACTGTCTRCTGACTGTAACCTTGGCATAACCCATCCTCCCTGTGCCACACAGGGAGGTAGAGGAATTAGAAGTGAAGGTGAGAAGTGGAGCCTGGGAATGGGAAGATGTCGCTTTTTGTTTGCCTTTTTGTTTCACACTACCCAAATTATTAATTACTAATTAATTATTAATCCTCAAGTTGAGTCTGTTTTACCACAACAGTAACCGGTAAGCAATCTCCCTGTCTTTATCTCAACTGATGAGGTTTCTCATTTCTCTTGTTCCTATTTTTTTTCACTGGTCCCGCTGTGAGGGGCGAGGTGGGGGTTGAGAGAGTGGCTGGTTGGGAGTTTAGCTCTTAGCCGAGGTTAACCCACCATACTGGGTCTAGTTTTTAATACTGTGCCCTTTGCAGTTTGAATACCTGAAATACTTATCTAATTTTAGTCTACAGTTTTTCACTTGAATGTGCTGTGAAATCAGATTGTAAACTTGCAAAGCATTGATTGTTGCATATTCAGAGTTTTTCTCTGAGTTATGGAAAAGCATTACTTACTAGTTTTTAATCTCAGAAATTTAAGGAGCAATGTAAAAAAAAAAAAAAACAAAAAGAAACAAGACAATTACAAATGAGAAAAAGGGGTTGAGACATCATTACTCTGCATTTTTAAACCGTTGCATGTATAGATGGAACAATATCACCTGCATAACAGATACTGACTCCAGAAATCTCTGTAAATGACTTGTGGATTTGAGGGGACTGTTCTGGCCAGAGATGAAGTGAAATAAGAATAATCTTAATTTATCTTTGGGCAGTTCTTGATATACAACTTAAAATTCTTTGAAGTGTTTAAACAAGCTTAAAACATTAAGGAAATAGTCTCTAAACGGACTTTTTTTTCAGAACAATTATAATTCCATAGATTCAGATTCCTTCTTTTTTACAAGTTAAAACAATAAAATAGAGCATATGTAAGCTTTTTAAATGGTATCTTTTGGAAATAAAATCAGCCCCTTAAGTCAATTTCATACATTTTTCATATGTTTTGAACTTTCTACAAGGAACATCTTCCAAAATTATATTAAATGAAGCCCTGGGTATCAAAAAATTTCCCATGAATGTTGGATTTGTGTTACTGCTAAATTGCTTCCAGTACATTAGTTTAGTTTCTTGCATAACATTGCATTATTCAGTGCTTGTGCTTTTTCTTCACTGCTATTTCTAGCCCTTATTCTTCTTTATTCACCTCTGGGGACAGGGAATTATCTGACTGACATTGCCACCTGCTGAGGTAGAAACTTGGGAGATTGGCCTAAAATTAAACAATTTACTGAACTAAAAATTCTGGTTGGGTTGTCTGTTGGGACTGAGCATGATATCTCAAAGTACAGGTGCCTACTAGTTGGAGCTAAAGGCTCTGCTCCACCCACAGAGAGGCAGCAGCAAAGTTGTGCCCCATTGAGTATGGACTAGCTAATGAAGACAGACACTGACTCACATTGGCTTTGTAGACCCTCTGAGGCCAGAAAAGATCGCTATCATCATCTGGACTGGGCTCCTGCGTATACAGGCTGTAGAGTTTCTTATAAAACTAGATTAAATCTGAGTGATGGGAAGGGCCCCTGGTGAGTATATCCTTGGATGCCAGAAAAAATCTGAGTCGTGAATGGAGAAAATTTGGGCTTTTGGCCTTATATGATATAGGTGTACACACTGAAGTAGCTGATGTTAATTGTGATGAACTTCACCCTCCAGAATGCCCTTCCTTGCTAAATCAGTATTTGAAACAAAGCCTTTTCTATTAAAAAAAAAAAAAGATTTTGTATTAATGGTTCCAAATGGTGGTACATTTGTGTAAGAGTTTCAGTTCTTTAAATACCCTAATTTGTAGGAAAATGTATCTTGTTTCTCTTAATTCAGCACTCAGCTATTTGTTGTAGGTTTTTCTTTGACAGCCAAATTCTTTCCCTTTTCCTCAGATGTTTTCCCTTTGCAAATATCACTGATCAAATCACTTTATCTTTACTGTGGCACAGAGAGAGTTCCTTGAACCTTGTCTCATACAGCACATGCCTTGTCCCTGTCTTTGAACTCTTTCTTGTATTTCCATATCCTATTTGTAGAGTGAATCCAAGAATGGGTTGCAATCATTTTACTATGTCTGTGTTCAGGAATTTTAGCAGTGAAACCCTTCATTTGTTTTTATGTTCATGTTTGTGGAATTGTGGCTTTGGGGGTGTGCATTAAATACTTTATTCCACAAGGGTTAGGTAAGTAGTGATGTGAAAGTTTGCACATACCTATGCCTTATTTGCTACTTACTGCCTAAATTGCTGTTAGTTGGTGTATAAGGTTGTCTTATGGTGCCTAATCTGCAAACACGTAATAGATCTARCTCCATATGGGATTTTCACATTTTTTGAAGTTGTGGACTTCTCCCACCTGAGTTAATGCTCCCTCTGTAGAGAGAGTGTTGAGCCTACACTCATACACTGACTTGACGTTTCATTTTTCTTTTGCCTCATGAAGAGACAGCCACTGGTGAGGCCTTGAAGTTCGCCACTGGTTCTCAGCCTGCAGATTAAATGACCTGGAGATACCTCTGGTTTTTCTTCAATTTCTGGTGTGATGATCACTAAAGAACAAACTCTTGGCTTCATGCAGAGTAGCCACAAAGTACATTAATAGTGATACAGATAGACATAGTTGTATCACTTTTATTAAGCTGGTATAGCCTAGGTAATACATCCTCTCACAAGTTGTGGGAAAGAGTGCTTTTACTGATGTGGTTTCTCTCCCTATGGGAAGTGTAAAAGAAATGGGGTTATAGAGCCTTCTTGATTTTATTTGAATTTGCACCTGTGAAAAGGCAAATTCCTCTAATTTTTTTTGAAAATTGTTTATGCTTTGAGTAAGGGATTCTGCATTGTGGATTAGGTAGTGGTTTACTAGATGAGAAGCAATATTCATCACAAAAGAAAAAGTTCAGAAGTGAAGCACAATTAGGCCAAAGCTACCAATAGTCATTCCTCTTTCTTCTTCCTCATGAAGCTTCATCCTTTGAATAAGGTTCTGCAACTTTGGCACTGAAAGGACACTTTTCAACTGAAAAAAAGAAGGAGAGGAGGAGAGAAGAAAAGAAGGAAAGAAGGAAGGAAGGACGGAAGGAAGGAAAGAAAGAAATTCTTAGAAGTGTTCTGGCATTTTTGCAATATTTTTTCCAAATATGGCAAAATATAATCCATAGACTGAGTGTAATTGTATGGAGGAAAGCCAAATCCTCTCAAATGCATACTTATGAGAGAGATATAAATTATGTTCAATCAGAGATACAATAATTGTTCAGCTCTGAGGAATGAACACACTTCTGAGAGGCTAGCAGAGAAAATACAGAAGTAACACAATATTGTTACCTTCCAAAAGGTGTTTTAAGATCTACATTACCAATAACTCAATGCAATTAAATTAATTTATCTGCCTTTTTTCCTAAGGAGCAGTTATTCGCTTAAAGTACTTCTGCCTGAATGCAGAATGTGGAGGAACTACTTAAATAATTTAATGCACGTGATTAGGTAAGAAACAACTGGGTAACTCAATAGTAAGCTGTCTGCATAAGTACAGATTGCATCTTTCAGCTAACCCAAAAAATCCAGGGCTGCAGAGAGACTTTTGTCACTTTTAGGGTAGGTTTTAGATAACATGAGCTAAGATAGCATTTATTGAGTTTATTTATCTAATGGGCTTAGATAACATTCATTGGAGTTAACTGTGTTTATCTGACCGAGGTGACAAATCATGAAAGCAACTGGACTAGATTGCTAGTATCTCAAGGGTTAGATTGCCACTTACTCTGTGATCCATCAGGAAAATAAATAAAAAAGACAATATTGGAGAAGAAAGCAGGATTTACTGCATGATGAAAATGCAGAATATCCTCGCATCTCTCAAAACTGCATGGGAAGAAGCACTGGAATCTGTGAATCTTATTTTTTCTTGATGTTATGGAGATGACCAAATTGAAGAATTTAATATTTTCTATTATCATTTGGGGCTTTCTGTTACTGACCACTGAATCAGCGTCTGCACCCTGAAAGGTTATTAAAAGAACCCAAACTGCATGTTCATGGAAGTAGTCCTGTTATGCACTCAGAATGTGTATGTAGGCTTCTTATGGTAGAAACATGCCTGTTTCAGTACACATTCTCACCATAGATCTGTGCAAGAATTTGGTAGCAAAGCATCATTGCTAATGAGGAGGGCTAGTTTCCTGCATGCTTGTATATGCATATTGGTATTGATAAGTGACTTTCGAACGGCATGCTGTTATGTGTATTTTGGCAATTCAGGAGTTGCTTTGCTCCCTGTTCCTACTGTATGCGTATTTTGGCATGTTGGTTTAGTGCATGTTCCTAAATAGTATGTAGATTTGTAATGTTCAGCCTGGGTTTGCATGTTGTATTCTTTGATAGCACTAGGCAAGACAAGAATAATTGAAAGGGGAAATGGGTTATTATTTTGTTAGTTTAATAATATCACAAGTCAGCAGGGAAACTGGGAAAGTGTAAAAAACTTAGTATCACTATTGGCTGAGAATTGCAAAGGCAAACTGGGTGGGTTTTAAGTTGTGTAGCTGAAGAAGCAAAACAAAAAATCTGAAATTTTGCCAAAAACCAAGCAAAATGGCAACCCCTGCTAATCTCTTAAAGTCTCTGAATCCCTGTATATGAGATGTAAAAATGGTTTATAATGACTTTAAAACATTAGTTGAAATATCCTTATCCTAACTGTGTCTGATTCTTCTATTAGCTGCATCAGGACAAATTAAGAATAACTTCATAGAAGTAAATGGCTTTAAACTGTCTAGAGAGGGAAACTGGCCCACTAAAAACAGTTCTGCTTTACGCCCTGCCACAAGCCGTGACTGCTGAATTCAGCACTGAGAAACATTGCCTGTTATTTTGGCCGCCTAGTACACGTAAGAGTGAACATGTGGCTAAAGCGAAGTGCTGGCTGTTGAGAGGTCTGGTTTATATTCCAAGCTCTACCACTAAGTCCTAGTTTCTGACCTCGTATGAGTATTTAACCCCTGTGTTCACAGCTTTTTCCTCATCCACAGAGTTAGACTGGTATCATCCCACAGGGATGATATGAATGGTAATATTTTAATAATTGCAAATTTTGTTTTGAAATCCTTTAATAAAAGATCCTATTAAGCAAATATTAATTATGAAGCAAGTTTTCTGAAGTTTTAGGGTGAGTGCAGGACAAACTTATTGAAATGCAATTTGTAATTTTCTTTACAGATCTCAGAGCTTTTGTGAGGTCCTAAAAGCTTGTAATCTAGTTTTACATTTCTGAGGTGAAATTAATGGGATCAGGACTAGCTTCCTACCAGAAGCTGGATTTCTTCTCTCCTATCCCTTTGTGCTGACATCCAGTTTCAAAAAATACTATCCTGGAAGTTCAGTCTGTGTCTCAATGCAGATACACCGAAATTTTCTGAAAACCTGCATCTGTGAGAAATTAATCAAGATTTTGAAGGCCCAGGTGACATAGGTAGTTTGAAATAAGCAAAAAATATATTTTTCTTCTAAACATTTATTCTTTGTATTGCTTGAGGGAATACAAGGAAAAGGCTATGTGATGTAACTTGCCAATAAAAGTACAGAAGTTTGGTGTGGTTATAGTCTCTCCATCCTAGCTCTGCGCTCTAATAAAAGGGCTATGCTACTCTCTTTTAAGAGCGTTCAGTGAGAAGGAATGATGGAGTAGGTATAATGCTTACTAATGCCTATTAAAAGACTCCTTTATCTTCACCAAGAATTAGGTAATGCTCGTCACTCCCTTCCATATTTACGTACAATAAGAGCTCTGAAAAACCTAACAATTTCAGGAAGTCACTAGGTACTTGTGGCAGAGATGTCCTTCAGCCTATTTACAATTAAATTATTGCCTTCAGCCTATTTACAATGAAATTATGTTGCAAAAGAAAATGAGACTTTGTAGTGTTTTAAAGTATTGTTAGTTGAAAATACATATATAGAAGGTATCTGGAGAGAATGTGAATAGTGGTGTGTTTAAACCAAGCCATTTGCCTGTCTATGCTACCTCTTTAAGTATCCCTTTGTTTAGGACATTTGTATCTTGGCACAAGTTCTCATAATACCGCTAATTTAATCTCTTCTCCCTGACAAGGGTATCCCCACGATAGATTTGGCACCCTAGCAAGTATCAGTCACAAATCCTAGCACTGAGATAAGACAACAGGAACAGTTCCAGAAAGAAAGCAGTGGGTGTCCCTGAAGATTTGTAACACTCTGATGTTTTATTCTGCAAAACGTTTTTACACAAACATCTCAAAAGATATTATTGTTTAGGTGTGATATTTTATGAGCTGTTTTCTAACACTCATGAAAAAAATGTTACCTACCTACAGGACATTTTCCTTTCATTGTATTAAAAAAAACTAAGGCCAAATTTGACTCAGTTGCACTGATATATATTGAAAGTACCTCATTTGGCATCAGTAAACTCAGATAAGGTAAGAGAGAAATGGTATTCATATGTCTGTCTTTGTCGTCTTTGCTAGTGAGACAGCAAGCAAACAAAGAATCCCGCTCCAGAAGACCAACATTTAAAGACTCTACGGCCAGCTGCCTGCAGCATCCAGGTGGAAGGTGGGAACGTGCTGGTCTGAGRCTTGTCCCCTATTACGTGCCAAGTACACTTGTGTCATAACCTCATGGTCCTCTCTCCCAGTCCAATAAATCTGTCCAGCCTTTTGCTTCTCTTTGCTATGACAGGAATGTGAATATGCATTATAGTCGAGGTCTATTTTGCCATCACACGAGGTCCAAACCCACAAGCCAGGTCTGAATGTAAAGATCTGTACACATTGCTAACAACAGCTCTACTGTGTGAAACATGTTAAGGATRTATGGGAGTGGGGAAACTGTCAGAGTAGATCAGAACAGGGTCAGTGGCAATAGAGAGGCTTTGAATTTCAAAGACCTATTATCTTCTGTCTAAATCAGAGAGGGTGAAATTGTACATCTGTGATTTCCTAGTTGGCTGCTAAGTCATCTCTAAGATTCTTTGCCAAGGCTAGGGCTTTTACAGAAAAGGCAAGACAGCTCCCCACTCCCAGTGTTAAAGATACATTTTGAATATATTTTTACAAATCTTCAAACTTGACAATTGAGGACTTAAGATTAATTGTAAGTATAAAGACAGTTTAAGACCTAACATAGGAAAAGGATTGTCCTATGCTGGCCTACAAGAGGTATTTTACACCACACTGAAGGAAAGGGCCCTGAGTCTGGGTCTATGACTATTTCTACATTCTTGTAAAAGTGTTCAGTGAAGACAAGGCATTAGGGCAAATCTTCTGAATGTGTCTTGTAAGTCAGCTGTCTAAATTCAGTTGTTAAGTTGAAGCCATAGTTAGCTATAATGTGGGAGAATGAAGATGTGGTGAAGAAGATTAAGACTCAACATGCAGAGAAATATACGAGATGTAACTTTGAATTAATTTTAAAACATAAATTAAGAAATATTAGCTAGTAAGACAAGTCACTTAAAGCAGTATTTTTATTCCTTCTTGTTTTATGGACTGTTTTGTGTGCTCAGAAGTGAAATGTTATGAAAACAGCATTCAAACATGGCCAGTGATTTTTTTTCTATCATCTCCTTCAAACAATTTGGTATATATGAAATGTGAAATAAGGTGGGCTTTTGTGCATGGCTTCCAGAAAAGTATATTTTCTGCAACAGTTGAAGTCCAGAAGAACAAGAAACCCTTAAGTCATAACACACTTTGTTCTTCAGGCAACAGAGGTGGGGCTTTAGCACTTCACAGCATTCTCCTCATCAGGAAAAATATGTCTTCTTGTCTGGGCTCTGTCACATTGTATTTGCTTTTGCAGTTGTACCCTTCGGACCAGGTTCTGCCACTGGTTACACTCAGCGGTGCTTATAGAAGAGTACAACAGAGGGACAAATTTGGTCCTCTGTTTGTAAGCAAGTACCCAGGGAATGACATGAGTTGCCTTATTAGGCAGCGCAAAAGGAAATAGTGCTGCTTGGCAATCCTCACGTGTTCCAGCCGCCGGCGCCTGTAGTTCTTCAGCCCTCTTGGGCCTGTCCTTTTTCGTTGTAAAACAGCAAGCCCTTGAAAATGCAGTGCCGGCTTGGCAACTGACCGCTGCCAGATAACAATTGACACTAGGACTAATTTGGTAATGTGCAGCTTTGGGGAGTGACATTTACTGTATCTCCTGGCGCAATTGATACAAAGCATGCAGCCATGGCAAGCCCTGCATGGTATTTGCAAAGTGTCAGCTTGAAAGAGTCAGGCTGCTCTTATGTCTGCTCTCAGAGGCAATTGCTGCAGCCCATCAAATCAACCTTCATGTAATATAAACAGGGAGACGGTCTCCCGCCATTCAGTGTTACTATTCTATGCGGTTGCTAGTTATATCATATGTCAACACATTGTACAGATAATGAAAATGGGGAGTCTGAACTTGTGCGGGAGATAAAGGTTTCCCGGGAGAAGCAAAATTACAGTGAACCTGTCAGGCAAAGATTAAGGATTTTGCAAAATAATCAGAGACACAAAAGTTAGCCCTTTTGATATGACTGTTAGCTGTGGTATGACTTACTGTGCAGAATAATTCTATCAAATCAGTTCATTAATATGTAAGTTATAATGATCTCTGTAAAAGGGACTTTCAGCATAAAATACTGGTAGTTCTTTCAGGAATTCCAGGTGGGTGGTCTGAAAGCTATTGTGATAATGATTGCAGAACTAAAGATCTTACAAAAGAAATTTTCACCTGGATTTTTGCAGTAGATATAGATATTTTGGAGGGGAGGTTTAAATGAGTGTTATCAAATCCTCAGATAGGGATATTGTTTTCATCATTTCTCCTCTTTCATAGAGAAGGGTTGTTAAGCAATGGAAGGTTTCCAAACAGAACAATGGAAGGGTACGTGTGTGCAATTTTACTTTCACTCATTGACTTTTTGCCAGAACAAGCAAAATGCTTAGTTCTCAGCAATTCAGCAGTACTCTTTAATAAGAGCTGCAGTTGTAATCTATCGCTGTGCTGAGAGCAGAGTATCTCATCCTAACATCCAGCCTCCTCCCCAGCCAGGCTCATTGTGAAGCTGATCTGGGGCTATCTCAGTCAAACCCTCTGATAGCCAAATGTGCTGCACAACTATTTCTGCTGCAGAGGCCCACAAACGGCATGCAGACAAACAAACAGCATCACACTTTCTCCTTGGTAACCGCTTCCCGGCCCAGGTTAACTCTCTAACCTTCAGGAAGCTGATTGATCTGAATATTAAAACCCATTGGAACTCTATCTTATTCTATCTCATGCAGAATAAAAACCTCCATCTGGAAAGACATGTCAAAGCTGTTACCATTTCTCCCAATTATTTCCCATGTCATGCATTTTTTTATATTTTCTGCTACATAGTAACAAGTTATTTTCAAGCATATGAACTTATAAAGGAATCAATCACTGATCAATAGCCCCAGTGATAATGAATTTCCACACATTGAAGAAACGAATTAAAAATTGATGCCAACAATTTCTGTTAAAATTTCATTTCTGAAAAAAAGTATTTGTAACTAGATAAAGTYCTAGCTATGAAATTTTAATCAACCAAAAGGTGCTTATGATGCATTTCTATACGTGTTGGATTATTTCTTAAAGTATCTTCATGCTTGACTGAAGCACAAACTGAACTGTGAACTGTGCCAGCCACAGTGGTGTTTCTGCTGTATCTATGCCCCTGTACTTAATGTGGGAACATTAAGAACACAAAACGTTAAAATGTAATTATTTCATTTTTCACTCCTCTGCATAACCCCATAATGAGAAGACACAAAATTCACTGTGGGAAAATCATGATGTCTCCATGGTTTTATTACTCATTTCTCTTATTCTTTCTTTTAAKAATAACATTGTTGTTTTCTTAAAGCAACATTTCTATGTCCAGGTCAGTGATTGAGCTCCTATATTGATATCATAGCACGTGGATCAAAACTATCCCAATTTCCAGAAGGCCCAACTGGCTGAATTCAGTATCTGGTAGAGTGAAAACAAACCCTAGTCACCCGGGCTTAAGGATGTTTTTCGTAATCAGCGTGTGTGAACTAATTACACAGATAATACGAGGGCTTTGAGGGGGCAGAAGCCTGCTGTGGTGTGGCACCCAAGAAAAGATCTCCCCTCACAGCAGCCTGGCCTGCAAGCAGCGAGCAGTCTTGCGGACACAAAAGGAGATAAAAAACGACAGAGCCTACATGTGAAGGCAGCTCTACAGAACTCTGCAGGGAACAATTCAAGACTCTTCTTAATCTGTTTTATGTTCCCATTGCATTTGCAAATGCTATTTTTTATATTCCAGGAGTGAGATAATGCATGAGTTTGGGAGGAAATTGTGGGAATATAAGATATTTGGGAGAGAAAATATTTCTGTTTCAGTGCCATCTGCAAGTGACAGAAGTGTACAGCTTACTGTGATGGATAGAGTTTTGCTTCAAACTATTTGCTGGATTGTGTTTAATAATTTATTAACAATCAAAGATGAACCCTAAATGCTCTTAGTAACTTAATAAATTAATTAAAAAGGGCAAAGCAAGAAAAAAGAAAAATGACCAGGAAAGAATCCAATACCTGTGTGATGTTTCACTGAAAACGGACATGACATAGCAATGGGAATCCAGTGGATGATGAAGTTCAGAGCTGTACTTTGTAGAAATGCCATCACTGCCACATCGAACACAGTGCTATATGTTTGTCAAGAAAGCTGTGATAGGTTTTTCTGAAGGTCATGGAGGAGGAAAAGTCTGCCCAATTTTAAGGTCTGCAACAAAGTAATGATTGAAAAGTTTTATTTTAGCCCTCCTCATCCTTTAACTTAGGCTGGGAAAATATGTTTTGTCTGCAAATTGCCAGGTTTGCTCTAGGTAAACTTAAAAGGTAAATGTTTCTGCAGTGTTTGAAAGCAATTCACCAAATTGTTCCTAATTTAGAGATCACTAAAAGTTCAATGTGAAATGGTGGATAAAATAAAAAAGAGCTTTTCCATTAACACCAGTGAGGCATTTGAACTTTTAAATAAATGTTTTCTTGTGTAAAATATGATTGTTATTAGCCATTAACAATTTTCTGTGTAGGCCAAGCTTTTTGGAAGACTCATGTGGCTATTCTACTTGAAGACAATACTCTTTATGTTAATTGTTACACATTTTTTTTGAGGCCAAATTGGGTGTGACTAGGAAGACTTTTTCTTCTTGTTTTTAATTTCTTTCTTTCGTTCTTCTTTTTGGTTTGTTTGTTTGTTTTGTTTCCTTAAGCRAAAGCAGAAATTAAGCACCAGAAATAAAATTCAGGTCAACTGAGGTTTCTTTAAAGCCCACATTTTCTCTAGATGGCCAGATTTTTCCTGCTCTTGCTTTGTGTCATTTCATTAGATSGCTAAAAAATAGCTAAAAATTACAAATCAGATTGCAAACACTCTTCAGCTTTTATGATACTAATTAATTTTAACAATGTAAAATGTATTGTGTCCTTAAATAGTAATTTTCAGAAGAAATTAATCTGTTGTTCTTACTTGGAGAAGATATGAAATTGCCAATTTGACAAGAAACTGTAAATTACTTACCTTTTCTGAGTCAATTTTGGAAAATCCTGACTTTACTTGAAGACTTTCAGTGACTTACAGAGATGTGAGTACTCCAAAACAAATCCCGTTTCATCCTGTTGCAAGAATCTTTCTTTGCATCCACCTTTACAGGATGAATCTAATCCTAATTTGTGGACTGGGAGCTCCTATTGCTACTCTGTTGAAATATTAGTTTTACAGACGTGACAACAATCACAGTGCTTCACTGTGATTGTTTTGTTCAAGATGTTCATATTTAGAAGACAGTGATACGTAATGCCAGACTTTTCCCTATCTCCAGGGAACAAATGTTGGGAATCGGTGCAACATTTTAAGCAATAACTTGGCATCTTTTAATACTTTACATCATTGCTAGTGGGAAGCATATTCATACAGAACTATATCAATGTGTGCAAGACAAACCCGATGTAAATATCTCAAGAGATAAATGTTGGCTGTAGCTGTCTGAATTAAATCATATGACTTCCCTTATTATATAAAAAAAAAGGCATCCAATTTATAAGATTTTTCCTAAAGCTGTTAGCAGAAAGTTCCAAAGTGTTGTCGTGTGATTAAGAAGACAAAAACTTTTGTTTAAAAGAACTTTTCATCCAGACATTAAATCATTAACATAAAATGGAGGGATGATATTTTGGATGAGAACTCAAGAAATTTGGGTGAAATCCCATCTGTGCTGCAGATAGTCTGCCTGAACTTTGAGAACTGATTTACTCTGTATTTGCCTTAAATCCCTCTTTGTGAATTGAAGGTGATGATACTCAATTTGTTCTCCTTAGGGAAAACCCTAGGAAATGCATATGTGTCTTGGAGCTTACCTCCCTCATTTCCCATAATGCTAAAAGAACAGAAAGAAATTTTAAAAGTGTTTATCTGATTGAATGAATACTTGACAAGTTGATCATTTTAATGCTATTGTACGAAGATGGTATTGTATCTTAATAGCATGCCAGCAAATACAGCATTTTGAACAGGTATATTCTCTAAGTATTAGGTCATCATTTAAATCTAGTCATTAGATATGACATAGTGGAAAAAGATCTTCATTATTCTGACTCAGGTAATCTTGAAAATGATTTCTGTTTAGATCACTCCATCACAAATTCAGTGGGACAAAGGCCACCTTATTGAGACAGTAGGATCCTCACTGTGACTGGGACACGCTGCTAGAGTATGGATGATAGCACAGGGGCAAGTACATTTGCATTGTAAGAGTTGTTTTATCAAACTGGTTTCTGGAGAGCAAATTTAACTTCCTGCATGGTACCACTGAGAAAAGGTTGCACAGCAAACATTTGCATTACACTGTAAACCTCATAGCATGGATGGTTATTGAATGGAACCGGGAGACCTTCACTACCTAATCAGTTTATTCTTCTCACTCTTCTCTTTAAACTGAAATTGTTGCCTCCAAAGAAATAAAAAAAAATCTTTTGAAACTGACAATAGAGAATAGGATTGGAGATGCTAGCAATCATTTTTGGTTTGACCATATGCCTGAATAAGGTAATTCACCTGTGCTTCAAGTCTATCATGAAAAGTGTTGCTTTTCCAGAGATAAGCCTAAAGCTGAAAGCTCAGATGAAGACCAGATCTCATTGCTGTGGCAAATATCACTGTACACCAAGATTCATTATTACTTGTTTTCACAGTCTTTATACTAGTTGAATTTGTGGAACAACTTGCACTCTACAAAGGGGTTTGAATGGTTTTAATTAAATGTTGATAAAACAGAAAAGGAATCTTGGGATGTGAAAACAAATTAATTCTGGTCATTAGTCACCTGACAAGCATATTACAGTACAGATTTTTTATAGCTCCATGGATGCTTGTGAAACTGGAAAGATGGTATTCTAAATGGATTCCTTGTTAGCTGCTTTGAGTCACTGTGGATATCACTGTAGTTACCTACAGTCATTACTGAAACAGTTATGTAAAGTGCTTTCAAGGCAATACATTTCCATGCCTGTGTCTGATTTTGAAAATGAATTCTGAAAGCTAAACTGTAAAAAATATGGGATTAGTTTAGTACAGTTCAGAAACTGTTGTAAAGTCTTGAACCAAGTACAATGTTTTGGTGATATGCRGCTGCCAGCTGCTCTTATGGACATYGCAGAAGTACGTCGCATATTCCCCCTCCCGCCCTGCTTTGTTCTTTTCTGTTTGTTACATGTCAGATGAAGTTAACTTTTGGCCTCTGCTCTTTGCATCCAATATGGTCCTTTTGTCAGCTGAGAAAAAAATAACTCAGGTAATAAAATAGGCAACCCCCTCCTAGCTAAACCAAGAGGAATTGGAAGGATACAGATCACACTGATTTCATACATTGATCAAGCTTGTTCTTTGATAAGGAAACTGGTCTGTGTAAATGGAGAACAGTGTGATGTTATGGGACAAAGTCCTCCATGTTCCCTAGGAATCTGCTACTGAGGTGTATATTACTGGGATTATGACAGACAGATAATGCCTTCTATTTCTATGCAAATTGTGTTGACATTTTCTGCAATGAGTTGTACCAGATCTGAGATTACTTTTACCAATGTGCTGCTGCTTGAAGTTGCTTTATTTTAGCTGTTATGCAGAAAACAGCTTCTTACATGTGAGTTTATCAGCACGGAATATTACAGAGACTGAAAGATGTTTGGGTATCCAGATTATATATTAATTTGCAGAAAAGTAGTGAATTGGAGGAGAGCATAAAGTAAATGAACTAAACTAGGCCAGCAAGACTTATTTCTTTATCATAATATAACAGGTTGTGATCATCAGGTTTCCACCAAGAATAAATCTTGCTTACTTTTTGTCTGTAATAGAGCTGACAAAGAGAAAAGGAGAAGGGAAAAGAATGAAACATTTGCATCTTCAGGCTGACTGACACAGACTTGGAAACCCTTGAAGAGTGAGTCTGCCTAGTGAGCTGGTAGGAAATTGGTATAATTGASACCTAGATCAGCTTTGCTGTCTGACTTTCAGGACTTTGGCGCTCATGTGAGCAGCAGGCCTGGGAAACCCTGGGAAGCCCTGAACAACCTGTGTTAAAGGCAGCTTGTTTGGGTGGTCGCCCTGATATTCTGGGTCAGGGGAGATTTAGGCTCCTCTGTTAACAGAGGATGCAGGTGATGCAGGTGTCTTAGTGATGCAGGACAACCAGAATTTTAGTGAAGTTCACTATTTTCATGAAATGTTGAAAGCTTCAAAGAAAGAAAAAATGTTTGATCAGATTTTTTTGGCCAGCTGAACCTTCCACCCTTCCTTGGGTGGAAGTTACCTTTCAGCTAAGTGGGAATTTACTCTTTTAAGGCAAGTGCACTCTATTTGTCCTCCAAATACTACAATTGCCTGTTACATGCCAATACTATGTGCCCACCAGGGTATCAGGATGGCCGCAGCATCTGTAACTTCTGGGATACMCACTTGCACAGAAAGAAAAACGTCTAGTACAGAACAGAGAGTGATAAACTTGCCAGTGCAACACTGTGCTTCTCATGTATATTCCGTAGGAGGTCTTCATGGCCAAACTTTTGAGGAAAGGGCAAAAGAGGAATAATACCAGCAGCTAGCAACAGGAAGGCTCTTTTTGTTTCAAACCCTTGTGTCTCTGTAGTTAATAGCTGCCACCTACAAAATGGCATTATCTCATCTCTGGCAGAGGAGCATTAAGCAGAGCTAAACAAAAGGAAGAATTAGGTTCATTATCTTAAATTGGTTTATCTTAGAACTATCTTGGAACATAATATAATTTTTAAACAGTGCATTAAGGAAATAAAATACAAATGAACAATTCTTTTAATATGACTGACCAAGAAACAGATTGAAATGATTAGTGTTCACCCATTTAAAAAGCAAGACTGAACCTTTGAGCCTTTGCTACTGAATGTAATGCTTACATCCATGTAATGCCACATGTTAAAATCAATGGCATTGCATCCAACAACAAGCACACTGTGCTGCTCTGTAAGAGTTTGGAGAAAACCAGACCCCTGGGAAGTTACCACTGAGAATGTTAAAGTCTTCAGCTTCTGTTTCTTTGTTAAAACAAGATAGTCAGTTTTATCTCACAAAATGGCAGTTGGTTTTGCTGGTTGTAGCTGGTTGTAGCTCTTAGAGATTGAAAGGGTTGAAATATTGAAATGTACATCCTCACTGTGAAACACATACTGTGCAAATATAGACTGCCATCCCAAAAACAGGAGGAAAATTACCAAATTCGAAAAAGAGCATCAGTGTTTCAGAACACATGCTATGGAAGACTCTTTTTCAGGGTCGATGCTCATTTCTTTTCCTTCATATCTAAAACCCTTGTATTCTCCAGGCTCAAACTTCAGATTCAGGAGGTAGCAGAGGTTTGGGAGGAGAATGAGAAAAACATTTCTTTTATGACATGAAATTCTGCTGTTAGTTCATAATGAAGATTCAGTCAGTGAGCACTGAACTCAGATCTGACTTACTCTTTAAAAAGCAAAAAAAAACACCTTATAAAGCAGAGTTTCAATTTTCTAAAATCATGGTTAATAAATTCCCCAGCTGCCTTCTTGTACTATAATACATTCAAATCCACTTTTCAAAGGCCCGAGGTGTTATGATGCATTGTGTTTTCCTCTGCCTCAGAACTGCTGCCAGTGACAATGAGACCTCTGCATCCCAGAAAGTCAGCCAGCGTGAATCACATCTTGCACCTCTTGCCCCAGCGAGCCTGTCACCCGTGACGAGACAATTCACAGCAAACCCAACGCTAACTGAAGCAGTGAGACTGAGGGCAGAAAGGTGGCTGTGAGGATGAGGAAACTGCAGATCTTTTCCCCATAACTGAGCTGAAACGGCATGCTAGTCCCATTGCTTTTATGTACATATTTTTGGCAGTAAGTGAAATGGAATATGTTGTTTTCTGTTACCACAGAGAGTCATCCAGCACTTCAGTTAGTGAACACGTTATTTCATTCCGAGGTTTTACTATTACCACTCCAGATTCTGGTCTGCTTGTACTGTCTATAAGGAGGCATAGTAAACATGGTCGATTTAATCCCACTCTATGAGAAAGAAAATAAGCATTTTTTTATCACACAGAGAAGACTTAAGATTTTAATTGTGAATTCTCAGAAAAACTAACTTTGGCTTGGAGGCCTCCCATGTTCTTTATCGGGAGATAAGAGGGGGGAAAATCCTTTTTTCTAATTATTCTGCAATATTTTCCTGCATTTAGAGTGGCTCTAAAGCAATTTACATTTAAGGCATTTATGTAGCAGTTTGATTAGGCAGCAGGCACAACAAGCAGTGCCATTTGGATGGTTAATACTTGCACCAGTTGTGGAGCTCTGAGGCATGGAGCCAGAGGCCAAGTGACATTAGCTTCTCAAGAAATGCACTAATCGCCTTAGAAATGCAATGCCTGGAGAGTCTCTTAGGTATTATGTAATGGAAATTGTAAGGGAAAGGATAAAAGTCAGACTTTGTGTATTTACTGAAGGTTATTGACGTAGCTGTGACATCACTGATGGGCAGTCACAAGACGTCTTTTGTGTACATAGTCCAAATGCCAGTTGGCAATTAGCGCAATGTCACCCAGGCAGCTGGAAATTTGGTACTGTACCTACAAACACGCTCCAGGAGGCTTTTCACTAATAGCCAGCTGCSTTTCAAACTCCATATACAAAAGGTGCTAAAGGACTGACCATTGGTCTTGTTGTAACTATGCCAGTGTCATCTGAAGGGTTGGCTTTTCCCCCCATCCTCTTTAGGATTGCTCAGCTTGAACCGCAAACGAAGACTTGGGGCCATAGATTGCTTTTGTTAGGATCCATGCAGTGTGAAGCACTGCAAAATGCCAGTGGGCTTTTGATTTATTTGGGGAATTCAGCCATCTCTTTAATAGGTAAAGGCTAGGCAAGCAAAGGAGAAATAAGTGTGTCCGTGAGGTAATTAAGATTGTGGTAGATCATGACTCCTTCAGACCAGCAGAAATCCCAAAGTTAAAGAAAGCACCCCTGAGCTGCATGGAGGCACTTGATGTACAAAGAAGGTCCCTGGATGAAACAGTTAAGAGGCAGGACATCCTGAGAGATTCACAACTCCAGAGGCCAAAAGAAGTCTGTCAGAAGCCCAAAGTTGCGAACAGAGGAGCTTGGATCTCTAAACATATGATATCTAACTCCTTGGTATTTGAGATGTTCACCACAGATCAGTTGGATTTTCTAGACTGGATTTTCTAGGTGGCCCCTCTATGGTCGAGCAAACTGCTCTGTAGAAGGACTTTTGAACTGCCCCATGAAAATTTTATGACAGGAGTGGGAGGAATGTAGCCTATGAGTTTAAAAGCAATTGTTCTTACCTGCTTATATTAAGAGCTGAGAAAGGTAAGGAATTAAAAGAGGAATGCAGTAATTTTCATACTAGCAAACAGTTCAGGTCAGGCATTAAGGCTCTGTGCAAATCTGTTAATTTAATTGAAAATCTACAGCTGCCTCTCTGCCAGAATTCACAAGCCTGGTAAACAAGGCCCACAAAGCTTGTAGGCTTCAGTTAGCAAGTTCACTGTTGTTCAGGTGATGGCCCCATTATGATATAATTGTAAAAGTCATGGAATCTAAATAGAAAGCAAGAAAACAGAAGTGTTACTCTATACAGGAGTAAAGATTATGTTGGGGAGTCTTAAATGCTGCTACTAAGTTTTGTATTTTTATCACAGAAGACAATGATAATGTGGTGGTAAAAGATAATTAACTTTAACTAGATAACAAGATAGAATAAATATTTAGGAATAACTGAAGTGGATCAAACTAGTGGACTATGAGCTATGGCATCTGCTCTTTGACTGTGGTGAGTGCAGCAAAAGTGAGGAACAGGGTGGTGAACAACCCTGGAACAGTCTGTCCTAGGAGACACCATTAGAGTGGGGACTCCAGCCTTCTCTTTATGACTCCACACAGGTCTTCCTGGGGGACCCAGACTTCGAAAGGAGCAACCTGGCCTTAGAAGATGCCCCTCTGCTTTATTTTATCATCAACCCCCTCTTCCCCATGCTGCTGCCATGCAGACTAAGAATTAATTCAGGAACCATTTTGTATAGCAAGATGGAGACAGAGTCATCCAAAAGTTTATTCCTTTCTACATGTCATGTTTTCGCTTCCCCTGCTTTGTTCATCAGTTTTATTTTCTGAAGCTAGGGCTGACATCACCTTGAAACACCACATAGTGAACAAAGGACACTACACTTTTCTTGTCCTATCAGTGCCTACTGCATTTGGCTAGCACAAGGAGTAGAGGCAGGGAAGGAGGAGCTCAGGAACAGATATACACATGACTTTCCCATCCCAAAGAGTGGAAAGATTTTGATCTCCTAAGTACCAAACAAATTCACCTGAGGTTTCATGTTCTGAACAGGGACTCTGCCCTTTCTCAGAACCTAGAGACAGCTCGGCTTTGTCCATGGAGACAATGAATGATGAGTTCTATCTCTACCTCCACTGCCAACTAACTTCATACTTTCAGTACTTCCATCAAGGCAGAAAACACTATCCAAATAATTATAAACCAATGTGATTTGATGGACCTTATCTTATATCTTGAAAGAAACCATTCAGCTGAAATTGAGAACATTATTCTCCCTCTCTTAACAGCAAAGGAAATAACACACTGGTTTCAATCCAATAACTTGATGTTTGTAGGAGCAATATTAAATTCTACTTCAGAAAAGTTTTAGACAATAGCTATTCAGATCACTTCTCTAATTCAAACTCATAAAGAGCTCAGAGAGAGTTTGCCTCATAACTGTGAACCATGGTGTGCAACCACAGTGATGCAATTTGCCATGCAAAAGTGATTAAAATCAGTATATCTACTCACAAGGTAACCTGCAAAGATTCCGCTGATATATGCTTCCCTTTGGGCTAAGAGCTTATCCATGTAACCCTCTGCTTCTGCATCTGCAATGCTCTTAAAAAGATTGTCATGCAATCCACCTGGCTGTCTGGTAGGTAAATATCTGTCGGATAAAGATAGACTCCTGCCTCTTCCCCAGCACTTATGCAAGTGTCCATGGACAACAATAGAACTGCGTTTTATCAACAGACAGAAGAGCAGGATTATGTTCAGTCCACTAGGAGAGCAAAGCACTCTCAAGTTTAAGCATCATGCCTGAATAAAATTGCGTCAGTGGTTTTGCATCTTCCAAGTCTGCAACATACCATGATCACCTTAGCAGGCACTAATCACTGAGTACCCTCAGTGAGCACACAATTACTTCTTTGTCTCCAGGAATAAAATGCAAGTGGTAAAACACTTTAAAAAGGAATAATATTTATTTTGTTTTACGATTGCAATTTATTAAAGTTACTATTTGCTTTGCTGTTGTTCTTGCAGTTGTCATATTACACACCTCCCCACCTTTCCTATTTTTAGGATCCTTCACTGGTGATTAGTATTTGCAGAGCAACTAAAGGGTAATGGAAACTTCTTCACCTTTCATGCTTTCAGCTGGGAAGAGCCACAATGGCACTTGGACGCAATGACTACAGTGGCTAGCCTTGGCCAGACTGTTCTGAACCRATCTCCTTTGCTTATAGCTTTGTATATCAGGAGTGGAATTTGTTGGCAAGTTTACCAAAAATATTGTCATTTCTGTGAGTAACAATCAGCTTTTACKCTCTTTTGACATGTGTCTAAGTAAGGAAGGCTGGTCTGTAAAGCCATTGACAYGTAAAGCAGAAAGTTACATCATAAGGTTCAGAAAATAGAATGAAAATGAAAACATAAAATAATGCAAAGACAAAAGAAAAATTAGTTCATCTTTCCAGAGTATGAAATCCTGGAGTTTTCTGGGGCGTCTCCCATATTCCTAGAATCCCCAGTAGCTTTACAATTCTAAGTCAAGACTTGAAAGAAATCAATGACAGCGATTCCACTGACTTCAAGATTTCATTCTTAGCAAGAGACACATATAAATAGCATCAGTTCTGCTATGGAGCAGAAGATTTGTCCCCTCATGGAAGGTAGTATTACAGAAAACAGGAGTTAATGTATCAACTGTGGGAGATTTTCCTCAGAATCCTGGAGGAGCATTGACAATAGCAACGTGATATGCTACTTGCTTCAGCTCAGCAAATGATTTTGGCCACGAAACACTGTTTAGAAAAGCTAGAGTCAGAAATGGAATAAAGGGAAATGGAGTCAGTGTTTGGCAACAGTTACATGCAGTGRGACCTGACCTGTCACGGTACCGCTTTGTAGCAAGGATGAGAAATAAACAGGATTTTAGAACAAGAGTCGCCATGTGTGACTTTCAGAGCACAGCATGGGCCTTTTACAGCTCCACTGTTGCCAGATCTCAATATTTAGAGTGAGAGCTTGGTGGGAAGAAGGGCTTATAGAAGTCATTCGCCATTTGAACTGCCAGGCTTCATAGAGTTGGATGGGACAAATGCAGCATAACACTTGTAGCCTGTTGAACACTTCCAGCCACTGAAGTAACAACTGGCAATTTTGCCAAATTGTTTTCAATTAAAGGAGTATATCTAAAAAAAACCCCCCCAAAAAMCAGGCTATTGTATTCAGGGAGTAGAACAGTGATTTTGCACAAAGCCTTGCGTGCCATTTCACAGTGAGCTCTCTTGCAGGGGTTACAACATTTCTCGGCACATGCCACACACTTGCGCGAATGTTTGCCCAGGGAGGAGCAGAAGTCAGGGCTCTGCCACTTACAACACCTCCAGGGCAGACGAGCACACAGGTGTGTGCGTGGGTGGAAGTTTATAACTRAGGAAGAAGAATAGCGAATGAAGAGATAAACCACACAAAGGGACTATATTTGGTCTTTGTTCTGAACACTCAAAGACAGCAAGAGCTGTAAAAGTTACTTGCTGTTCCATGTAACAAGCAAACTGGTACAACATTCTGCAAAGGCCCAGGACTCCTCCACGTTTCTTAAGGACAAGTGAATGCATTTCTTCTTGCTAGGAGCAAAAGTCCTCGTCTGCATAGATATGAGCCACTTTCCTTCCCTGACGTTTCTTCTGTGAAATTCTGTACTGTGTTAAAATCTTTGATGCAGGAATTTCAGTTCACAGGTCATTCTGTGTGTAAGTTTATATTCCCTTGGATATTTAGATCTGTATATTATACATTCTTAGGCTTTTTACAAGCTCATTTGSGTGTCTCATGATTAAAAATTCTGTTTATGTTTTTTCGCTTGTCAAGACATAATCAGCTTTCATGCTGTGTCTATGTGATATCTTCAATAATCAGTCAGGTTTATGGGGAAAGCAGGAGTAGCAATGCCATACAAAGTACTTCTCAGGGATGAGTCTGAAGCTGTGAACTCGGTTTTCATTCTGCTTCAACCTAAAATCTTAAAGCTGTGGGCTGCTCTCAAGGAAGTTTTTGTAACAACCTAGACTCTGTTAGCTAACTAGCTCCCCCTCTTGAAACTCTGGAAACACTGACAGAAAACGAGTCAGGGGATGTAAAGAGAAGTGAGATGAAATCCAGCAGTATTGCAGTGCTTCGCTGATTTTTTTAATGGTTGCGGATTTCTTTTTTTTCATATACAACCCTGATGGCTGGGGAATGTCCTTATCTTGCTGATGCTGCTGATTTCTGAACTGGCCTTTTAAGAACGTAGAAGCGGTTTTGGTGTCTGTTGCAAAAGGGTTGAGGGCTGCAGAGGTCACCGTAGTGCCAGTGTCCACCGGAGACAGACAACAGAGCTCCCCAGCTGAAGGGCACTGGGGAGGGATGGTGGAGGACAAGGATGGCTGGGGGACATCATGGTTCAGCTCCACCCTGCAGCARCCCCTACTCGGGGACTCCAGCAAACACCAGGGTGGGAAGGGAAGCGCCCATCTGTGCAGGAGCACAAACATCAGCTGTGCCTCCCGGGGCATTCCYGCCTGACAACGAGCCCAGCTGACACAGGGAGGTGGCAGCTGTGCCGCTGCACTGCATTGCTTTGCCATGGATGGGGTTATGAACACGGTAGGTAACTACAGTCGGGAGTTTCTGGCTTTTTCTAGAACAGATATTAGGTACATAGAGAGATTTTGTTCTTGAGTGTCGAATGGAGAGGCAAGTGGGTTGCAGATGAGAAAAAGGTGTCTTTGGTGTACAACAGGCCTCATTACATGGAGCTCTTTCCACATGGGTTTTACAAAGAGCTGTCCTCGCCCTGAACATTTCCATTCTGAAAATGCTAATGTAATGTCATGATGGATAAAGGGCAGGAGAAGGGAAGTCATCTTGCTTTCTAGAGAGGGGTAMCTGAGATAAGGAGCCACACTCAGACTTCATACTACATTGTTCAAGCATCTGAAGACTGTTAGTTGAAAAACCATTTGTCATCCCTGAAGCAAGGAACAGAACTTAGGATTCCTCATTTCCAGGGTTTTTCTGGCAGTGGGCTATAAATCCAGACTCTTTTAATTTATTCTTCCTCTCTCCGGTACCATGAATCTTACATGCTTTTGGATAGAATGGCCCAATTTCAACAGGAAGGACAGAAAGCAAGACCGGTGTATAATCAGGTGAGATTCCTTCTGGGTGAGGACAGAAGTCATTTGGAAAGTCTTTAGGTTGAAGAGAGTGTGACCCATTTTCTGGATAAAAGTAAATTGTTTAAAATGGAGAAGACTACCACTAGCTTGATTAAAATCAGCCTAAAGGCTGAATTTGATGCTTTGTGTCATTTTCAAGGRTGTGAAAGTGTCAGCTAAAAAAGCTGCTTTGGCACTCCAGCAGACTGTACGTAGCTGTTGCCTTTCCCTGAACCACAATGGAGCAGTCATCACAGCTAGTGATGCAACTGAGAGTTTGTGCCCTTCTCATGCAAACGATGTGGCATTTGCTCACTTCTCGTRTAATCCAAATGGTTGAGGTTTTACAGTTCTTACAGTCATGCTTAAATCTTTCTGATCAGCCTAAATACATGCTTGGAGATATAGCTTAGTTGTTTAGGTTTCTTGAATCCTATGTAAATCCATGGTAAATCTTAGGTGTCAAAATATCTTTCAATATCGTATGTCACCTATCCCACGTCATCCTGGAAATCTGTAAGAACTGGAAGCAAATTACCCATATTCTTCCCAAGGGTCTTAACCACAAAATGACATTTCACTTAAATTCAATGAGCAGTGCTTTTTAAATAAATGAYAAACACATTTTTTGGGTATCCATTCTAGGACACTTTATGCATCACCAAAGCATGCAGGTGGATAAATATCACCTTCTGGACATCTACAACATCTCTCTGATATGTTTACACTGTAAACTGTAAACACTGACCCAGTTACAATTACTATTCCTTTTTTTAAATCTTAGATCCCATCTCAAGAATGAAGAAAAACATGCACAAATGCTTACAGGAATAAAGAAAGGGTTTACCCTCTCAAATCTGCTGAAATACTTGAACTGTTCAGATGAACCATAAAATCAGTGAAAAACAAAGAAAAAGGATTCCAGAGTTTTAGTCTCCAAATTGTGTTTCTACTTTAYCTACAAACAAAGAAAACTGTTAGAGGAATAGGTTGAGGTAAATTTTGTTTTAATCCCTTCCCAAATCWTTTAACAATGTATCATTTGCCCAAAACATAATACTTATTTTAATTACAAGCAGTAATGATCTAAAATCAAAGAAAAGACTGCATTCCACTTTGCATACAGTCTTCTCATATTTGTTCTTTCAGCCCTCTGAAAGCTTGCTCTCTGCATGGTTTTTAAAACAGAGCTTTAAGATTCAGCTCTTCAGCTGATAATGTTCGAGAAACTCTGCCCACTTTTATCACTTGAAAATCTGAACTTCAAATGGTTTCTCAAAAAAACAAAGCAAAACAAAAAACCCCTTACTATACTCAAATTATGCACATTAGAARCATGTCATGGGGTGTGTTGGTATGTCTCAAAATACAGTGTATTATTCCTGATGCACTTCTTATAAACTGCACAAATACCAGCACAAACTAAATGTCTGGGTCTGYATGCAGTAGCGTTTTCTAATGCTCATCATATTTAAAGCTGGGGGTCCTCTAGACAAGAAGTGACTGTCTGGTTTGGAGGTGATGCAAAGAAGGTCATCTACATTAAATGAACTAGACTGGGCTCAGTAATAGTGAGCCATTCTCAAATACTAATGACCATCTGGATTACAGATGCAGTAGCCAGATTGTCTGTTGTGTCCACCAAGTGAGTTGTCTTACCCTGGGAAAAAACTGTCATCTGTCTGTCTTGCCCTGTAGACATGAGCTTTCTTCCAACCTGTCCACATGGATTTACTGGTGGCAAGGTCATCCCGTTCTCTGGAACGTCACTCACTTGCATTTGCTGGCTGCTTAGCAGCTGCCAAAATGTTTGGAACAGAACAGAATGGCAAGGGGCTGGGAATAAGACARTAAAACTGAAATATTTTCGATTTCTTTCTGGTGCACATTTACCAGTAGTTAAAGAAAACAATACCTATTTATTAGCTGAATAACAATTCTTTTCCCAGCTCTGTTTGTTAAATAGATGATGTCGGTTTTAGGGTGTTTCTCTTCTCTGCTCCCACGCTGTGAAACTCCTTCCCTTTTGTTTAGCAGAATAAGCAAATCATTGCAAGACCTAAAATCTTGTTAAAAAATGCACCAGTTTGATTTGGCATTTAATTAACACATTTTTGTTTGGTTTTACTGTGTGAGTCCTGACTTTACTTTCAGGTTCCCTTTTCATTTTATTAATGCAATTATGCTTTGCTTTTAAGGGTGGCCAGAGAATCCATAATCTGTATATTTCTGCTCTGTTTTTGTGTTTTCAGCATCATGCTATTGTTTATTGAGTAGAGGATTGTAAATATTTTTCTGGGTACAAAATTTAGAAGTTAATCATTCCTGGAGATTTTATGATGCTGAATGTTATCCTTGTGTTTGAAATGCACAATTCTGAAGAAGCTTTGCAAAGTATTGCAGATAGTGAATACATCAAACATTTCCAATTATTTTCAGAGCTTCCCTACATCCTTGCAAGCACATAGAAAATGAAAACCTGAAAAGGGCTAGTGCTTGAGTTAACTTCAGATTCCGGAGAAAATAGTCCTTCCGGAAAAGGTTTCATCCCAAAATCTACAGGTAGATATCCTGGGGATTCATTTGTGATTGTCACAGTGAAGTGTTTTTGCTAATTAATTTTGCTAATGAGGTGATAAACAAACTAAGGGAGTCCTCTCCTTTTTGACTCTAGCTCAGATTTCATTAGTAGGAGCTTGTCCGTGACAGTTGCAGGTAAATCCCAGACACTATTCGTTACAAACAGTAAATGTAAGGCACTGTGATGCTCTGACACCAGTTTCAGCCTAGAGCCTAGGATGATTCTTACAACTGTCAAGCTGACTGCTCAGTAAGCGACRGTGTGAGCAGGGAAGGGCATACTTCCCTGAGACTGCAACCACATTACATGGCTTTGATGGGAACATGCTGTGAAGGACCGTGTAGATGATGGGAAGAGGGGAAGGAAGGAGGAGGGCTACTGTTCCTTAGCCTGCCCTGGAAAATGTGCACCGCTGTGCGTGTTTGGGAACCTGCATTCATGCATAAGTATATGCTCTGTATATATGCTAAATATGTTTACAGTGTTAAGTGTGTGCTTAAGTACCTTGTTACACTATGGTTGTTGGAAACATGGCTAAGAAAATAGAGAAGAAAGGAATGGTGAAAAGGAAATAAAAAAGGAAAGCATAAGAAAAAAGGAAGAAAGATGTTACTTTTTGTTCACCTTCTTCAYGGACTGTTAATATAGCCTGTATATATGTGTCTCTATGTATATAGATGTAGACAAGTGCGTATGGTTAGATATTCAGAAAACCTGTGTGCAGATAGAGCTTTTATCTTCATTACATGTGAAAGAGAACCARGTATATGTGCTTGAAAAAAATCTTGTGTATGGTATTTCATCTGGCATCATCAGAAAAGGTGTTTTCCAAGCAGATCAGAAACAGTCTGTAGCTCACTGTAGCAACTCTGTTTGGAGTAAATGAGCTCTTAATTAGGTGAGGGCTGATTTCTTGGCGTTTGAGACTCTTTGAACCTCTCAGACTGCTCTTCACATTAAAAAGAAAATGACTGCTCTTTGTAAAACTTCCTAGCAAGTGGGAACATAGTATATAGGAAAACAGGACTGTAAGCACACATCGTTGCAAAGGGCATCATGCAAARGTGATCCAGACTCCATTTTGCACTTGAAGAATTCTACTGAGACACCATTTGGCATATACTAGAGAGTAARATAAAAGTAGTATCTGCTGGAAGTATAGGTGATTCGTGGACAAGGACATGACAGCTCAGACTCAGCCTAAAAATCATCCCCTGCTGTGGTAGGCATYACAAAACACATCAGCTTCCTTCTGAAGCTGATTAGTTTCTTGTCCTCACAGCAGCAGTGGGAAAGCTGTTTCTTAGCTTCATTCCTGTGATGGTTAGAAACTATTTAATTTCCATCATTAACATCTTCATGGCCATGGTATACCCATGGCCCCTGTACACCCATCTATTTTCAACATTGGCTACAGCTACTTTGCTAAGCACACCCATCCCACAGAGTGATCTCTAGACCCCTGGCCCAAGTAGCRCAGACTGGCTGATATTCAAGGCTAATCCTCTGTAGAGCAGATGAGCAGATGAACCCAATCCACACCGTATTGCCCATATGGTGCTCACATACATCTAAAACATAATGACTGTTTTTGTCTGTGGGGGTGGTTCGGTTCATCATATTTAAAAGTGTGAGGACTGTGTTGCAGCCCACAGAATGGCGTTTCCATGGCATGAAAGACAGTGTAGATGTTGCCTACTCTGGGCTGTGGCATATATATGCTGGGGATGCTTGAGGATTCCTACATTCTGTTTTGGCGGGAACTGGTTGATTTCTTCCCAAAGAGGTCCTGGAAGTGAATAAATATTGCACATGAGCCAATGAGCAGGCAATGAGCACAAAGGAATGAAGGTGGAACTGAGCTATCCAACTGTATTTGTACCCATAGCCTTTAGCTTCGGCAGCATTATTTCCCTTGCTGGTTTTCACCATAGCCAATTTTTTACAGAAAGCAATCATATTTCCTCTTAGGCTGTTTTGCTAACCAAGCGATACAAGCTCCTTTAGTCTCCTCTCATATAGTAATCTCTCCTTTCCCCAGATCATCCCATTATTCCTTCTTTATGAAGAGGTTTAATGTATCTTCCTGRAATGTGAATTACTAAGCTTTTACACAGTACTCCAGATAAAGTTTTTCATAGTGCTCAGTAAAAAAAAACCTTAATAATTTCTTTGCTTGAGAGAAAGATCTTGAGTAACRTATCAGAATATCGCATTTATATTTTTCATATTTGCTTTACATACCTAGTTCACTGCAAGCACATTTGTAGTGTAGACATCCCAAACTCATGCACTTGTCTAGACTTCTTTCATAATCAATAGAGAGAAATAAGTGATTCGTCTCATTCTGAAGTAAAGGTCTGAAAAAGGTCAGATCAATAATGTCTGGAAGTGCCTGTTTGTCTCCTTTGACTGCAAAAGCAGGCTGGGTTGGGCAGTTAGGGGAAATATGTCTACACTGTAGACATCTAAAGTTAGGCCATATGAATCCCTGATTGATCAATACTGAAATGATCTCACTGACCTTCCTCTTTGCTGTCACTAACACCTAAGAGCTCCTAACTTACAGGAATTATTCTTGTTATGAAGCTGTAATTGCAGGAGCTTCCATATGTTGTATTAATTAGGTAATTCATGAATTTCTATTAGCCCAGTCCTCAGGGTCAATATAACTTTTCTATTGTGTGATATTCCAGTTCTCCTCCGTACTGATGGGGTGTCTCAGCTTTATGTCAGCACCCAAACTGAACTTGTAGGTTCCTACATTTTGTGCTGTTATTTGTGAAAGCTTTCAATAATTTGGTCTCTTACAGGTTTTTAATAATCTTTAAGAATATTKTCTCTGTGGTGGTTTAATCCGGCAGGCGGCTAAACACCACCCAGCCACTCGCTCACTCCCCCCAGGTGCGATGGGGGAGAGAATCAGACGAGTAGAAATGAGAACACTTATGGGTTGAGATAAGAACAGTTTAATAATTGAAATAAAATATAATAATAATAATAATAATGAGTAATGAAAAGGAAGATAACAATAAGAGAGAGAAATAAAACCCAAGAAAGACAAGTGATGCAAATGAAAAAAAAAAAAAGCAAACCCACAATTGCTCACCACCAACCAACCGATGCCCAGCCAGTCCCTGAGCAGCGGCCCCTCAGTGAGCTTTCCCCTAGTTTATATACTGAGCATGATGTCATATGGTATGGAATATCCCATTGGCCAGTTTGAGTCAGCTGTCCTGGCTGTGCCCCCTCCCACTTCTTCTGTATCTCCAGCCTTCTCAGTCGGTAGAGCCTGAGAAGCTGAGAAAGCCTTGACTCTGTGTAAGCACTTCTCAGCCATGACGAAAACATCCCTGTATTATCAACACTTTTCAGCACAAATTCAAAATATAATTGGATATAATTTTCATTTCATTTCTCTTTGCCTTCTTTCCTTCACATCTTCCCATTCAGCATTAATTTCATTGAAAACTGGGGCATATTCCTTTGCTACCTGCACTTTATATAGATTGTTTAATTTCTTTTCTGCTATCTCACCCTCAGTGATGAGGGACTCTGTTTCTTCTTTCCTTCATCTCTTCTTGCTTATATGGTTGAGAGTATTTGTCTTAATTTTTGCTGTGATATGTAACTCAGCTGCACTATGGCAGTTCTCACTTTGTCCCTTCACTTTCTCACCTTCAAGATATATATATCAAGATACGTATTTTCAGTCTTTTTTTCAGTTGCTTGTAGAATCTCTRCTTACGTCTAATATCCCTTCTCAAGTAATTATTTATCCACTTATACATAACATGTTTTTTCCTTGCTTGGATAATGAATGACATGCAAATTCATAAATTTGACAAAGAAATTCCAGGCCTCACATACGAGTCTTTGAGCTCTTCAGCCCAGTTGTCATCACTCACTAATTACCTTAATTTCCCACAGTCTGTTTCTTGAATTAAAAACCGAATCTACAGATCTGTTTCATTTAAAATGAATCAGCTTATCGTTACTCAGTGCAAGGTTTCTTCCGTGATTAGGCCTTCTATAAAGYCTTTGCTGCTTACCAAAAATAACCCAAAAATAATGTGTGAGGTGGTAGRCTCCCTCTGCAGTCAATGAGGAGAGACAGACAACTCCAGAAGACAAGTGGGCCCAAGGAGGGTCTGACTTTCGCTCTAGAAAGGCTGGTCTCYGCTTCTTGACTTAGAGGCACTTTAGCTCAAACAGCCTGGGCATCTTCCCTTTGGAGGCCACAGCTGGTGAGCTGTCACTTCCACAGATAYGAGAGCTCTTGCGTTATTAGTGGCATTTGTTTCCCATTTTGCATGCAGGCGGTTGGTCTCCCATGGTCACGTAATTCCCAGCAGTGTACTGTGTGTCTTGTGTGTATGCATGTGTGTCTAAAGTGTTCTACGAATCTTGAACTGTACTCAGATTAAACCAATGRTCTGCAGGCCTCTAACACCGTTTCAGGATGAACTCCTTGACAATGCTTCCCTAATGTATTTGTGAGCCGAGGTAATCCCATTTGACTTGTCCCATCACTTCCTATTTCTTTGCACTATCTCACAGAACTGATGTATTGATACGATGATAGTATTATGATATGATTCTAATGACTATGCAACAGAGCTCACTGCCTTTACCTTATTTCTGCCAGGTTCGGATTTAGCAGGGAGTCAAAGGAGACTGCAGCTTTCTTATTAGCAGCACTTGGTGAAGTGCATGATCCCTTACAGATACTACTGCAGAGTCTCCTCTTGCCCTTTCCCCCTCTATACATATGCTGTACTACACTGAATCCTTATTTTTACTTCTCTCAAGCCACTCATATCCTTCATTCATTTCAGCCCCAGAGCAATTAACTTAATCAAGCCCRACTCCATTTTTTAAAACTGAGGCAGAACCTAGGAATAGATGTGACTATCCTGTCAATTAGGGAGTCACAGGTATCTGATTTGCATTATAACAATGCTATGTTATTGTTTCACTGGGATCTGTTTTGTCTTCCTCCTACTCTTTTTCTCTTTTACTTCTTCAGTGGCTTCGTGGCTTCACCATTTTCTTGCTGTTGCGTTCCTTTAAATTTCACTTATCCTAAGCCCTTTTATTTTCTAATGTCTTTCTAAGAAAAATCATAAGCTGTATTAGTGATCAAATTAAGTCCTGTGGGGTTTGAGCAGATGCATGCTGAAGGTGATTAGTTCTGTTGTGAACCCTGCCAGCTGCTATGGTAGCTGTAAGAGCTGATGTCATGCCCAGGCTGATGGCTTAGGAGACCTCCAAGCCTGTCACTATATATGTATCTTTAGCAGTCCCCCAAAAGGAAGCAAACATGTAAAAGTAACCCCRGCTATTACTGGTCTCAGTGCTGAAAGGTATGTTGCTGCCTTAAAATTGGTAAATCCCAGGAATTTGCAGATTCCTTTTGTTCTGATTTATGAAAAAATAAAATTGCCGTTTTGCTACAGGAAGTGCCTTGACTTTATAATTTAGCTTATAGTACTGCTTTACTGGAAGTGTAGTGAACTATGTAATCTAGCAAACTTTGTAGCTCCCAGGGGATAGTCTCTGAGGGATTTCAGCAACAATTTCGGTTTCAGTTTAAGCCTTACCAGTCAGAAAATGTATCTTTTCCTGGTCTAGAAGTAGAGGTCATGCAAACAAAGAATTTTCATTCTTGAAGCTGAAGCAGAGAGCGAGGTTCCAAGCCTACTTAACTTTTGGGAAAAAAAAGGTAGATTTTCACAGATTTTCAAAAGACAGAAAATCGTTTTCAAAATTTAGCGTGAGCTTTTGGTCCCTAAGTTCTAACATGCTCTTTAGGTAGAAAAGAGAGAGATGGGGCTTCTGTGATTCGGGTTCTTAATTCTGCATGAAAGTTCCCTGGAAGCCTTGATATGCCTGAACTTAAAGCAGTGCAGATGACGGAGCTGCCTTGAACCTGCGGTCTCTGAAATTCTAGGCTAAATKCCCTTGTGCTTCAGTGGAAATTCATTGGAACTAATATATATCTGCGATCCAATGCCTTTTCAAGGAACAAATATACTTTTTGATGAAAACCTATTTTAGTGGGAAATTTTGTACTGGTGCTAAGTAAAATACTAGAAATAACGAATATCCCACTGAGGTAATATTTGGTAAGTACGCAAATMTGAAAGTGAACTGAATAATAGGGTGCAGCTGGTTCTTAGTCTTATATTTGACTGTTGCTGTTCACATACAGTATAACAGCCGTGCATGGGGGAGGAGTGTTAACATGATATTCAGTGAAGGCTGCATGGCGTGGGTGTATCACAGTTCCAGGAAGAGCCTGAGGTTATGGTTAACAGAGTTCACGCCAACTCTTCATTTTAAAATGTAGTGGCACACTGTAAGTCTACTGCTGACAGAATGAAGTTTTGCTGATGCTTGACATGGTGACTAAACTATTAGGCCCATCCAAGCTCAAAATATAAAGCTGTTTTCTGACAGCTTATCAGAAAACAAGACTAACTGCTCTTCAGCTGAATATTTGCTAAACCTCTCATTCCTCAACCAATATAAATTCTTGTGACACACAATTTGAAAATCCACTTATGTATTTCACTTTGTTTGGGAATTCAGGCCTGTTTTCCATACAGGGAAAGCCTGACCTGTCTTATTATTTTATCAGACATCCCAAACAATTTCCTATTAGCTCTTTTTTTCTAAACTTATAAGTTTCAGGCAACCTCTAGTACCACACTGCTTATAAAATTTAAAACAGACTGACTGATGCATGAAAAATACACTTCTAGCAAAAAACATCCTGCATTGTCAGGAGATAGGTTTTTCTCACATCYTGCATCTTTCATTGCTCGAATTGATGATTATTTTCTGTGAAATTCAATTAGTCCTGAAACACTTATGCAAAACAATCACAAAACTCTCCTTTTGTTATAGTGAGTACTCTAAGAAAACAGCGTTACCTCTAAAACTTAAGTTTCTCYGTAGTTGACTTAGAATGTGTTTCTCATTCACTCTCTTTACAAGTTTGGTGTCTTGCTAGGTTTTAGCACCTTTAAAACTCTGACATTTCTCATTTAGATTGGTCACTATACTAAAACATACAGTAAGACATGAAAAAAATAAATATAATTCATTGCATGAATGAGACTCTTTATACATCCAGCCAGTGTTCTGTATAATCACTCTTAGATCTTTCAGTGTCAATATCTATTTTTTTGGGAAATATAATATTTAAAAATGCTTCRTGAAGGGAATATTGTGATCTTTAAATACTGAAAATGAATTCTTTACCTTTATGCAATAACCATAAAATAAATTTCTCCTTAGGTGYCTTTTTCAGGAAAGTGAATTTCAGTTATTCACACAAAAATACATTTGAACAAAAAATAACTTTTAGCACATGACATGGAAACTTACACTAAGGAACTTGAAAAATGAAATACCCTACTCTTTGGCCAAAACCGTAATCTGTGTCTGGAAGAAAGGCTATTCCATTGTCCAGTCATCATATTTCCTTCCATGGCCTCCATTTTAGTCAAAATTCCCTACAGTCCAGAGTGCTCATCACTTGATCATAGGTCTTCCAGTTTACTTCATAGTGAAGAATTTTGTATTTTGAATGTTTCTAACATGGCATCATGGAAAATCCAAACAGGCAAGAACAATACAATATTTCCAAATCTCCTGGAAACAGGAAACATAACTGCTTTCTCCCTTCTACTTCCCTTTCTACATTGTAGTTTGTTGACTGTCTTTTGTTTTGCAGTATAATTATAATCTTATCTGTGGAAAGGGAGTATCCTTACAATAAATGATTTTTGTAATTTTAAAATGCTTAAGCATTGTTTGGCATTTAATTACCTCCCCGTCTCCTGAAAGCCATTTTTGTGAGCTCTACACCTCTGTCAGGAGCCTTATTCTTTCATTATCCTGCATTCGAGAAAGCTGTTTTATCCTGAAACAGACATTTTTAATTAAAAATTTCACTTATGCTCATAAGGCTTAGGTATGCGTCACCATGTACAAGCCTATTTTTTTAATCATAAAAGTTGTATAGAAAAGTGGGTCTGGTATAGAGAAGAGTGTGGATTTAATCAGTTAATTGTATGGTTACACTGTTCATAATCGCTTTATTTGCTTTTAATGGCAATGAGGTGGATATTTCCAAAGGAGTCTCATTGTCCTCTGCGTAAATAACTAATTGTTTTGTTATTAAATACGTAAGTACTCAGCATGCCCTGTAAATGCAATCTGCATGTGAAACCAAATCCCCACACTTTACCTACCTCTCATTTCATAGAGACACACGTAGTTGCATCCAAATAGTGCCCTAGTTCATCTTTGGGTAAATCTGAAGTCATTCCTTTTCCTCAAGAAGTGAATACTCTGATTCTTAGTGATTAACTATTGCAATGTTCACTGATTACTTTAATTGATTTTATCTATCTTTCCACTGGAAGAGAGGTGGGGAAGCCAGCCATTCACACAGCTGGACAGTCGTCCCATCTAGGAAGGTGCCAGCAGTGAGACTGGGTGGGATATAAATGCTGCTGCTTGCTGCCTCAGCTGAGACCAGTACAAAGTAAGCATGAGCTGTTCCTCCTTTGATGTGAATCAGGCAGAAGAAGTTAACACAAATATCGCCTAGCATATACATCACTTAGAAGCTAATCCACTCATTCTCCCACTACAGAAAACATGTTCGGGTACTGTTTCCTCAAGTCCCAAGTCTCCCCTTCTCCCCAGAAAGGCATGTGCCTGAGGGCCCTTATGTTATCTAGTTTCATCCAGATTGCAGGGCTTTCACGCTCACTCATATTAAAGGAAAAACAAGCTGGAAAAGATAGAAGACAGCCTGGAAAACAACTGATCTTAGATGGCTGCAGTGTGGAGATCTAAATCTAATCTAGTCACACTRGGGTCCCTTTACAGTCAGTAAGGAGAAGTAGGCATTTTAAAGACATGATTCATCTGACCTATATTCAGTGTCTACTGCAGGTTAAGATGAATCATACCCTAAAAGTGCCTATTTCTTTCTATTGATTATAAGAAGAGTCTCGACAATGGCTCAGTTGTAGACAGCTATTCACTTTTGTTGCTAGTCAAAGATGTGCYGGGTAATTGCTAATGGATTGAATTACTAAGATGGAAAGATTCTGGGTGGGAAAAATATAAAAGAGAGCTATTACAGGAAAAGTAACATCAATGGAGGTGTATGCTAGTTTGAAGCAATGGAAGAAAAGCAGAAGTAGTGAAATAGTAGAAGGGGGCAGGAAAGTCTGAGTCTGAGTTCAGTTGGCATAAAGATATGACTATATTAACAAATAATTTAACTCAATAGAACACATAGATTAAAGCAATCAGCATGAGATCTTTATAGCTGTACTGTAGGCAGTTTGGGGATTTTACTTCAGTCTAGATTTAGTGTGGTGGTCTGGAATGAATGTCCCTACAATGAATATGTTTCTGAGCTAGCTAAAGGACCAATTGTTGGTTGAGATTCCTATATCCCCATGAAGAGCCGAAGCACATTTGGTGTGCGCCCATAGCACAGCCTCCAGAAGGGATCTGGTTTGTAAACACTAAAACCTCTCGGTGAACTCAGCCAATGTGCAATAAGTGGGGATGACTGAGAGAGTTATTTCAAGACTGCACAACTGCTCTGAACCAATATGGTAATGTAAATGCAGCCTAAGACAGACAGTTCGCATATAAAATTTAAAATTGTAATGAAACACTCCTCTTGACATAACTGCCTAAACTCCTGATGGAAATGGTGAAAAGTTCATATCTCTGAGAGCTGCCAGATCATCAATTCACTAGATGAACTAAGGAGGGTGAGATTTTCCTCTGGAATTCTTTGCTGGCACTTCTCACTCTGTGTTGTTATATGGGACACGTGAGGAAAATCTAGCAGCCTGGCACCCACTCTGGCAGTACACAATAGTGTGTGGCAGGTCTGATGGGAGAAAAAACAGGGGTAGGACTTTCTGGTAGGGAAACAGGTACACAGTTTGAGCTCAGGTCCTGGTTGGAGATTGAACAGTACCTGATCACCAAAAGTTGACTAAAACCAGAAGACGAGAAGGAGACAGGTGCAAGGAATGAAGAGATGACATGGCAAGTGCAAGGAAATTAATTTAAATTTGAAATATTCTGGAGCTAAAGTACAATTTTACATTAGGCAGAGGACAAAACAATACATATGGAGAGTCCTATTTGCATTTGTACCACATTGTCCAGACCTTCTGTTGCTATGGTTTTGTACCACCTGTCTGCTCTCAAGAATTGTTTACCTCTTTCAGTACTGCGCAGGATTATTTAGATGGTTATCTCAGCATGATAGATTGAGTTACCTCTCTGGCTTCATATGCTGAGAACCTGAATTGTGTAAAAAGTGCCCGTTGAACCATTGTGTTACTCCCTTATCTCTGATTTTTTTTCTTAAGGAACAGTGTACACRTCTTAATCACAATAATTGATTGTTTTATAAGAAGCCAGATGTGTTTTTCAGAAAATTGGAAGAATGGTGAATGTAAGAAAAGCCATTAGCATGCAAAAAGACCACAACATGAAGATGAAGCCAGTTTTCCTTTCAACTTCATGAAATAATTTTTTGCATCAATTATAGAACACAGGCAATTTTGTTCACTTGTGGTTTAGAGTTAGTGAAGATTGTGATCCAGCTTTTCAGGTGGTGTGAAGCAATGCATTTTTACCGGCTTCAATTTAACTGTTTTCATTTACATCTTCTAAAGATRCCACTTATAGGATGACATATACTTTTCAAACAGTGTGTCATTCTCTCAGCCTTGGAAAGACAATGTGCTTAAGAAAGACGGAGATTAATTCTTGTGCAATAGCTCAGCTCAATTGTTTGCTAAGTTCTATTCAATTATATCTGCAGAAATCTATGGAAAGCAGTGGAAAATCTCATATCTTAAATAAAAAATAATTTGATTGTATCCAAGGGCTCATTGGAGCTCTGAAGCCCTCATTAATGTTGATAAGGTACAAATGGCAATGATCTTCCAAGTCCAGCTGGAATTTGTAGACATAATAGTTGGAAGTAATATTTATTTACGTGTAAGCTGAATGCATTTAAATAACAATTATCGACAGACAACAAGTGATAAACTGTATTCTGCTTTTATAAAGTTCATTTTTTAAAAAAAGGCTGTATTTTCAGCCCTAAAACCTTACTCCCTTCAGGCATTACAATGAGATTTCACAAAGGAAGTCAGTGTGAGGAACAGGAAGCTTAGGTAGGGCTTAGTCAGAAAGAGAGCTCCTGACTCTGAGAATTCAAAACAAATAATGTGTCATCCCCAGCCTCTGTATGACASGAGTCTGTGAGCAATTGAACATGTGCTGTTTATCTGATCCTCCATTCTTATGTGTATGAACATCACTGTTTACACCTCTCCCCTTCAAAAATTCTACCTGGCCTTGATACATACGGATATACCACAGAGCTGAGCCTCTTCATCCTGCCAAAAGCGTATCAGGGCTGCAAATCTTCAGTAAGAAGAGAAACACGATGCACAGACATCAAAGGGAAGAGTTGTAGATGCAGTCTACAGCAGTTAGACTCTAACCTACCTGAAGTAGAAATTGTGCACAATTGGGATGAAGGTAGTCCCCTTTCAATTCTCATGGAGATAGAGAGAATGCACTGGATAAACAGCTCCTCTTTCACCACACAAATAAGAAGACTCTCTAAACCCTCCCCTTTGCAGATACCTTCATTATTTCTAAAGAGTATCTGGCCTACAGTTWCCCATCATACCTTTTTAGGTGCTTCAGAAGGCAGTGCAAGGAAGTATTGTGTATGGAAATGGTGTCAAATGGGGCTTTGTGAATGGACACCTCTCCTTGTTGGAAAGCTGTGGTAAAGTCTGATCAGTAGCCTTATCATATCTGAAAAGAAGCTAAAACACAGAGGAAGGTAAACCAGAGGATGAGCCCTCTCATCGTTGTTTAGTATGGCTGAATGGTTTCAGGAAACAGAAGTAGCAACTGACACTGTGAAATTAAAATGGTAATGTTGTAAAATTAGTGGCCATAATACAGGGTCACACAATAAGAGAAGAGTTTCTTTGTGCTGCTTTATGGCAAATGACTGAACCTCTTTATGATTTGAGGACAGAGAACTCTGGAGGGCAAATCCCCAATTTAGTGTTTGAACCTGCATGGAGCTGCTGACTGCCCTATAGCTGTAGGTTAAAAGTGAATACTTACTGAGCTCTTGCTAGCACTGAGCTACATGAAAACTTGTAGTCTGTGTGAACTCTGATCAAGAATGAAAAGCTCAAATCCATGAACTTTTTGTCTAAACCTTTTTGGTTTTAACCCAGTTCCTTAGAAGGCGTAATATCTTTTACTATTTAACAGTTCATAGTCATCAGGTCCACATGGAACTTCATTTATTATTTCTTTCAGAGAAAGATGGGATATCATTAAAAATAACTATTGCCATGAAGAATAATTTTTAACATTTAAATATTATTTAGGTCTTTAAATAAAATACGTACAGTCAAAAAGCAGTTCCCTCACAACAGAAATTTTAAATTCCTTGTCCTGCTTTATATAAGTTAAACTGCAGGATCAAAACAGTCCCTCTGGCCCTAAATTCACTGTGTCTGTGCCATTTGTAAAGACCTTTTTCCATTAAACAAACAAGTGTTTACCCCTTGTGCTTTTTATGGCACTAATACRTATGGAATACAAAAATTATCTTAAGCTAATCCCTGGACTTTAATAATTTTTAATAATTTGCAATCAGTTAATTGTTTCCTTGGGACTGCATCACAGGATTTAATTTCACCAGTTCAGATTAGTATTAGTGACTCTTCCAAAAGAATTTGAATCCTTCCTTCTTGTATCCAGACAATTAAATTCTCAACCATTGCCTTTCCAAAATAATCTGCATCAAATATTTTAGTTTATTCTGTTAAAATCTAATTATGAAATAAAATTTTTCTAAAGGATTTTTATGTCTATAACTTTCTTTGCTACAGTTCTTGTGCAAAAGTGACCTCAACAGGTTCTAGCAACAGTACGGCTTTTTATATTAAGCAGTTATTTTGCTGTACAACCCCCTGCTGGAGTGTTTAGATGGCAGTTATTTGCAAACAAGAGTTTGATATATAGAGCATAAAATACTATCTTTCTTATCACTTTAATTCTCAACATCCTATGAATCTCTGGGATGGTCTCTTTCTCTCAGTTATGCCCAATCTTTCCCTATAATATGAATGTACTTACAGTATTTATGGGACTTCAGGTTCAGTTTATATTTAAGTTTTTTTTCATGGACTGATTTTTGTACTGAAGTTCTGCCAGGTTCTCCATTTTTTTTAGCACCATCTAACAAGGCTGTATCACTGCAATTTTCCAAAATCTTACTCCTGAAAGGAAGTAAGCATTTCAGCAGCCGATGTCTCCAGTTCTGGCAGTGTAGGAGCATCTTATTGCTATGCCCCAGCAGTGGATCAGGTAGCAGACTACCACTTTTGCATTGTCAAGGTCTGTCTGGCATCTGGAGGTCCTGGGATAACATCATACAAATCATGAAAGACAAGGCTGGGAGGAGTGACAGACAACAGTTCCATGAGGAATATCCAGTCTTGTTCTAGGACTCCAATGAGGAGTAGAGAGAGGCACACTGGTGATACAACTGATCTTTGACGGTGAATGACTCTTTGAGTAACACTTTTTGCCAAATTTTCATGGCTCTGCAATAGTATCACAGCTCCCCTGCTTTGGCGGCAGACATTTCTGCAGCAGTGCGCATCTAGGGAGCAAGCTCACCAGTGATTTTATGATATGTCCAAGCCAAGGCAGTGGATTGGACCTGCTGAAAACAGAGCAGAAGTGCCTTCAATGTCGCCAAGAGGTACCCACTTGCGGCTGGTCTGCCACTGAAGCAGAGGTGTAAAACTTTCTGGAAATTATTCCGGTAGGTGGGACTGAAAATTTATAGCATTYTCTTCTCGCCAGGTTACTTTTCTGGGAAAGGTTAGAAGGAGGGATTTTTTTGCTTTAACCTGGGATAAGCTGGGATTGGTAGTCTTTTTTTTTCTTTTTTTTTTTTTTCTTCTCTTCAGACTATGGAGCAGACGTTTCTATCAAGTACATGGAGAGGTAATCCATAATTTGGAGACTCCCTTACTTGCTCTCCTTTTATGGATATGCATTGATACTAGATTGTTTGTCAGATGCCTATCTTTCTTTGAGCAATCTGTCCCCATCTGTGGCCTTAAAAGGGCTTCTGTGTGCACTTAATCTGTTCTAAATGACCCAGATAAATTATGACTGTGCTGATAGGACCCCAGTAAAGCAGGTTAGCTAGTCCTTAGGGACTGTGATTGAACTGCTCCTCTCCTGAATTCCTTTCAGTAGGAAGGACTGGTCTGTAAGCTTGTCCTTCAGTAAGAGGTGGGTGAGGCTGGGCAATCTCCAGTGCAGGCTGCTGATCTAAGATCTCCCTGCCCAGCAGCCTCTCTCTATGGGGCCAATACATTTCACCTGTACAAACAGCAAACATCATTGTATTTGCTTGGCAACTTTAAAACATTTATTCTTTGGATGGCAACAAGAAATTTCCGCATTTAATAGTACCTGGCAGTTCTCCTGACTGTGTCAGGTAGGAAAAATGAGCTTACTCTCCACCAGACGTAAGTSCCAGTGGCCTGCTCACTGGCCCTTTGTGGAGGAAAGATTTTCACCCAATACAGGTCCTATTTTTCATCCTCTTCAACAAGAAGAAGAGCTGTAGCCCAGTGAATAGAGAACGCCTGGAACAGCAAAATGTAGCTGGACATTAGAAAGTAGTTTCTCTCATTTCTCTAGCATTCTCGAGTGGTGAGTGTTGGTATGTGTTTCTTTGGTTGATGTATGGTATACTGTGTTCTCTGAAAGTGGAGGAAAAAGAGAGTGGAAGGAGAGGGAACAGGTCCTCTGAGTCCCATTTCTTCGCTCTTGTGTGTGAAGAGACCAGGAGAGAGTAAATATGTATTCATATCAGGTATTTTAAGTGTAAGGTGGTAGAGCAATCCAGAAATTATGTCCATTTATATGGACAGAGGGAAAGGAATCTGTTGTTTGCAGAGGGAAAAAAGGTGGGGGATAAGTCTATAGGAAAACTTTTTAAAGTAGGAAGAGGGATTTGGGCAGAACAGGAGAAAGGGGAATCCGGAATCTTAGTACTACTCTCTCATAAGTCATGCCTTTGAAAGCTAGGTGAAGAACTCATGGTAAATCCATAGATGTATCTTATATGATGTATATACATAGAACACATATATATGGCACCCTGGGCTGTCCTTTTTTTTGGAAGCTGTCAGTAAAGACTATACACAAACTTGCCACTGGACTGGGCGGGAATCTTCTGACTTGTGTGGTCTTCTTGGAGGCAGTGTAGCTTATAAAGATTCCATTGTCCTCATGTCAAGTGTGCAGAAAGCATCTTGATGGTGTTTTCCACACTAGCATTGAACCATTCTCACTGACAAGGTCCTAAGACAACCAACTGCACAGCGACAAACGTCTGGCAGAACTTGAAAATATTGGTGCACGCTCTCTAGGAGTGCAATGGTCAAAAGAGCATAAGCAGAAAGCAAAAATTCTTGTTGAGGTTAAGTTAGGTTGGCTTGAGGTGCAGATTTCCATCACATAAGAAGATATGTTGATCCTTTTTAGTCAATATGGAGAAAGGTGCCAGAGATTTGAAATAGATTGGCAATACGAGCATGGCTGGTGAAGACAACGTATGCAACTGGCCTACAATGATGAAGCATCGCTGTATGATTATTATAAATGTAGATAGATTCAACAAAGACTGCAGGGGAAGCATGTTCTGTTGATAGTCTTGGAGCGGCTGGATATGGTATTCTTATGGAACGTGRCAATGATGCCCGAGTTGTCATAAATCTTGTCAAGGATGAAGCAGATGGAGAACAGCCTTGCAGAAGCTCCTTGATAATGACAGCAATAAAAGATTTGCTAACTTGGAACTGTAAAACCTCAGATCTATAAATGTCTGATATAGCCACTTTAGCGAAGCTAATGACCCTATTAAGATAGGGTCCAGAAAATCGTRTACTGCTGCTCTAGAGCTATCACCWGTTCCTGGCAAAGGGCCAGCAAGGTGGCCTTTTGCAGCCTGAAATCAGCAGCCTTCTGTCTATGGAAAGATGTGGTCCCACACTTGAGTGCTCATGATATATGGCCCAGACAAGTTAAAGAAAGATGACTTGATCTTGGTACTGATGGCCTACAGTGTTTAGACCATCCTTGTGTACTACAGAGGAGCTGAGAAGTATCTCACAATCATTCTGGTCATGGCGTCATGGCTTATGAGAAAAGGCTGCATCTTGGTGATCCTGCCATGATCCAATCCTTTTCCTTCTCTCTGCATCCCCATCTTCCTAAGCTGTAGCTACTCACTTTTTGCTACCACAAGGTTAGTATGAATGCTGAGATCCCAGACTGCTTCTTGGTGCAGGTGGTACATGAGGTGTGGATGAGTCCAGGGTGGTGAATTCTGGAAGGGCTGTGGACTGGTGGGTGCTGTGCCTGCAGGCAGCCTATGCTCTATGAAGTGTGGACATACTGGGACACAGGTTCCCTAACAGTCTGCAGTAAAGAAGCAAACAGAGCAGACTGGGAAGGRATGTCCCTGTTGGGATAGTCCTTGGAAGAAAACTGTGTAGGCTATAAGAATTTTCAATAGTCTGACTTTTCTTTGTATCTGGTAAAAATGAAATTGCGGGTGGGGGAGGATGTTAAGAGAGTTGTATCTCTCTTTAAATGTTTAAAATAAAAATAAAAATAATTGCATAAATTGTTCTTTCTCAGGTTCAGCTGACTTAACCTTAGAGAAAACTTCCTAGTTGTCARCTGCAGAGTCATCAACATGATATCRCAGTTCCTGAAAGTGCCCACTTTGATTTAGATTAAAAAATTGAAGATCAGTAATAAAGTTGAAACCTAAATGAATATATAGTTACTAAATATCCACCACATCATGGGTAAAAAAMTGGCTGGAAGGCTGAGCCCAAAGAGTGGTGGTGAATGGAGTTAAATCCAGTTAGCGGCTGGTCACAAGTGGTGTTCCCAAGGGCTCAGTATTGGGGATAGTTCTGTTTAATATCTTTATCAATGGTCTGGATGAGAGGATTGAGTGCACCCTTAGTAAGTTTGCAGATGACACCAAGTTGGGYGGGAGTGTTGATCTGCTTGAGGGTAGGAAGGCTCTGCAGAGGGATCTGGACAGGCTGGATCGATGGGCCAAGGCCAACTGCATGAGGTTCAACAAGGCCAAGTGCCGGGTCCTGCACTTGGGTCACAACAACCCCAGGCAACGCTACAGGCTTGGGGAAGAGTGGCTGGAAAGCTGCCCAGCAGAAAAGGACCTGGGGGTGTTGGTCAACAGCCAGCTGAATATGAGCCAGCAGTGTGCCCAGGTGGTCAAGAAGGCCAATAGCATCCTGGCCTGTATCAGGAATAGTGTGGCCAGCAGGAGTAGGGAAGGGATTGTCCCCCTGTACTCGGCACTGGTGAGGCCGCACCTCGAATACTGTGTTCAGTTTTGGGCCCCCACTACAAGAAGAACACTGAGGTGCTGGAGCATGTCCAAAGAAGAGCAACAAAGCTGGTGAAGGGTCTAGAGCACAAGTCTTGTGAGGAGCGGCTGAGGGAGCTGGGGTTGTTTAKCCTGGAGAAAAGGAGGCTGAGGGGAGACCTTATCACTCTCTACCACTACGTGAAACGAGGTTGTAGTGAGGTGGATGCTGGTCTCTTCTCCCAAGTAACAAGTGATAGGACAAGAGGAAATGGCCTCAAATTGCACCAGGGGAGGTTTAGATTGGACATTAGGAAAAATTTCTTCACTGAAAGGGTTGTCAAGCATTGGAACAGGCTGCCCAGGGAAGTGGTGGAGTCACCATCCCTGAAGATATTTAGAAGACGTGTAGACGTGGTGCTTAGGGACATGGTTTAGTGGTGGACTTGGCAGTGCTTGGCAGGTTAACGGTTGGACTTGATGATCTTAGAGGTCCTTTCCAATCTAAATGATTCTATGATTCTATGATTCTATCTTACTATTTCTTTAAAATTCATGTGAAAACAAAGTATCTCTCAATTTTCAGTGGTCCCTGAATTCTGACCAAAAAGCTGGCAAACTCTAGGTCATGAATTCCTGCAAAATAATATTCATTTCAGCCCATGGCAAGATCATTTTTTACCATACCAGATACTTAACCTCGTCGTCTTTAAAACCTTTATAGCATAACATCAAAAATGGCCAGTCATCTAATAAAGCAGCCTATCTTATTCTTACATTTTCTGTTACTACTGATCAGATTCGGTTTGTGTGCAATACAGAAAACAGACCACGACTGAAAGAAAGAACAAAAGGCAAATCATTGTAAAATCTGAACTGCCAGAATTAGGCCATCATGTTACAAAGTGGTAATTCTTTCTGACAGCCTCAGCTGTACCRATCATGACATTCGGCAAATTAGCCAGGCCAAGAACAAATAAAAAGAAGAAACAGGTGTGAAACCAACTTCCTGCCTCCCAGGATAAATACACTGTACACTGAAGGGCAATGCACCTGCACTATTGTTTCTAGTTGGGGGGGGGGGAGCTTTTAAGTGCAAATACGTTTGAGACTTGATAAAGACAAGAGACTTCTCTATAATTTGAGTATAAACTGGCATTTTCTTTCATGATCGTTTATAATAAGTTAACTCTTTGAGGAGACATTTAAAACTGTAGTTTGAATAAATGATTGCTCTGCAAGGGAAGATGAAATGAGGCTAAGCAAAAAGCCTTTTCTGGGCTTGCCAGAGAAATGGGGGGGACCTCACCATTTACTTACTGAATATGGCCTTGCTTCTTAAAGTCACCCTCCTGGCTGGGAGCRTTCAGCCCCTCAATGGGCTGCCAGTGGGGTTAGGAGAAGGAGCCCACTGCCATCATCCTGCTCAGCCTTTGAAGGAATCTCTTCCCAACCAGGTGATGTACAGGGTGCTGCACTGCCTGTGTTTATTTGCAGGAACCAGAAGAGTTGTAGAAGAGTAGGAAACAAGAGAAGAGCAGCGAAGGGGCTGTAGTCTGCACACCTTAATGGGATAATTTTGTTATTCTATGCTTAAATTCTGCTCCTGCTGTGGTGCTTGGGAGTATTTGTTTCACGATTATTGCAATGGGCAGGCAAAGGAATGAGAAGAGGAGCCACTGTGATTTAAACCTAAGAATGGCTCATTTCTACAAGCCAGATCTCATGCATTAGTGAGACTGCTTTCTTGGATATTTCTTCCACTGGTACAGATATGGTTCTCAGAGGCATATTTTAATAAATTCATCTCTGCACACATGCAGACATAGACCAATAGCGTGACTGGAAGGCTGGTATCCCTGATTTTCATGGTTTCTACAGAAAGGGACAAGGAGTAAGAGGGTTCAGCCTCCACTGAGGATTAGGGACTTTTTTTGTCCCTAATACACATAGTTTAGAGTATCTGTGTTTACCTCTGCATTAGGGGAGGTGGGGCGCATCAGGGGTAATACACTGAGTAGATGTTTCTTAAGGGGCAGTTGCAGGACAGCTGTGAAATGGTTCCTAGTGTTCCTAGGACAGCTGCTGAGCAAACACATACCACTGCCTTGCCAGGCAACAGCTCCTTCCTGGCCCTCTGGGAGAGACTGACACCTGCAAGGAGTGCTGTTTTACAGCAGCACCTGTGCCTGAGGAAGTGCAACGGGGAAAATTTCTGTCATTCTCATGAATCCCTGGGAAAAGGACAGGAAACAGTGGTTTCAGAGTTATGGGAACTGGGGAGGGTCCAAGAGAGGTAGACAAGGAAGTTTCTTGTGTTGACCTCAGATTGTCCCCAAATTTGTTTGTAACATCATATACAACAGTTCTGCTTGGTTTTGTTTGGTGCCTGGTTCATGGTGACTTTTGGTGACGTTGTTCTAAGAACTGATAAGGTCTGAGCAAGCCCAGCTCCTCACACACTCTGAACAAAGACTAGTGAAGTAGGAGAATGAAGCTATTTTATATGTTTCTGTTTATGCACTGTAGGTTTGCTAAGTGAGCATTTCTATGCAGGCTCTCAGGATGTTTTATTAAAGTAAACGGTGCCCCCTGGCAGATGGGTACCCCCTTCACCTCCCACTGCAGCCCTGACATCCTTAACTATGAGGTTATTCCTGTGACACAATCCTCTGGGAAATGGGTACCTGTGCACTCTTTATGTCACATGAACCTGCCATTAATCTGAAGTAATTTAGGGCCAGAGAAAGAAAGCTGTTTCCATGTTAATGTAAAAGTAGTCTGTGATGGTGGAGGGACTAATATAGGCATCACTAGTAATCAGTGCCACATTTTGATTATATTATAGAGTGTTGGAGAGCTAAGGAATCAAGCTCTRCAGGACAGTACTGCTACTGTGGCAGTTTTCTCTAGCAAAGCAGCAGAATTGCAAATGAAGAGACTGTAACATCTTTACTTAAGTATTATGCAGAATGAGTTGTGCACTTGCAGTGAAGATTAGTGCCTGACTGCACATGACTTTTTATTTATTTATGATTTTATTCTGTGGGAAATATGACAAGAAAAGACTTACTGAAGTTCTGTGAGTGTGCACAAGCACTTGCAGCGTTTTAACATCTGTCACCGAGCACAATTGATAATGGTGACTGCTATTATGGCATCTTCTTCCCCTCCGCACAAGGCCATCTGGGATTTGTGTTATGTAAGAGGATTAGCATTTTTGCTTTCCTCTGTTATTTAAAGTATTTCTCAGAACTAGTTTTTGAATAATAATAACAACAACAATAATTGGGCTGTTTTCTGTTGGGCCTGCTTTCTGAAAGGAAAAGTCAGGAATTCTAAAGCTACCGCTCTTAAGTTGAACACCTGGCCTCGCCATTTGGGTTTGAATGGGATTCACTTGAAACAGGATTTTTCAAGCTGTGGTGGATAGGACTGATGGAAGGCTAATATCACTGGATGAAATGAAGGATAAAGCATAAATTATTGTGAGTGGATCAGTTCCAGCAAGGAAACAATTGTGATTTCCYTTTCCTCCTCTCAGACCTGGTTATTCATCACATTGTTTTTAGGGAAAACTTTAGCTTCAAATCCTACCTCATAAAATTATAGTGGTGGCTGGTAACATTGTCTGTTAAGAAAGCCTGATATTTATTGTTATCTGAGCCTGGCTTGCGTTGTTTATGTATTTACAAATATTGAATTATTTGGGCTGAAATTTCTCATATTGAGTGCATCCTTAAGATGGAGAATTTGGAAAAGTTCTAATCAAAATATCTGGCTATTTTTCAGAACTTGCTAAGGCAAAAATAAATAATTTTACCATGAAAAAATGTAGTGCTTTAGGAATGTCAGCCAAATTCACATAAGGTGGAGCTAAAAGTATTGTAAAGCAGGATTAGGGAAAGAGGGCTGGTGATAAGAGAGGTGGTTTTAGATCTGTGACAATTTCTGTGTTTACAAGAGCTTTTCAAATTTAGCCAGAAATGTATATTTGAAAAACGTCAGTGTGATGGAACCCTAACGTGGCCACAGCTTTGTGGTTTTGGTCTTCATCTTTTCCTTAGAGTGAATACACTAAGGGTAAAAAAAAAACAAAAAGGGAGGGGTAAATTCTGATACTAGACTTTATTTGAACAAGCACTGTAATAATTAACTTTTCTGACTGGAGAAATTCAGACAAGATGGAGTAAAAGTAAGAAGGGTGGTATACAAATCCCACTCCGCACAGTAAGTTCATAGACTCCCACTAGAGAAATCTTAGACTGCAGCTAAAGACCCAAAGGACTCCATAGATGGTAGCTGTGATCCAGTCACTCATCCTAACAGACCCATGCATAAGAAGCCTCTGCAGCAGGGCTTACTACACACCAGTAAAGAGTACAGGCCTTTATTTTTTTTTTTTTTTTTTTGTAAATGCTGCTCTCTTGCTGGTGTGGGAACAGTCTGGTAAAAGCAATAAGGAAGTAGTCATGGCTTCTGGACTGGGTGCTGGAGCTACAACTGAGAGAAGAAGAATGGGTGAGTGAAGACAGGTCATTTGGGGCTGGGAGCTCAGTACTAACATGAGCATCCTAGTGCTGGAGCATGGATGGGAAACTTGCAGCAGAAGCAGCAACTGACTGGAGCAGGAGCTGGTAACTGAAACTGGCTGAGGTTGGAGGTTAATGCTGGAATGAGGTGCTTGGGCAGGGAGACAGAGGAGAGCTAGAAGCAGCCAGCAGCTCTGTGTGCGTCAGCATTTACTCCCTTCAAGTCTGCAGCAAAGCCAGAGAATCTTGAGCCCTACCATTTCTCTGCTGCCAGCAATTTTCATGAAACCTCTAACAGATTTGCCACTATTAACAGTAAGTACATCAGACTGACTTTGCTGGGTCAGACCACCTAACCCAATATCCTGTCTCCTCCAGCAGCCAGCAGTAAATGCCTAGGGAAGAGTACAAGAACAGACCCACAAAGTGTAAGTCAATGCATTCTCAGTTACCGCAGTTTTTTCACATGGAAGAGGTCTCTGCAGTAGATATAAAGTTTTCAAGCAGCTGCTGACTCACAGCAAAGTCAAAATAGCATCACATGATGGCTTTGCTTTCTTTTCAGCTAGCTTTGTTGAAGAACATTAGGAAACCACACATGAAAGCAGCTGTACCGACAGCGTGCGCTGAAGCACAGGCGAGAGGCATTCCTGACTTGCTGCTTCTCCCCAGGCTTGCCTCCGACCCATAGCTGCACTGTCGCACGCTGGTTTTCCAGGAGGTATCACTCCCCCTCAGTGTCGAAAGCAGACCTGACACAGGGATGAACCGATGCAACGGRCGGGCCTGCTGTCTGCCGCGGCTGCGGCCAAAGTTAGAAGCTGGGAATAGAGAAAGATGGTCTTGGGGTGAATCAGTGGCATTTTCCCTGAGTGAGTGGACTCTGTCATTACCCCAAAGACCTGCAAGGCTAGGGAAGTAATTTAAAAGTAGCCCTTTAAGGGTGGCCACTGTAGATTAGATTAATCCCACCTTACTTTAGAGGTCTACGCATCTAGATGTCTAAATCTAAGTTAGTCATTACTGGCACCTGTTTTAATCAGTAAACACAGACACCTTCAGTGGATCTCTGTCTCTAACCTACCTTAGGATGAAATTAATTTGGGGATGCTTATTTCTCTTAGTGATTGTAACAGGGACCTGAGACTTAGGGCAGGTGATCACCTTGCATTTTTACTTGCTTGAGACTATATTATGTGCAAAAATATTGAATTATCACAGTTTGTTCCCTCAGAAAAAGATGGACAAAAGGATTGAAGTAAGGAGGTTAAAAGAACAAGGATAAGGAAGTAAGGAAGCAAGGAGGGTAAAATATATATCRAACAACTGTACATTGAGTGATTCCTGTCCATCTTACCTGCTGAGAATTTAACTTTTGCAACTGTAATCCTCTTTGGTTTATGACAATATAAATAAACCTGTATAAAGTAAGTATAAAACTGTCTGGACAAAATTAGTCATACTTTTTTTATTTAATCCTTCCAGTGTTRCAAAAATAATCTACTAGCAACATGTCTACATACTGTGCAAGGTGAATTGCTTTGTTTATGTTGCAAAGCTATTTATACAATCRCCTCTCTTTTCTAATATGACTCTTATCTCATGTGGAGACTCTGAAGAATACCCCAGTGATCCAGCTTCACTCCCTACATTATGGTCTCACAGGTAAGTGTGCTAAACTTTAGGATACTTTCTGTCTTACTAGGTATGGTAGTTTTCATAAATGATAAAATAGAAAAAGTATATTGGAAACAAGGTAGAAGGATGGACACAGTAAATTAAGTGATTACAGGACTCAGTATATAYAAGAAATAGGCCTCGATTTCTGCTTTGGATCTGTTAGAGCAGAAATCTGAATCTAGAACTGCTGAGTGCAGTTTTGCTGAGTGCAAATGTGTGGCTTCTTTCATTTAGGTTTCTTCCACATGAAACCTGAATCTCCGTTTTCTTCAGATGCAGCTTGAAAACAGTTATWAAAAAATAATTTACAGTAAGAAGAAATTCTTGATTGCCAGCTAGACAAGAAAGTAATTCTTCATGAAGTAAAGTTTCTGGTCATGCAGGTAGCATAGGTTTTAAGAAAAAAGGTCCCAGTTAAACTTCCTGTCAATTTTTGTCCTATCTGCATGTCAACCAGCCAGCTTTTTTTTTTTTACTCCCACTAAGTCTCCAATCTCCTACCTATTTTTTCCCAGTGCTGAAATCAACATTTTAAACAGMATCTGTAATAGAATCTGATTGAGGTGAACAGAGAAAAAAAGAAAGAAAAAAACGATAAATTTATTTTAACAGCACAACAGATAGCAAAGGGATGTTATCCTTACCGCATTGTTTAGGCAGATATGCAGTTCAGTAATACCTTCCTCTTCCCACCCACACTTTGTTGGAACCAAGTTACAATTCCTATTGGGCCTCAGATTTCAATTCTGTGCACTGCAGAATTACATGATTTTTCTGCACAGAGTGTTTTCAATATGAAACAGAGTATATTTTTGCTCTGTGAAACTTCCAAATTCTGTCTCCATGCTGGTGGAGTCATGTGCTGGTTTTGGCTGGGGTAGAGTTCATTTTCTTCACAGTAGCTCGTGTGGGGCTGTGTTTTGGATTTGTGCTGGGAACAGTGTTGGTAACACAGGGATATTTTCGTTATTGCTGAGCAGTGCTTACACAGAGTCAAGGCCTTTTSTGCCTCTCACCCCACCCCACCAGCGAGTAGGCTRGGGGTGYACAAGGAGTTGGGAGGGGACACAGCTGGGACAGCTGACCCCAACTGACCAAAGGGATATCCCRYACCATATGGCGTCATGCTCAGCATATAAAGCTGGGCCTTCTTCCCCCAGCATTTTGCATTGTGTTCCTGGTTGAATGCCTAAGAACAACCATATTCCTAGCTGAGAACTAGTTTGCAAGGAAGCTAATCCTTTTATGTATGTATGTTCCCGCTTTCTCATTCGGACATAATCAGTATTGTTAAGAATCTTGGCACTGCTCTTTGCCTTGACTTTCCATGCAAATCCATGTGCCAGATGTCATCAGAGAGTTTTTTTCCAGCTGTGCATTTTTCCTGATATACTAGTACACCGTTACAACAATTTGGTCATAATGTGGGGTAGTGGAGTTTGGTCATTATAGCTCAAGAAGCCCATCATAACATTTTTCAGTACGGATTTGAAAGAAGCTTTTATAGCCCCTCCTCATCCTCAACTGGCCTCTTTTCCTTATAATCACACCACAAAGAGTAAGGTCAGCAAAAAGATATGAGGGAGGTTTAACAAGAGGTTTCTTTGAGAATATATTCCAGTCTATAAATACTCGAAACTTTAAGTTTCTTGCKGTGAATATGCTGCAGGACTGGAGCCCAACTGCTTTTGCTGAYGTCTGGACATAAATGCTAATATTTTTCTTAACATTTTGCAAGAGACCATTGTCCAAATGCATTGTCCAAATAAGCCACAGGAGATATTAATGTGCAATCTGGTGAATTTTATCATATAGCTAGCATGCTAATATTGTATTTTAACATGCACACTCATATGTTTTTGGAAGCTAAGCTTTCCTTTATAAGAGAAAAAAGAAAAGAATATAGTATTATGGATAAAGGATTTCTTTTAAAACAGAAAGATATCCTTGGAAACGTAGCCAGATATAAAACAATGACTGGGGCTGAAAATTTGTCACTGATTTTTTTCCCTAAAGATCACATATAGGTTATTTACCATCCCCTCTACAGCTGGTCAATGTTGTGATTTTCAGCCTGTGAAAACCATTACAGCAGGATTTTCTTTTTTGTAAGACCTAGCTCTCAACTACAATCTATGTGATATGTTTGTGTGAGGAGTGGGAAGCACAGGAACTAAAGGAATGACTAAAAATAAATGAAAATTTTTTCTTTTTGTCAGTTTGTAAATATGTCAAAATAACCTTGAAAACTTGAACTTAATTATGGTCAAAAAAGTTCTATTCTATTAATCAAAAAACTAATCACTTCCCTGATTTTTTTTTTCTTATTTCACTAATATGAAATGTTTTCATTTTATTCTGAAATTTTTCTTTTTCGTTTTGACATGCTAGCCCTTATTGCTGAGAGAAGATGTTTAAGCATTTTTTACCAAAAAAAAGGGATGACTTGCAACACCTTGCTATCAGAAAAGCAGTGAAATTGCTTGCAAGCCTGTATCTAAAATTGGAGTTGCAGGACACACAAATCTTCTAGTATCTAAACCCCCATTTTTAGTGGAAAATAGCAACGAACTCATTCATATCTTTTGGTGTTATAAAGCTCCATTTTGTATTATATCTGGCATTCTGCATTAAACAGGCTGCAAAATTTCACCTATATATCCCTCTAGAAAACCAAATTATTAAAACATAACTTCCATRTAGTTTTGATTTCAAGATACTGACATATAGTTGATTCTTCATTTGGTATTTTGTTCGCATGATTTTTTGTTCTCCCCCTAAAGATCTGTAATTTCAAACTGGAAATTCTCTGATATGAACTTCCAGCTATTGGTTCTTGTTACGCCTTTCTTCTCTAGATAAATAGAACGGGATTTTCAAATTTAAAGAATACCTGAAATCTGAGGAACAATGAAATTAATATGATCTGGAACTTCATCAATCCAGCAATGTATTTCTGCATAGCATTCAGGTCATCTCTCTTTCCTTCTGAGAAACGAAAGAGACTAAACTCTTCAATGAATTCTCTGCAGACTTAAAAGAATAGTGATCATGCTTATCTAAAACCTCCTACTATTACCTTATAGTCCTATAGATAATATGAAGCCCAGAAAGTGGTGCAGTATTGGTCCATTAGTTTTGTTTTGTTTTCCAAGGTAAAATAAATCCTCTAACTTACTCATGACATCACCTTCATACATCCAACGATTTCACTGGCTCTTGTTGTATTCGTTCCCAATATATGTAACATATGCCTATGTTCTGTTATTGGCTTTTTTTTTAATATCAGAAAGTTAAATCAGAAATCCCAAATCTGTCAGGGAAATATACTGCATTTATGCAATTGTCTGTATCAGCCAAACTATAATCTCACTCAAATAATGGAATCCCATTTGTTCTCATATATTGTCTTCCACAAAAATATGTTGACATAAAATCCTAAATATTGYATACCTATGAATTAATTCCCTCTCGATTGTATCCACATATGTTTTCATTATTTAGCCCAGAATTAGATTCAAGCCAGCTAGCTTATGCTTATTCCAGTCATTTCATTTGCCCTTTTAAATATTGCCCCAACCTTTTCACTTATAATTTCTCTGCTATTCAAAGATGCAACAAAAACTAACAAGGCGAGAAGTTGTTTTCCTGGCTCTTTCAGGACTCTTGGTTGCAGGATCAAATTGATAGACCTCGATTTAATCCTGCAGCCAAGTATTTCTGTCACATGCTGTACAAGTGCTTCCAGCTTTGCTACAAACAAAAACCAAATTTGTTTATTGCCCTTTTGTCTTTTCTGCCTTACTAACAACTAGTGGAAAACATTTTTGAACAGCTAGCAACCTAACTGTTCGAGAAAAAATAACAGGCAGACAGACAAGCAGACAGAGACAGAGAACAAGGAAACCATATTAGGTCACCAGCGGAGACGGTGATCTCAGCACATTGGGTGCTGAACCACTGGCAATCTCTGGCAGGCATCGTGGCAAAGGAGAATTTTAAGATGGATTTGAAGGACAATAAGTAACTGAAGAAATTTGCGTCCCTGACTAAGCATTTGCTGCCTGGTATACTAGGGCAGATAGCACCTGCCTAAAGCATCAAAGAAATAGAAATTGAGACATGGAAGGGGCAGAACCAGTCCTTGCTGCTTCATCACCAAGTTGTGGGTAGTATCATTTTTGTCGAACCGCTTAGCAACATGCTAGCTGACAAAGTTTTGGTTTGTTTTTTTTTTTGTTGTTTTTTTTTTTTTTTTTCCAAAATAAGTTTAAACCTCCTTCTCTTGTACAATTAGCATTTTTCAAGTGGAGCTGAGTTAGTTGAAGCAGATGGTTTATCTTTTTTGGTAGTGCTTCTAGTTGGACAAATGAGACTTATATCATTTCTACATCTTCCTCTCTCTTGCAGTGCCTACAAAGTCATTCCACATTTTACGCACCGTGTTTTGACTTATTTAATGCAGTCGTACTTTCCCCGCAGTAAACATGATTACCCAAATACTTTAACTAGAGAGCTTCTGCTTTCCTCTCTGGTATAATTAGTCACACTGCACTCACACTGCATTTAAAGGCAGGGGGGGAAAACCCACACATGGAGCATCTTGCAAATGTGCCTATAATCCCATACAGCTGCTTTCTTCACTTTATTCTTTTTTGACTGCTTATAGAACAAAATTGCTGCAGCTGGGCAGCAAACTGAGCAAAGTTGCAAAGACACCTCTCCTTTCTTTTCTTTGTGGAATCCACCCATTCAGGTGTCGAGGGATAGCTCTTGATTAGCAATAGCTTAACATGGGGCTAAGTTTTCTTGGATTCTAGCATTGAATAACTTGGCAGGATTTCTATTAGGTTTGAATTTCAAAGCCAAAAGAGTGATCTGAGATCGCATACTGGCAGTTCCACAGTGGTAATTTCCATGTTAAAAGAATACTTATCACCAGCACCACAGAGAAAGAGGCAGCTTTACACAGAAAGGGCCTCTTGTGAAATTAATTTGGTGTTTATTTTATTAAGAAGCCGTTTCCAAATGTGTTTTTTTTTTTTCTTTCTTATAAAGAAAACTGTTTCTAATTCTGCTGATATTTTTAAGGTAAAGATTTGGTTGTTTAAAAAATGTTCACAAAAATTCTACTGAAAGGGTTTTTCATTTATGTGGCCAGCATGCTTTTTATTCCTGCTTGCTAGACATGGAGCAGGAGGTGGAAAAGGAAATGATCTGTGTAGATTCAGTAAGATACTGACTTGATCAGTTTGGTTACTCTAAGTTCAGTAGAAGGCTTGCTTGAAAGATTATTGAAGGATTTACCATTATTAAGCTTAAAAGAATAATCTGCTTGACAAGGTAACTTGTGGATAAGGAAGAAAAGGTGCATTTATTAAGAAAAAACCCCAACAAGTATATAAAAGGTTTAAGAAAACCATTGCCATAAACAATATGATTTTCTTGTTAAAGCACTGGCATAAAGAATAGAATACAAGGTGAAATTCACTTAACCATCCATACAGAGTAAAATGTGTCTGAACTAGTAGTTGTCTAGAATCCTTTTGCTGCTGATAGAAAGAAATGGGCATTTCCAGGTCTGTTTCATCTAATCTAAAAGTAGGTATCTAACATAGGCCAGCTAAACATTGTCCTATTCTCTGCTTATTTCTGTCTATTAACTATAAATGAACTTCAGGCAACTTGTTTTGATGTAGGCATCTAAAGTCAACTGAGATTAATTCCACCCTTTGGTTTTTCTTTTCCTCTAACACTAACATGCTATATTGCCTCCAACAAATCATACCCACTCAATGTCTCGTCTGTTTGGACAAAGACCTCTTCTGACACAAGGCAATCTTGTCCTGCGTGCTGATAAAGGACTCAGTTCCCGCAGAAGAAATAGGAGAGTTTAGAATGCTTGGAAGAGTTAATGTCCCCTAAGGAAGCAGCAATCAACAGACATTAACCTGTGAACACAAACACAGGAGCAGTATCTTCGATGGACACATTAGAGGAAGGGTAAAAGCTTCATGGAGAGGACAGAGGTGAAAGCATCCTAACACAGAATGCTCTCTAAGCAACATTTATCCTATATATAAAAAAAAAAAAAACCAAAAAGGAAAAAAGAATCAAACCTGGCTTATATCAGGCCTTCTTCAAGCTCTGAAAAAAAAAATCATCCATATCTGACCTCATTTGCCAATGAATACGTAATTCCTGGTGGCACAGTTAAAAACAGACCACCTTTCAGAGTAATAGAGATTACTGCAACATATATATTAAAACCTTTTCACCTCTGAGGTGAATATTAATGTTGATCTATTGATACAATAAAGCAATAAGCTGGACAAAATATGCAGGGAGATAAATAGATCTTCAGTTGTTGCAGGAGATCATTTCATGCACTGAGAAAGGATCACATGAAATGGCAAAGGCAGAAATGAAAGTGTAGAAGGAAGAAGGCAGTAGGATTGGGATTGTCAGTTCAAGAAGATACAGCTCTGAGAAGCAGGATCTGAGAAACAGTCAGTGACTGAATCCATTGCATTATTAAAGAAAAAAACCTAACACATCATAGTAGATAAATGAATGAGCTTGAGAGTTTCTGACTTTGAGGAAGGAGATTGCAAACTTTCTGAACCACCCTCTTGTCATTTAAACAAAGGATATTTTTCATATATTCTTTTATTTTTGAAAGATAGTGCAGCTGGAAGAAATGCATAGCTATGGTACAGATAAATGTTTTTATATTATGCATTATTCAAAAATGTAATTGCTAATACATTTAGAAGAAAATAACTTGATTAATTTAAAAGAACTGTATTCAGAAGATGGTAATTGATTATTTTATTAATACAATTTTATTAGTAAAGTTTTATTAACATAATTATTATTTTCCTCCCCTGCCTGGCTCACTCTTATAATCTTTCTCTGCTTGTCTATTCTGGAATTTTTTTCTTTTAGTTTAAAAAATGTGTTTATTTTTCACATTTTCTCCAAAGCAGAACATAAATCCAGCAAACATTAGGACTGAACTCTCAACCCAATCCTGTAAAAGTAGAATCATAATTAGGCAAAGTTAGTTTGTCTGTCGCTGAATGTAAACAAGTTGAATAACTTCATTATTTTCAAGTTTTGCCCCTACATTAGAATAATTCACACTACTTCAGGGAAATGACACCTGCTAATTAACCACAAGCAGACAAAGCACTTTAACAGCCATAATCAGTCATTTTCTCTTGCAGTTTTAAAAAGATTAAAAACAAAGAAGAAGAAAAGATCAAAACTTTCGTGTCAAGATGTTTTCATGAATCATCCTCTTGAGGAAACCTTACTGCCTGAAGTAGACTCAACTATAATAAGTCACACATCTGTTCAGAATAGGAATTAAGTAAAGACACAGATATACCCCATTGTATTTTACACAAATGCATGTTTTGGGACAGTGAAGTGACTTAGCTCCAACTGAAAGTAGATATCTAAAGTGGTCATTATGTATAGTCAATATGTATTTTTTGGATTACTCATCTTGTTCCTAAAAGAGGTTTCTATAATAACAAAACCAGTAACTTCCCTAAGTTCCCTCCCTTTCCATTGACAAACCTTGCCTTTGATGTACACATCAGCCCTGTAGATGTCTGAAGTGGTATGAATCACAACCCGACAATCCTGTCCCTAGATAATTTATATTCAACATGCACAAGAGAAGTAAAGTATTGGCAAAAGGAAATATTATCCCTATTTTACAGTGAGAAGATGAAGCGTGGAAAATAAATCTCTTACACAAAGGTTCACTGAAAGTCTGTGATGGAATGAGAAGCTAACCCCAAACTACTGGAGTCCTGGTTCAGGAATCTAGTTATGCTTTTTTCCCCTCTGCTTTCACATTCTAAGACCCTGCAGAATTGTTGTTTCAATTGTATTTTTACAAGTTCCTGTAAATCCTAATTTCTTAATTTATCTGCAATAATTTACAAAGTACTTAACATGTCCTGGTAGGATACTGCATTAACCAAGACTGTGCTGATACTTTCCAGAACTGAGTGAAAAAGTTAAAACGAGATCAATAATTTTTGCTAGAAACAGCAAAGCCTTCTAGCTGTTTTTTCATTCACTCAATACCTATGTTGGGTTGGAAAGAGCTGCTTCCTGGGACATACTAAGAAGAAAAACCTTAATGCTGAAAGTGGAAGACATCATACAAGAAAATGGTTTCACAGTAATTAGTAGTTGGCAAGCTAAATATAAAACCACAAAAAAACAGATAATACAGTCTCAGTTCTACAGTAGTATGGAAAGAAAAATGAGCCCTGGGGAAAAGTGCTGAAATATAGGAAAAGAAATTATGGAAATCCATTTAAGAAACTGTGATTGTGAATGGTATTCACAAAATAAAAGGGGACTCCAAGGACAAAGAAAAAAGTTACAGCCTTTCCAGACGTATGTCAAGAGAAGTGAGCATATTTGATATTTCCATTGTATGAGTGAGAACCAGGTAGACACTATTACATGGAGATGGTGAACAGGCTGCAGGGCTACACAGTCTTTCTCCCATCACATGACTCAGAGCATGCTGGACAACCCTAATGTTAGACCTTTAGTTCTTTGTCCCAGCTGGCCATCTCTGGACATGTACTGACCCCCATTGTTATTTTTCTAGGTATCTATCTGCATACCTTTTAACAACCTTTGAGCCAAATTAGAGTAGCCTTTATTGAAAAATTGTAATTTTCTCAACTACAGCTTCAGCTATTGCCACAAAATAATTATACACTTAGATCAGCTTCTGGAAGAGTTTATATGATGTGCTTGCCTGAGATGGCAAGAGTCTGGAAGTTTTCAGTAATCATTAAGGAAGGACCTGCCAGGAAATCGCACTCTGCAGATCATCTAAAGGATTCTTTGTGGCCTTTGCTTTGAGAAATTCTAACATCTCCATTGCAAGGCTTTGTAATTTGGCATGTGGTATCTCTACCAGTGACAGCAGTATATTTCCTTTCTATGATGAAATTCCACACAGATTGGCTGAGCTGTGTAGTGTTGAGCATTGCTGTGTCCTTAGCTTTTCCAGGAAAATGTTAATGATTGCAGCAATCCTGGAAGACTCCAGAGAACCTCATGCAAGACATCATTACCAAGAAAGCAGCAGGAAAACCGAAGCAAATGGCACTGTTCTGGGAACACTGGAGAAGAAGTCTGGCTRTCATTTGTGGTAGATAGTGACCCAGACTTTCTTATCTTCATGTCTTGCAATCAGTACATAGTGTCAAGATGACCACCTCATCCTTGGGCAATTTTCTGGGAAGGGAGCCCCATTGCTGAGGGACAGCGAGCTGATCTCCTGGACAGATATAAGACACTGATAGTCTGTGCTGTGGTACTGAATGATCAGGATTTTCTGATGTATAACAGTGTTGAATTCTACCTTTTCTCTACCAAAATGTATGCAAAAGTATTCCTAAAAGAACGTTGCTTACGCTGCAAAGTCCAAGTCCTATGGATTAGGGGATCTCCAGACAGCCTTAATTTGGCCCTATCTGTAAATGTATTGAAAGTTCCCATGAAAATTTGACCTTGCCCAGTATTTTGAAGGGACATCAGAAACAGAATTAGGGACAGATGCCCGTATATTTGGCATTTCCTAACATGTAATCCACTTTATAATCCAAGCAACTTTCCTTTACTGTTGTATTTTTTGTTACAGACATATACATGCACACATACATGCTCATATAAATTTACAATACTAAGAGAAAGGAAGCTGTGTTTTCCATTCAGTATGAAGAAGCATCTTGATTGACTTGCTTCTCTGTAATGATTCTTGAAGAAGACAGGTAAAATAAAAAGGCTAAAGACCTCACAAACTGCATGTTACACCTGTAATTGCAGTATTTAAGGGTTCTTAACCACAGTGCAGAACAATAAAAAGAAGCTATCTCAATATAAGCACTCTTGGATACATGCTAAGTCCATTAACGTTTTTCTTAGACCACCAGCTGACCCAGTGAGCAAGTCCCTTCCGACTTCAGAAGAATCTACTCTTTAACCGTTCCAGCTGGGAACGAGCAAGGTTGTATGTTGCCATGGCAGCAGTTAGACAGAGAAGGGGAAAAGTAGAAAAGGTGGCAAAGGCAGCCGAAAATAACAAGTTATAAAGAAGTGGGATTCTGTTTATCTGCAGGGTTAAGCCCCCACCCTGATGCCTAGGAGTCCTGGTTGTGAAAGTGTTTTAAACTCCAAGTGTCAGCATGGGATCTGTGGTGATGGGTTGTTAATCTATGGGGTCACAGGCTTTTAACAAGATCTCATTTGTCCAGTCTACAGAGGATCCTCTGTTTCAGTGCACATACCAGTTCTCCACTACCCGTGTATTAGTCAGCACCATACAACGCAAGCTGTGGTTCCTCTCTGCTCCTCCTTGAGCAATATAAACTCATTCAATGTTTACAAAGTAGGTATCCTTGAGTAACAAGTGAGTATTACTATGTAACAACAGTTCAGATTTAATAATTTTTCCTTTGAACTCCCTGAGAGTTCATCACAAAATTATTCCTGGCCTGCTTTGATGCAAAGGAAAGAGTCAAGTCCTTGCAGGCAAAATCCTGGTGGCACACAGATTATTCCATTTTTAATTCTGCACTTTCCTGAAGTATGTATTTGCACTCAAATGGTTTTGATTAAATAGTGAAATACAGCACACTTTAAAAAAAAAAAAGTCTACAGACTTCCAAACCTAGATCAGTAATTGCAGCCAAACAAACCATGCAACTCAAAACCCACCAAAGAGATGGTGTGAAGCTGGAATCACTGAGGCCTCTAAAATTTTAAAGAATTTAAGAAAATGTTTGTGAAAGTTTCATGTAACCCAGCTATTTGATATATGACCAACATAGGATCCAACGCATGGCTGGTAGGCTAGATTTAATCAGGAAGTACAATTAATTGTATGAATTGTTGTAACTACTTATTTCCTCCTCCTTTCTTTTCTGAGAACTCTGCAGTATTTTCTTCACCATGTTATAAGACATTAACTTGCTATATGGGATGGATAAGTGTGGTAGTCATGGGATAGAAATGGGCATCTGCCACAACACATCACTTGGGTGTTCTTTCATATAATCAGAAATGACCTGATCAAGATTTACCTTTCTTCTGGTCATGTTATGAGAAAGAGGTTGATGTATACAGTCCCTGAGTACTTCCACGTGAGGCTGTATATTCCCCTTTCCCATTAGCTAAAATGCAGCTCACTGCTGAAGGTGGCTGAGCAGTGGTTACAACTTAAATTATTTAAGGCTTAACAAATTTGAAATGTGTCATTGCTAATTTCAAAAAATATGATTGTTTTGGTGTCATTCCCACCCACACATGCCTAACTTTGTCCATCTATATTTTTAATCTTGCTTTTTTACCCTAGAGCAACTTTGTCATCCTCCTCAGCTGCCATCTTCACTTAATGATGACAGGAACATCAGGATATGTAGGCCCCAAGAAGCAGTGAAAAATAGAACCCAGGTTCTGCTGCAATAAAGAAATAACAAGGCATAATGTGGAATAGTCTGAACACTCATTTATCTGAATAGCCCACTTATGTCAATCAAATTACTCTAGTGATTAAAAGAATAAAAATAAGAGCAATATTTTTTTTTAGAATAAATGTGGTAATTTGGCTTTTAGACCTCTTTTGTATTAATCTAACCGAATAATCAGCAATGAGTTCCTTGGGTTGCTGTGAAACTTGCTGACTTGGTCAATTCGAGTTAAACTTTCATAGTACTTCTAGGACCCACAGGAGGGACAATGCTTTTCTTGGTGACTACGGGGTCTGCTCCCACCAGAGCTTTACCACCCTTGGTAAAATCTTTTTTTTCCCTGCTGGGCAGTGCATGTGCTGGCACCAAGGTGAGAACACACTGGATCAGGATGTTACTGTGCCTGCCTGCTGAGATCCCACCAGCAAAACACCACTGGAGTTGCCACTGCCCCACAGTTCTCTGAGACAGTAACCTAAATTACCTTAGCTCATTGCTTTGAAACTCATTGCAAATATATTATCCGTGCAGGAGGCTGTAATAAGATATCCAGCCTACTCCCTGTGCCCTGGTCCCTGTGAGAACAGAGCACGTGCATTAGAAGGAAGCTGGAGCGCTCCCAAACAGTCGCCATGGAGTGCACCTGCCCTGCAGTGTAGCTACAGCCAGAGCTGCTGCGCATTTGGAATAGATTTTCTTCACCTAACTCAAGGTGTCAGCTGCTTAAGTCTCAGCAAGTCATACCTGGCCCTTTTAAGAAAACAAAAAGAGTTTACTGTAATTGGAAATAAGTAAGCACCTCTAGAGTGCAAGTTGAGAAATGCTGAGAAAAGTAATTTGGGATGCAATCACCTTCCACTRAGTATAAATTTGGCTGTACAGAAGCTGATGACTAGCCGAGAGCCAGCCAACAGTTAGACATTGAAGTGTAGGATGCCCTTTGTATGTTATTGTAGAATATTATCAAATTTGCATAGAATATAAGACTATTTATTTATGAGTGCATAAGCTTTAATAGCTGTGYGGTTGCCCCACATAAGACCTGAGCTTTGCCTGTTGGAATGTCATGCCCTCTCACATTGTAGTTGTTTTTAAAGACCCAGCAATTAGTTTACAACATACAGAGTCAAGTGATGCGTGTGTAGCTTACATATTGATTCAGATAGTGATTTACAAAGTCAAGATTCCATTTTATGAGCACATAATGTAATCCCCAAACTCTTGCACCCTTTTTGTACCCTTTTTGAACCCTTTGGTGTTTTGCAATTTCAGTTTCCCAGTGCAGCTGACAGAAATTTGGTAATAGCATATGTTTTGTGCTTTTGACTTGGAAGGATAAAGCTAAATATGTTTTAGAAATGAATAGGTTATAGCATTACACTGTATCATTTACTATTGAAATAGTACAATGTTGTAGGACCTAGAAATTGAAATAAACCTTGGAAATACCTTACATCATTGCTTTTTGGGGTTCACTGTAATGAAGATAGAAATAAAATCAGGATATATTTCTGTGAAAAAAACAAAACATAGTGGATCAACAAACATCACTTAGCTTTTGTGCTYTCTAAGGTTACAGAAAGGAATTCAACATCTTGGAAACCACTATCCCTTAGCAATCAACAATTTAAAAGCAAGTACAGTCCAAACCATTAGAACAATATAAGCAAAGCAAGAAAGAGACAAAATTCGGCAGTCACAGTCAACCCTCGTATGGAGATAAAACTGCAGGAAAGCAGTGCTCGAAAAGTATACTTGATGGATTTGCAAGAACTTTTTTTTGGTCAGGCTTGCAATTCTTTCACAGAAACAGCACGTGTCTTTCTCAGGTATTTCTGGGTGCTCTGCTCTGTTGCTGAAGCATTAGCAGACTCACCACAATCAGCCCAGAGTGGATTTAAAATACTGTTGTTTAAACATCCCCTACTTCTGTACATGTTGCTCATTCTGCATGCTGGAAATGGAATACAATTCTCCTTTTCTTGAAAAGTGTGTTCTTAGCATAAAGTAGATGCCTGCTTTTCTGATTTGGAACATCTAAACTCTCACTTCATGAACAGTCATGAGTCAAAAAACCGAAGAATATTATTGGCACGTTCTGAGTCATATTGCTATTTTAATATCTACACATTACACTTGCACAGATTCTCACAAGAGAATGAATTACCTCCAGACAAAAAAAGAAAAAGAAAAAAAAAGGAAGAAAAAGAAGACAGAAAGAAAAAGAAAGAAGGCATGGTAGATGTTTTCCTAATCTTCTAACTCAAACTTTATATAAAATGATTCTGAAAATGTATTTTTGATTACTAACAGGTTTTCTATAGCCATTAAAATACATGTGTCCAAAGAATTTATAAAGGTTACACAGAATTTCATTTATCTGGATTTACTGTGCTTAGATACCAGGAAAGATCAAGGAATTCATATTGGTTACTTATAATGAGGTAATCAGGCTTTAATGAAAATCAACAGTTATTAGATAATCAGTTCAGCCTGGTGACTATTGGTCTGTTATTGCAGGACAAGAATAATTAAAGGGCACATAAGGTATGGAAAAAATGGCAGCCAGAAAATGATGTGCCTATAGAAGTCTCCAAACGACAGACATTTAATAGCCCTTTATAGGTTACTATAGCAACACACTTTGATAACTCATCTGCCCGCACTATAGTAAAACAAGGGGCACAGGGCTCCTCGGAAAGTGCAATCTCCTTTAAGCAGATCTATAAGCATTGCAGATGAACAGAACTCTAAACATTCCTCCATGAATATTCATGAACTAAGTTGTTTTTTGTTGCCTGCCTAGTCAGCAGTCACAAAACACATGGTGTGTGTTGGCAGCATCTTGCCTAGGTAGAGGGCTATGGACTGAGGCAATGGCAGGAACCAGGACCTGTGAGGCTGACTGACATTTCCATCTGTAGCGAAGGCTGGTAATTAACAGGAAGGAGTGTGCCTGCAGCATTGCACCATCTGCTAGGGAAACGGCTCAATAAGAAAGGAGCTGGATATCATCTCAGTGGTGGCTCGATCTGGTTCCGACATGAGGCTGGGCATCTGTTAGCTGAGGAGATAGGCTATTAGGAAATTCGACTGGGAATGAACAACATGGAAAGAGCACTCTGACCTAGCCCATAAAAGCATCTCTTCAGAAATGGTGTCTTTTTATCTTACTTACACAAGYCTTCTGAAAATGGTTTGCTGAGGGACCATTATGGGTCTGTTTGAAGTAACACAATGGTTTCAAAAATGCTGCTTAATTCCAACACGAAATTCTTGAAATCAGGATACAGCTGTCATCTTTTGACAATAGAGCTAATTTCAGAGTGAGGATATGAGGTTAAATCCATTCTTCTGTTGTTTGTTTTTGGGGGGCAGGAAAGAAAATTAACTTTTAACTATTGTATAGTTTAACTCTCAGGACACAGTAAACTGGGATACTCAAATGGAAAACATACAGAGATGAAAGCATAAAGCCTTGCCATTTTTTAAATGCAGGATTATGCAAAACACGACAGTCAAAAAGGATGTTCGTTTATGTTCTATGTATATATACATGACTAAATACATACATGTATGTAAGTTTCATAATAAATTCCTTTTTTTCTGATAGGAATTTAAGTAGCTTGTGGTTTGCAGAAGGAGATTTTCAGGGATGAGTTTTGTACTTCAGGGTGTTAAGATAGATTGGTTCTTTGTGCCGGGAGATTCATATATGTACCTAGTTATGTAATTTAAAATATTCAGAATGTAAATAGTATTATTAAGGATTCTAAAGCATAATAAATTATAGTGTCGGTGGAAATGACAGTCTGATGTTCCTCAGGCCTCTGCTAATGTACAGACTCATCAAAATTTTGGTAAATTTCTCTGTTTCTCTCCGCTGACATTCTTGAAATGTCTTTGGGTGAGGAACAATCTTTGAATCCTTTTCCTCTTTGGCCCATAGCGCTGAGAGCAAGAGTGCCCATGTTGTATATGTAGAAACATGCTCTGTTGACATCATCATTGGTTATATTACATCAATGCCTACGGATGTGAAGCATCTTGGGCTGTGTTTGTGCACCTATTTAGTGCCCGGACATCTATTGAGTTGCTATAACTTAGCAAGTTGAAATGTGACAACCGTCAGTGTGTGTTTTACTTTCTATCTATGGCAAATGTGACACAATGTGATTTAGTGTGACTCTCACAGACTGTAGGATAAAGTAACTCCTATCACGCTGCATTTGCAGACTGAGAGCGCATATGAGTACTACAGCTGGGCTTTTGTTTGCTTAGACTGTGGTAACTTGGTTGTACGTCAGAGTCATAAGGGTGACTTTAGTAATCTGTGTGAGTTTTCCGGGCTTTGTCTACAGTCAGTGAACAGAGGTAGCACTTCCAATAGACAATTCTGGTATTTCAAGGGGCTGATGTGACTCCATGTTGAGTTTAGGCCTGACACCTACCTTTTAAATCCCCATCCTAATTGCCATWCCCTTCCCATAGAGTTCATATGAATGTCGACATGCACAAATAAGTGCTGGGAAAATGAGCTCAATTCAAGAACCTGGGCAAATAAACTGAATATCCAGTAGAGACCAACTATTTCATATTATGGGAGCTTAGAACATGGAAGAGAAAGATTACATCCCAGAAAGTCACAGAGGTGTTTTGATCATTGTACAGAAGTATCTCTGACAAAAAAGAACAAAGTTTTACTTGCATACATTTAATATTTTGTTGTTGTTTTCTTTTTTTCTGTTTCTCTCCATAGATTTTAAGCTATTCTCTTTGCAAAAATAATTTTGTATTGTTTTCTGGAAGCACTGATGAATATTTGGTTCTTCCCCACAATAATAGGAACTGACTTGCCCCCCGCCTCCCCCTGAGGTTATACAGCTGTATTTATATTTCATCTCCATCCCTTTCAAGGGGAAACAGAAACCATGTAGGGTCTACTCTCCTAAGGACTCAGAAACCAGTTATGTGTAATGCAATTTTAATAAAAAATATTAGCGCCATATATACCTTTGTCAAAGTGTGTGTTGTGAAAGACTGGAAAGCCCACAGTCTAGCTAGTGAATATGGTCAGGACATGTAGGCTTTCTGCTACTATTCCTGTCAATGTCTTTTACAGAGAGCTGTGCAAATTAGGGCACTCATGAGTTACTCTGCTCTTACAGAGCTCCTACTCACAAAACTACAGCCGACAATGTCCTTGTAGTAAAAATCAACAGGCAACCGGAAAAGTACTTTTTGTGAACTCAGGGGCTAATCAAGCAGAAATCACCATTGTCTGTTCTCAGCAATTGAAGGCTGCAGACAATTGAAGGCTGATCTACAGCTTGTAAAATGGGCAAACCTTTTTTTTTTTTTTTTTTTGGTTTCCCAAATATCTATTTTCTTGACAGCAGGTTCCTCACTATTCAATCAAGGGCAATATGTCTTCAGTCAACAATTTTCTCTTTTTTTCTTTTCTTTGTGTGTATGTGTATGTTTATAACACTGTTCTTAAAGCTCTTTGCAGCTGGTTGTCATCTGAACGACTGCCAATAGCCTCCGAGAGCACTACCCCCTCCTGAACACATCATTTGACTCCCTGAGATTATTTACTAGTGAAAGCTCCGCATGCACGGAGTCAGTCAGATGTGACTCTCGGAGGAAAGAGATGGGTGTGGCTGTGGCATTTTGGGAAATGAGTTAGGAGAGGAGACAGAAATACCATTTGGCAAGTGAAAGGATGTGTCCTGCCGTTGTCTGAAGCCACATGCCAGGGCAGGGCGGGGCAGCCCGAGAAGGCCCAGAGGAAAACRAATTTCTGATCAGCAGAGTCCTAAGACAACGGGTAGTTTAACTAAAATGCAGTATAGCCTTTTGGGCAGAGGATTTTCTTGGAGGTGGGGGAGTTGAGAGAGTGGTGGTAGTGAAAAGGGAATGATGCAAATCCTTTTGAAATCCACAGAAGGGTTAATTGATTTCAGTGGGCTTTTTCCTAGGCCTGAAATGTTTACCTCGCAGTGAAAATTATTTTAAACTTACAGCTGTAATTGTTTAGTTTGATATTAATTGAGAGTAAGTGGATTCAGTCCCAGAAGATTTCAGGAATGCGCTAAGTAAGAATTCATTTAGGTATCATTGCTAAGAGGCTGAGATTCAGCACTGAGCTATTAAGCCCCCACACACGCTCGCACACACACACAGTCCCAGCACTGAGTTCCTGTCTGCAAACATGGTGTCTTACTCTGTCCGGTGAGATGAACAAAACTTGTGGGTCCTGACATCCCCTTCAGTGCTAAGCTTGAAAACATTCTCCAAGGGACAGGTTCAGAGGTAACTTTGAAAGCCCAGAATGCCAATTTGCATTTCCCTGAACTGAAATAGGAGCCGCCTAATCACAGCAGCCAGTAGTGCACTGAGCTGATACAAAAGAAGAAAAATAAATATTATTCTTCATTATTTGAATTGCATTTGCATGTACAATCCTTTCAAACTCATCCAAGGATGCTGAGTCAACAAATAGAACACTACAGTTCAGAACAAATGAGATTTTTGCTGCCTTATTAATTCTATGGGATAAATATGAAGAACGGGGTCTGTTATCAGATGACACTTGAAAGATAATAACTCCAGCTACACTACCTGAAAGGGTTAAACAGTTCTGCTTGCCCAGTACCCGAGCCCTATTTTTATAAACACTTCAAGAAAATGATGAGTTTAACCCAAAGAAAGGGATGGGCAGTACAGATTCGAACCCAACGTGAAGACTCCTGGCAAAATGACTTAGGTATGATTTCTCCCAGGTTCGAACCTCACAGACAGTAGGATGGGCATGCATCCAAGACTGGGGGCTTTTATTCAGACTCAAAAGCCCGAATTCTTCTTCGTTTAATAAAACCTTCTGAACTCTCCTTCAAAAAGCCCCCGTGCAGTTTGGCAGGGCAGCGCGAGCGCTGGGCTGTGCCGGAGGGGGCTGCCGTGGGGGCCCAGGGGAGGAGGGACGCAAGTGGTGTGGCAGGATGCTGCGAGGCTGCCGTGCATTGGCAGAGCTGCGTGGGGAGAGTTTACACAGCACCTGCCCGCACGGTATCTGGCTCTAGCCAATGTCATTAGCCACTCATTTCATAAGCGTTAAAGTCAGCCATAAAATTATAAATAAAATAAAATGAAAAAAAAAAAAAAAAAGCAGACCATAATGTAACAGAACAGTGAAGGGAAAGGGATGGTATTGTGCAAAACTTTAAAATACTTTAACTTCAATGTTGAAGTCCAGCCCCTGCAGATGCAGAGAAACAGTTTGTGTGCATAAAGGCATTTAACTGTACAGAGAAGGTATCCATATATGTACAAAGCTTCCAGTGCTACAGAGGATGAAAAGGGGAGAAAATAAAAGCTGAAGGTTTGCTCTATAGTGGGGACACAATGCTCAAAGGCCACAGCATTTGGAACATGTTGGAGTCAGTGTGATTCTCAATATTCTTCATAATGAAGAAGAGGGSTTGTTTCTTTCTCTTTTTTTTTTTGCTTTCCTCAATCATAGTACTAATTATTTAGTGGTCTTTCAAACCTTTTGTAATCTCGACTTGAGAAAGCACTGAAAGATATTAATTCTTAGCCATGTGTCTCATAAATGAAGGCCATTCTGCTATACTTAATGACAAGGCTGAGGCAGCAAGATGTCATTTGCTTTTTTCTCGGTTTTTAAATTGCTTTCTAAATGAACTACAGCTGTGAGGGCCAGGTGCTGTGATCCCTTTAGAAAGATCAGGAAATGATGAAATCCAAAATTTCAAAGTGTGATGGATGTCAGCTCCCGATTTGGTGTGTGTGTGAGGTCACCCCCATGCACCTGGTGCTATCTCCACAGCAGAATCACTTTACTGTGGAAAAAAAAAAAAAAATAGATGCACATGTCGAGTGTAAGAGTAACAATATGAGATGCAGTTTATAATTATCCCTTTGTTTTCTCCTCATCGAGATGGAAATGACGGATATACAGTGTGTGTGCTTCTTGTTCTAGGTGCTGCAGAGTATATTAAAGCAAGTTTTTAGTTAAAATAACCAACATGGCTCTGTAGCAAGTTGAGCAGCCACCACACAGGGAATGCGATGTTAGAAAAATAAGAGCTCACTGACTAACTTTACTTAATTAGAAATTGTAGCTGCAAGGTCAAGAACTTTATTAGCTAAAATTTATTTTACAGAACATGGCTTGGAAGGTGAGTGAGGTGCACTAGAGCAAACTGCTTTTGTTGCAGTTACTCCAGGCTTTTTATCTGACTCTGCAATAATTCAAGAAGATTAGTTGAAGCTCTTTAAAATGCACTGTTGAAATATTATTACTGTCTTTATTGAAGATATAATTTAATCCTAGAAAACCAGCACACAGCCTCAGCAAGAGGGACACCCTCTCAGGAAAATGCACATAAAACACAGGCACTGAAAGACGTAGCCCTACTCTCTGATACCGTCATTTGACATGTCGCTGTGTTACAGCAGCCGCTGCAGATTCTGGGGTATTATTTGTGGACATTGCCAACTGCTTCCCCCCTTGTGTTTCTCTTTGTGCATTGGCCAGATTGCTCCTCTGAACCAGCACAAAGACTTACCCACTCTGGCAAGCCACCAAAAAGATCCAGTTCACAAAACACAAGATATGTCAAATTCAGCCTCTGGACTGTCCAACTACAGCACAAATAAAACCATTCAGAGGCAGTATTCTCTGCTGTATAAGGATACATGGCATCTTCTGMTGAATTTTAGTAACAAAGACATAAAAAATAAAACAGTTGTACCCCAAATTTTCCAGTGACTGGGATGTTTTTGGTGCAGATTAATCTTTTTTGAAAAATGCATRGTTTTACATTAAAAACTAAGTGCTGGCCTTCACTAGGAGCTCATCCTCAGTTCTCTAAGCATTGTCAAGMTGGATTAGGACCTTTTTGTGACCTGGATTTTGACTTCCAGTATATTGTCATTCTTAGGTAAAGCATAGCCAAAGCAATGTGCACAAATGTGAATAAAAAATTAAATTACTGAGTGTAGATGGAAACTTCAGAACAGGGCCACCAGATCTTCAGAACGAATGACTGGGATGTTTGCTTCACAAAACACTGTGTTTATTACCTGCAGTGAAAATTCTTAGTTTGCTAGGAATTTTTCTACACTGATTAGAGTAACATCACAGTGTGTCAAAGAACTGTCTACAAAACTGCCAACTCAGACGAACAGTTTTAGGATTCTTGTAATAGGCCTAAAAGAGGTGCATCTAGTTATTTTTGTTTGCATTTTGAAAAGAGAAAAAGTTTTGAAACGTCTACCTTAGAGTCACATACCATGCAAATGAGGCTTGCATTTTATTTGCTGAGAAAGCAGAACACACTAATTTTGCCTAATCCCATAAATTTTATGGGATGTCAAATTGAGTGATTGTCAAAAGAAGTTCACATCACCTATCTACTCACAGAGTTCCAAGTGATCCATTACCATGAATGAAGAACTACAAGGAGGTCTTCAATCTGAAGGACAGACAAGGGATTGTTCCTAAGTAAGAAGCAGTGAATTATGGGTACAAACATGTCTAAATTCATAGAATCATAGAATAGTTTGGGTTGGAAGGGACATTAAAGATCATCTAGTTCCAACCCCCCTGCCATGGGCAGGGACACATTCCACTAGTCCAGGTTGCTCAAAGCCCCATCCAACCTGACCTTGAATGTTTCCAGGGATGGGGCATCCACAGCTTCTCTGGGCAACTTGTTCCAGTGCCTCAGCACCCTCATAGTGAAGAATTTCTTACTTACATCTAATCTAAATCTACCCTCTTTCCATTTAAACCCATTACCCCTTGTCCTATCCATGCCCTTGTAAAAAGTCCCTCTCCAGCTTTCTTGTAGGCCCCCTTCAGGTACCAGAAGGCTGCTATAAGGTCTTCCCAGAGCCTTCTTTTCTCCAGGCTGAACCCCAACTCTCAGCCTTTCTTCATAGGAGAGGTGTTTCAGCCCTCTGATCATCTTTGTGGCCCTCCTCTGGACTCGTTCCAACATGTCCATGTCCTTCTTTTGCTGGGGCTGAATGCAGTACTCCAGGTGGGGTCTCACAAGAGCAGAGTGGAGGGGGAGAATCACCTCCCTCGACGTCCTGGTCAGGCTTCTTTTGATGCAGCCCAGGATACGGTTGGCTTTCTGGGCTGCAGGCACACATCGCCGGGTCATGTTCAGCTTCTCATGAAACAACACCCCTAAGTCCTTCTCCTCAGGGCTGCTCTCAATCCATTCTCTGCCCAGCCTGTATTTGTGTTTGGGATTGCCCCGACCCATGTGCAGGACCTTGCACTTGGCCTTGTTGACATTTATGACGTTTGCATGGGCCCACCTTTCAAGCCTGTCAAGGCCTCTGTGGATGGCATCCCATCCCTCAGGCGTGTCGACAGCACCACACAGCTTGGTATCATCAGCAAACTTGCTGAGGATGCACTGAGTCCCACTGTCCATGACATCGACAAAGATTTTAAACAGCGCCGGTCCCAGTACTGACCCGTGAGGAATGCCACTCGTCACTGGTCTCCTCTTGGACATCGAGCCGTTGACCGCAACTCTTTGAGTGYGAGCATCCAGCCAATTCCTTATCCACTGAGTGGTCYATCCATCAAATCCACTTCTCTCCAAGCTAGAGACAAGGATGTTGTGCGGGACAGTGTCAAATGCTTTGCACAAGTCCAGGTAGATGATGTCAGTTGCTCTTCCCTTATCCACCAACGCCGTAACATTGTCAGAGAAGGCCACCAAATTTGTCAGGCACAATTTGCCCTTAGTGAAACCATGTTGGCTGTCATCAATCACTTCCTTATTTTCCTTGTGCCTTAGCATAGTTTCCAGGAGGATTTATATCTTCCTGATATAGAAGTTAAAAATTTATTATTTTTTTGAATCCACAAAAGATTTAGACCCTGACTAGCATCAAGACTTCCAGATTTACAAAGAGATCATTTGACCATTGAGATGGATGACAGGCCTTGACCTAAGAGATGCCTGCTCAATTTGGGAGAAAGTTTTCTTTGATGGCCTCTCCATCAACTCGGTATTTGGATCAGATATAGAGTGTATGAGGCTTTATGTCAGATCAGTTCAACTATGGTATCACCCAGCTGATTTTTTCAGGCAATTGGTTCCAGCAAATGAGATCTTTTACTTAGATCCAAATGTTCAAATGCTCTAATAAGAAGATCCCATTGTCTCATTTAATGGCAAAGTACACTTTTAAAATACATTTGTGCCATGAATAAGAATGGCTGAACAGGGCCCCATATCCCCATATCCTGTATCCAATAATGGTCATAAATAAATGAGAAAAATAATATTAAAAAAATTCAAGCATATTTCCCCTAAAATTTTTCATAAAATATTTCGTACTGAGCACCCTTTGGCTATAAGCTGTAACTCCATGCTAGTGCAGATCGCATTATTGAAGTATGGGCAGGTTCTGGACTGCTACCCAGGTTCTGAGCTTTACAAAGTCTTTGGAAAGAAAAGACAAAGATAGGCRGAAATAGACACTAAACAAAATCCCTGGACTGAGATGCTCCTGGGTTATGGGGCTGTCATTGTTACAAAACTAACTCCTCTGAAGATCAGTTTTGGAAATGTCTTTTTATCTGTATGAAAGTCTATATCAAAACGCCAGATTGAGATTTCATGTGTCTGAAATCCAGATTCAAAGTCTGTGGTTTGATCCTATTTCTGTCTTTCTGTTGGTTCAGTTTGCAGTAGACATTGTGAGAAATTAAACTCACAGATACCTCGTGTAATGATAAACTAATTAAAATTTAAAAAAAGGAAAAAGGAAAAAGAAACTAAAACTGCATCACCCTTCAGTCTGATTGGAGCAAATCAATTGTTAACCCCTGGGAAGCCACTAATTTTTCCAACACGGCTGCAATAAAGCAGCTTTATCCATCCTCATGCTTCTATTCTTTAACGGCTTTATTGTAGTTAAAATGAGTGGGATTTGTAACGGTAGAAATTTCTTTAAAATTACCTGTTTTAAATAGTTCTGGGTATTTACTTTACATTGTTAAAATATTTTTGTCATATTCAGTTGTAATACAGCTTGATGTAGTAGGAGAGCAGGGGGAGAGGAGTCTTCTGTAGACAGGTTTGAATATATGATTCCACGGATCAGCTATTTGTTAATTTTATGCAGGCTGTCTCCAGTTTCTGCATCTCACAGTTTGGGCACAACAGGAGGTGACACTGTTAACTGTTACTCTTTTCACTTACTTTTTTTCCCCTAGCTGAACATAAACATATCATTACACAGTTACACTACACTATATTTAGAGTTGATTTTTAACTATCTATTAGATAAAAAGACTAAAGCTGAGCTAAAATACCTGGAATGAACTGGGAAGGTCTGACAGAATGACACTACCCACAGAAATTCTGGTGTGAGTAAGGTATTTCAATACTGGAAAGGAACTTAAGCGTCAACAGTAAGTCCCTCAGAGTCTTTCTTTTTCCCCCTGTGAGCAAGGACCATGTCTAAATGTGAAAATTGGGAATGCTTCCTAAGTCTGACTTGGCATCCTGGCAGCATCAGAAGGTCACCTAGGTCTGCTTCTTGCATACCCCCCTCCCATATCTGGTTCCTTGCAGAGAAAACACAGGTCCCAGGCCAGAAGGGAAGCATTAGATATTCCAGCAGATCCCTCAGCTTGGATATTCATGGGATGAAAGTCAGGAATAAGCTATGGAGCACCTTGATTCCACTGCATAACTCAACCTGCATGCCAATATGTCTATATATAATCATTAAATTCTTGACGGGATTAAGTTATTGCCATGGTAATCTTGGCAAAAGACTTGCCAGACATCAAGTCCCACAAAACAGGGATGCCCTGAGCACTGAGATTTCCTCACAGCACCTTCACCTGCTGGGACCACAGGAAAACGCATGAGGGAGATGTGCCCACCCATCCCCCATTTGACAAGCAAGTTAAGGAATTCACCTAAAAAGTGAAATCTTTTTTTTTGCATCTCGTCTGAACATGATCCAAAGCACAGATTCAAGTGTCAGTCATTAACATCTGAGCTGTTTATGAACCAGACTGGCCAATTCTTCACATGGATCTCTATCTTTGCCTTCTGCAGGAACTGTTCTGCTTTGTAA
>JASVER010000047.1:7103301-7322355 GCA_030449065.1 Oceanodroma leucorhoa
ATCAACATTCTTCTTACACTAAATCCAAAACATAGCACTATACCAACTACTAGAAAGAAAATTAATTCCACCCCAGCCAAAACCAGGACACTTTGCCTTCTGCAGGAACTGTTCTGCTTTGTAAAATGATAGGATACACTGAACTTGAGACCTGAACCCTTCCACATACCAGTTCAGTGCTGTAACTGCTGGTATAAAGATGTCTTCTGTTCTGTTTTTTTTTGGTTTGGGTTTTTTTTTTTTTTTTTTCATGAGAAAAAGGTGTACCTGGCTAAGGCATCTAGTTCTGAATGGCTGAAAGTGTTAAAATATATTCCATGTGTTCAAACAGCTCTCTATGGTCTTCCACATTTGGATACAATATTTATAATAAGGAACATACATATACCACTTAAAAATGTAGCATTTGCCAGCAGTTCCCATATATCTGAGAATACTGTACCTTTTCTCTGTATTCTGAATAAGAAGTATTATAGACTCACCATAATTGGGTGATAGCTGGTAAGTGACTGATTATTCAATGTCTTCTCCTTGGTTCCAATTCTCTGTTTATCCCTGGTGAAGGGAAAACAACTTTTTAATATACTTAGCAAATTTATTTTTTTGGTGGCCTGTTTCTTACAGTGCAGAGGTTTTTACATAAAACCTGACAGCTATGAATAACTGCATGGGCCAAAGTATTCTCTAAAGTAATTGTATTAATTCAAATGAGGTCAGTTGAAGTATAAATTGGACTCTGTGATGCTTCAGTAATGTATCTGACTAGTACAAAAGAAAAGTCAAACATCCAAGATTAAATACCTTTCTCAGAAATAGAGACTTAATGGGGGAGCACCTATACTGATGGTGACTCTTCTGCTTATGTATCTAAGCTGCTATATACTGTGTTTTCTGCATGTTCAGCCTTAAATACACCCTGGAAAGGAAGTGCTACAAACATTGCCTGTCTTAGACATCTGTGCTCCACTCAGAGTCAAAGTGTCTGAGCATCCTTACATTGATCCTCAAGCACCCTGAGAAAAAAAGAAATGCAGGCATTTCCTTCTTATGCATAGATAACAAGGTACCTATTTTTAAAAATGAATTTAAGAATTGTTCTGCTTCTGGAAATGAACATCAGGTTTCAAGTCATTATTTGCATTTTAATTTTAATGTTGGGTGCTTCTTCACCAGTGCACTGCCTTCAGTGGCTACACTGAGTTGTGCTGTCCCCATTCTAACATAATTTGTGAGATATATCTCTGAACTGGATCAGGGAACTGATCTGGCTTTAAAAAAGTCCCCTCAAAATTTCTGTGTTATGGCATTGTTGTTTTTTAAAGCCAGAATTCTTCCCTGATGTGGCTTACAACATGAGCCGCAAATGAGTTGACATCGCTGAAGGACTGGTGTACTGTGCACAGGGGCAGGGCTGTGTACCCTGGGCCCAGGTTGCTGATGAAACAACATATAATCAAATCATTGCCTTATCTTTGTATGAGAAGAAAAGGATGGATGGAAGTGGGTGACAAGAAATGGATTAACAGGTTACTGATTCTCTTATCCTACACTGAAAAGGAAATTGGTGCTTATAAGGATATATGGTGTTCCAGACAATTTTGCTTCTTATTTCCCACTTTTCTCGAATCAAAACAATGGAAAACTCTTGAAAGAAAGAAAGAAAAAATATTTGTATCAGATTTAGATGGCTTAAAGGATGGACATGCAAATGGAAAGGTATTGAACCATGATGTCTCACTATACCTAGTCAGGACCCCACACTGCCACACTGAGAGGAGGCCTGTTTGACATTTAATGTCTTCAGCACAGAGCTAGTTTGTTCCCATTAGTGGTGAGGACTTTAGACAGTGGACTGCAGATACAAACCTAAACCATTAGATTTTCAGTGTAACAGTTGCAGTTCACATGGGTAGCAGATTTCAGTAGTCAAAGTAAAATTTCTAGTCTGTGTTTTATTAATTACTGGAGTAAAACCACAAACTTTGAAAGTATTACTGAGTGTATTCCTACCTTGAATGTTGGAATGTTCATGTTCAAGCAATGCCAGGAAAGGAAAATGCTTCATCTGAAAGAAGACATCCTCAGAGAACATATATCTGATTTGCAGAACACTGTTGCATGGTCAGAAAGTTTGATAAGAAACATTAACATGTTTCATTTCATGTTGGCACAGAAACATTGCTGAGAAGAGGATGAGAGGTATATCCTATGGTGCATTGGCATAAAACCTGTTATCCTGCAGGATCTTATAATAATGTCACACTATGAACAGAGGTAGAAGGATCCATAGATGTAGCAATAATTGAAGTCTGACTTCTGTTTCTGAGCCCGGATTTTTTTAAACATCTCATATTTTTTGGAAGTAAGAAAGAACCTGGCGGGGGCTGGGGAGGAGTGTAAGATTTATCAGCTCTGGTTTGAAGTAAACAAGTCTGTTTAGTCATCCTGAATACTTTAGTATCAACAGGGGCTCCATTGTTTCCCATCACAAATTTTGGAAGCACCACCTCCAGAAACTTTCAAGCGTCTCTCGTGCATTTTGTGTGCTGAAGCAGTTGTACAAGCACCACATGCACTTCTGCTTTGCTACCGCAATTATTTGCTCTATATCTCCCACCTCCAACAACACTAGTGTTATTTCTATCTCATGTCCACATATTGAAGGTTGTGTATATACCCATGAAATGCAACATCAAATAACAAGCAGAATTCAGTGTTAGAAAAGTTATGACAGAATCCACAGTTGAGACACGGTGCTGCAGGACAGATAGAAATGTTATGACAATGCATAACTCATCATTCAACCATCTTTCTCATTAACAGTTATGCTGCTACGGAAAAAAAACATAACCAAAAAACCCCCCAACTTGCTATCTAAAAAAGTCCACAATACTATAGACGTTATTGTAGTTGCCGTGGTGTGTAAACTGCTGAAACTTCCTGTTCAGTGATTGCCTTCTTTATAATGGAGTTTTGAAATAATGTTAGGTATGGTATAAAAAAATCTATGGCCAATTTAGCCACTCAAGCAGGCCTAGAAATCTCCTCTTTCGGGCTGCAGTGGGAGATAGCTTGCCACAAGATGCGCTGATTGGAACTCTGCGAAGTCTCTGCTTCAGTGACTCCTGGAACAGACAAAAGCTGTGCATGAATTCAGAGGGGAGCACAAAGCAGGCAAAGGCATTCGCCAGCAGCGACAGATTTTGGAATTTAATAGGGGATTGTTCTCTTCCCCCACTTTTCAAAAGGAACTCTTGGAATCTGTTTTAATTGCCTTAAAACCCAACTACTGTCTCAGGGTATAGAAAGAGGAGCAGGACCCAAGTGGCAGAGGTACTGGCAGTCTRTGTATGCTTTCTGGCTGACTAGACAGTTCAGAAACAATGAAATATATATCAGTACAAACAGACAAATCATCATGTGCTAACAGCCTTGGAACACGGCAAGACTGTTTTTGTGGGTTTCATCACCAAATAAGAGTTCATACCAAGTGTTCGATGCTTAAACAAACACTCAGAAGATTGATTTGAAGGTACCTGAGCACAAGAAGATGTCAGAGTTGGGGACAAGACAGAAAGAAAGAGCATGACAACTTACTTGCATGKTTTTTTTTTCCTATATTTATATGACATTTACTTCAAGTAGGTTCATGTCACTTGCTACGAATATATAAGAAAATTGCTGTTCTAAAAGCTGAATGCCACCACAGTGGAAAAAAAAGGCCAAAAAACCAAAAAGTGAGGATTTGCCACCCCAGAGATGCTTTTTGTGGCAATATAGGTGGATCGTGCTTTTTATAGTACTCTTCTGCACAAGACTGAAAGTTCTTAGCAGATCTGTAAATCTCATAATAAAATGTCTATTCAGTATGTATTGAGAAATATATAATATGTTGCAACTTTAAATATACATTTTTGTATATACAATAAAAATAGCCTCTTATACTTTTCCAATCTTTTTTTTTTTTTTTTTTCCACCCGGTTACATTAATTTCTAAATGGTTCTTTTATTTTTTCAGAAATGAGGAAAATTCAGAAAAATATACCAATTTAAAATCTGGAAGACCAAATTCACTTATCATTATAGAAAATAGCAATCGGCTCAACTGAACAAAAATAACTCAGGCAGTTAGCTCTCACCAGCTTGCACACTCTACTGATATATTCAGTTTACTACTTTATATCCATCTGCCAAACCCACCTGGGTTTCAGATGGGGCATTTGCTAGTTCTGTTAATGATAAGCTTCACTCTATTCCCTATGCCATCCCCTCAACATTTTCTAAAAAAAAAAAGAAAAAAATTACAGTGTGTATTGTGTCATGGTGTGTTAATCTAAATGCTACATTAAGTGGAGAGCATATTAAGAAGTATATCAGCGAGTGTTTCCTTCTCGTTATGACCCCCACAATGAGTCAGGTACAAGTCATATAATCTACAGTCAAAAGCCAAAAATAGATGGGTTCTGGGTAAGGCAGTGTCATATTGGTTTTTATGAGGTACCTTTCACAATGAGGTTATCTCTAAGCATTTACAGAAATACTGCAAATGCTACTATTTTAGTGGCTTAGTTGTAGAAATATTTAAGGCCTGCTGGAATTCAAAATAAATAATAATTAACAGTTTCACAGGCTCCTTTGTGCGGCTTACAGGGAGCTGCAGGTCTGCACAGAGGCAATACAGAGACAGTGACGTGTCCCCTCTCAGGATCTCACGGTGTGAAGAAGAAAGGTGTCCTCACCTTTCTCCAAGGCCCTGGTGAACCAGGAGTCTTTACCCAAGTAGGTGACATTAATGCACACTCCAGAGAGGTACCTTGATGCACAGACTGCACAGTATTTGGGAAAGTGTGCAGGGAGTGGGCGGGTGAGTAACACACCCTCACTGGCCTGAGGGAAAAAAAATCTATATAGTCTTCCTACTCTCAGTGGCATGTTGTGTCTCCAGTCTTTTTGCAGGAAGCTGATACTGGTGAGTTATTGATAGGCCTGCCACAAGCTCCAGCAGAACAGAGATACAGGTTATGTGGCACTACCTTCAGGACCCAGATAAAGGGACAAGGAACTGACCAGCTACTTGGTCATTACTGCGGAAATATAGAAAATAAAGCATCATTTTGTTTAAGAGAAAYGCTGCTTAGTGTGAGGAAAAGCCCTTCTTGCATTTTGAACTGCAACACGGCCGCTGTATTGCCTCCCTGGGGAAAACTGTGTCTCCTGAAAACTCTAGCACTGGTCTAACCAAGAGATAATGAGTCAGTCTAATGACAGCAGGGTAATAACTAATGGTTTAACTGAGTCATCCCTATTGTGTGTTTTCATACATTAGTGAACATTATGGGTGATCTTGTTTCGAGAAATAAGATTGCATCAAGCCTTCTTGATGCAACTTCCATGAAGTTGTCCCCTTCTTAAGGCAAAGGTGGCTTTTTGTCAGGCTTCAGTGACTGAAGGCTGTTTTAACCTTGTCAGCCTAAGTCCAGCGGTTTCCCATAGCTAACAGTCAGACTTCCTTCACAAACTCAAGGGCTGAAATGGAACTATTTTTAGACATTATCAAGTAATTGACTTTCAGCCTTTTTACTTTGCATTTTGACATTGACCTGAGCAGTAAGTAGTGCTAGAAACCATTTCTGTGTTAGATGAAGGGTGAAAGAAAGCAATGATATTTTTACTGGATCCCCAAATCAGTCTCACTGCATAAGAGATGGTTCCATCAGCTGAAGATGAGCAGTATCAACTGCAAACTTTTCCATCAGAACTAATTTTCCAGTCTCCCTGGAGAAGATCAGTTGTATACGCATCCCTCTCCAGACACCTGCACAGGATGTGGGCACACTCAAGGACAGGAAGGCTTTCTGTTCTCCAGATATGCAGGTGTGTGCAATGTCAAGCGTCAGCTCTACATTTTCAGGATCATTTCATAATGTACACACACAGTGCAGTTTTGCTGGATGTCAGCAGTCTGAAACTGTTTCCTCACTGACAAAGTTGTGTGAAATACAAAAGTATATGGACAGCTCTGATGGATGGTTACTCTGCAGCTCTTTCAAGAAGGGAGATTATTTGTGTTCTGTGCTGTATTCTCCAAACCCCATCCACAAAGCCTCCTGCAAAGAAGGGAGGGTTCAGTAAGAAAACCATATATTGCATTCAGATGTGGCTGAGGAAGGAGTTATTTTTATTTCATTTACAGAAACATAAGCCAAATAATGAGAGGTAAGGCAACAGCTGATGGCTCACCATTTTCCAGGTCATTGCTTATTTTGGTATTTATTTCATAGGATAATTGTGGACTTTCCTCCATGACCAAATGAAGTCAGCAGCAGAGAGAGGTAATATCAGGTTAAAACTCAAATAAAGAGAGGCAACTGAAACTGTGGAAAATAAGAAGCAGAGAAGCTAAGCATGTTTAAAGTCATAAGCAATTAGTAATTATAAGATACGATAAAACAGAAGTAAGGACTTTGCCATATAATATTTATGTGGTTCTATATAATTGCTTCTAAGCTTGATGTTAGTGTTTGAGGTCTACTTTTCTTAATCCTGCAAAATGAAATTTCATCCTCCCCACTAGCTCATTTACAATCTTCTATATGTGAGGACCCTTAGGTAAATATAGCCGTATATTACAAAAATAAAGCATTTAGAAGCAAATTATAATGCTATTTAGACAGTCATTTATTGCTACATTTATGCTGCTTCTATATTTGTTTACTTATATCTTAATTATGTAAGTCAGGGGTGGTCTAATCCTAGCAGCAATGAGGGCCAGATGGAGATTTTTGGGCCCTCCAACTGAGCATGTGACATTCCTCCCCTCACAGCTGCAGCCTGACACAGACGTTTGGCTGGTGCTGCTGCTGCCAGAGAAGGGAGATGTTTTCGAGGAGGTGAGGGAAAGTGCCCACACTCCCTCCCACAGGTGGCATTGGCAGCTTTGCTCCATGTGTTGAGTGCATCAGGAGCAGGAGATGGCTTTCAGCTGTTTGCACTGCTTTTGATGCATGAGTGGCTGGTGGTTCTCTCTTCCAGAGGAAATACTCTGCCCTGGATGGGGTTGCTTAGTGGGCCACCATCTAACCGAGGCAGCAAGACCGGAAGTCCTTCCTAAAAATATTGTATTAGAAGACTGTGAGCTGAGTGTATTGTGTTGAGAGTTATATTGAAACTGAGGAAGCTCTCTTAAAACAGAGCAAAGCAAACCAGAACAATGTAAAATATCAGACCTACGCTTATTCTTCAGGAAATCAGTTTTCACCCATGGAGGTATAACATGGCAAAGCTGTGATATGCTACTGCTGTTTTAATATACAAATTTTTAACACAAACCTCCCACATTTATTCAGTTTTTAATACTATATTTGAGGAAGGAATGGCTTTACTTAGAGGACAAAAGGGGAAATAGTCTGAATTTTATGTCCCTTTTCCCGGCTCAACAAACCCACTTTCTCCTAACAATGGGGAGAAAAAAGTGAACAGAAGTTGTCAGAGATGCTTAGACTTTAAGTCCATGCTTGAAGAAAAGACTACTTTTAATATACCATTGATATATTTTGATACATATTTACGGTATGGCTTGGTCTTTCCGGTTGTAAAGCTTAATGAGAATAAAACCAGAGGAAGGCTTCCAGATATATCCCTGTCCAAAATACTTTGGAAATACCTACTTACCTTCAATGCAAAACAATCCATTCTGAAGTCCCGAGAAGGTTCTCCAGCATCATTTCATGGCCCTGACAGGTGACTCATCTCTGGCAGAGATTATTTTGGCCTGTTCAGGACACTGGTTGAGAGAGTCCCTTGGGAGGCAGTCCTAAAGGGCTGGACGTTCTTCAGGGGGAAAGTCTTAAAGGCGCAGGAGCAGGCTGTCCCCATGTGCGGCAAGAAGAGCTGGCGGGAAAGATGACTGTCCTGGCTGAACAGGGAGCTTTGGCAGCGACTCAGGGAAAAAAGGAGAGTCTACCACTGCTGGAAGAAGGGGCAGGCAACTCAAGAAGATTACAGGGATCTCGTTAGGTCATGCAGAGAGAAAATTAGAATGGCAAAAGCCCACCTAGAACTCAATCTGGCCACTGTCATAAGAGACCACAAAAAATGTTTTTACAAATATATTAACAACAAAAAGAGAGCCAAGGAGAATCTCCATCTTTTATTGGATACGGGGCAAACATTGCCACCAAGGATGAGGAGAAGGCTGAGGTACTTAATGCCTTCTTTGCCTCAGTCTTCAATAGTTGGACCGGTGATCCTCAGGGTATTCAGCCTCCTGAGCTGGAAGACAGGGACAGAGAGCAGAATACAGTCCCTATAATCCAAGAAGAAGCGGTTAATGACCTGCTACGCCACCTGGACACTCACAAGTMTATGGGACCGGATGGGATCCACCCCGGAGTACTGAGGGAGCTGGCAGGGGAGCTTGCCAAGCCGCTCTCCATCATTTATCAGCAGTCCTGGTTAACAGGGGAGATCCCGCATTACTGGAGGCTTGCCAATGTGACACCCATCTACAAGAAGGACCGGAAGGAGGATCGGGGAAGCTACAGGCCTGTCAGCCTGACCTCGGTACCATGGAATATTATTGAGCGGTTCATCTTGAGGGCACACATGAGGCAGGTGCAGGACAACCAGGGGATCGCGCCCAACCAGCGCAGGTTCATGAAAGTCAGGTCCTGCTTGACCAGCCTGATCTCTTTCTATGACCAGGTGACCCGCCTAGTGGATGAGGGGAAGGCTGTGGATGTGGTCTACCTGGACTTTAGCAAGGCCTTTGACACTGTCTCCCACAGCATCCCCCTAGAGAAGCTGGTGGCTCATGGCTTAGACGAGTGTACTCTTCGCTGGGTAAAAAACTGGCTGGACGGCTGAGCCCAGAGAGTTGTGGTGAATGGAGTTAAATCCGATAGGCGGCTGGTCACAAGTGGTGTTCCCGAGGGCTCAGTTTTGGGGCCAGTCTTGTTTACTATCTTTATCAATGATCTGGACGAAGGGGTTGAGTGCACCCTCAGTAAATCTGCAGACAACACCAAGTTGGGTAAGAGTGTTGATCTGCCTGAGGATAGGAAGGCTGTACAGAGGGATCTGGACAGGCTGGATCGATGGGTCAAGGCCAATCATATGAGGTTCAACAAGGCCAAGTGCCGGGTCCTGCACTTGGGTCACAACAACCCCAGGCAAYGCTACAGGCTTGGGGAAGGGTGGCTGGAAAGCTGCCCGGCAGAAAAGGACCTGGGGGTGCTGGTTGACAGCTGGCTGAACATGAGCCRGCAGTGTGCCCAGGTGGCCAAGAAGGCCAACAGCATCCTGGCTTGTATCAGAAACAATGTGGTCAGCAGGAGTAGGGAGGTGATYGTGCCCCTGTACTCGGCACTGGTGAGGTCGCACCTTGAATACTGTGTTCAGTTTTGGGCCCCTCACTACAAGAAGAACACTGAGGTGCTGGAGCGTGTCCAGAGAAGGGCAACGAAGCTGATGAAGGGTCTGGAGCACAAGTCTGATGAGGAGTGGCTGAGGGAACTGGGGTTGTTTAGCCTGGAGAAAAGAAGACTGAGGGGAGACGTTACCACTCCCTACAACTACCTGAAAGGAGGCTGTAGCGAGGTGGGTGTTGGTCCCTTCTCTCAAGTAACTAGCGATAGGACAAGAGGAAATGGCCTCAAGTTGCACCAGGGTAGGTTTAGATTGGACATTAGGAAAAATTTCTTCACTGAAAGTGTTCTCAAGCATTGGAACAGGCTGCCCAGGGAAGTGGTGGAGTCACCATCACTGGAGGCATTCGAAAAACGTGTAGATGTGGCACTTCAGGACATGAGTTGGTGGGCATGGTGGTGTTGGGTCAATGGTTGGACTTGATGATCTTAAAGGTCTTTTCCAACCTTAATAATTCTATGATGCTATGATTCTATGATTCTATGATTCAGTACTATCTAGACAAAGGTAGAATTTTTTCAGAGGAAGGGGAATCATCCCAATTTTACCTTCAGTTTGGCAGTGAAATTATAACAATCATAAATCGCTCCCAGCTGTCCCTGAAATCTCCCCTTCAGCACATCACTGTAGGGAAGGCAACAAGTTCTGCAGCAATCAATCCCTTTTATATCTCTCCACAGACACATAGGCATCATACTGGAGCTCAAACTATGTTGCTGGCTGAAAAAGACAATTGGTAAATCAAATACCAAAAGAAATCACTCAAATACTATCCACCGCCCTCATTTAAGCAAGGAAGCTATGGCTGAAATACTTTCTTCGCCTTTTAACCCATGCATATATATAACCCCACAGTTCCTTCTTTATCTTCCTAACCTCTTTCCACCTCAGATATTCACTCCTGTGAGTACCATCTCTCTCATTGCATGACCCATAAATTGCCTCCTTGTACTTTCTTTTTGTCTGTGGTCCTCTTTACGGTCTTCCCACTCTGTTCAGAGTGTGCTTACCTCAGGCATTGGACATCATCGTTTGCATGGTCGTTACTTCCTTGCTCTGTGAATGCTTTTTCTGATTCCTACGCTACAGTACTTTCTGGACTGAATGGATCTCTGGCTGTCAGTGATCAAAGCTGTCAGTTGCTGTTTATTTCCTCACCTCCTCAATTTGGCTCCTGGGAGGATGTTTCAACAGACGTTTTAGAGAGACAGAAAAAAACAATATCCTATTAAAGTAATGACCCTTGGCTATGCTATCTACAAATGAATGCAGGCACAGACAATCGCCCAGTTTTCTTCTGAGGGTCTGTGCACAACACCGTTATGTGTATTTTCTAGCTATAAAATGTGTGTGTATAACTTCAAGAAAAAATGTATTATTGCCATTTAACAGTAATTATTCCAATGTAACTATGGCACTCCACTAATTGCATTCTSGTTATTAAGAATATTAATAAAGTTCATGTTCAGATCTTCTGGTAGAGACCACTGCTGCCTCTTCTGTTTATTCTTTTCAGAGGGCTTCTGTAAAGAACATCTGAAGCATTTTTGTTAGTTACTTTTTTACGAAATCAGAAGTCTGGGATAAATTTGTTGTGACTGGGTATTAGCAAACAAGATTTTCTGTTCAGAACAGCAACGACTTCTTTCTTCACGGAAACATAGCTGTAGTGTGTCACAGATTCAACAGTATCTTCATGTCCTACAATCACAAATATTCCTGGTGTTTGTACTAATAAATGGTTTCTCCACTATCAGCTTGCTATTTAATAGGTTATATTTAATACATTTGCATTAAACACACTTTCTGGGAGGAAGTTTTTAAAGGATTTATTTTACTTTATTGGTTGAGGGATGGTGGAGACCATGACTGAAAAAAAAGTGGAGAGAACTTGTGGGAGTTGGAAACAGAAAGATGAAGATCTTTTTGTTTCATCCACGTCGAACAGAATAGATGAGTAGGAATACACAAAGAGCTGCTCAGGGTGAGGTTTTAGTGTGAACAGAAGGAGAGTGGTTTGAAGCAGAAAGGTAGATCTTTGCATAGAAGCAGCCGTTGAATGTGTATTTGAATTAGCAAGTGAGGTGAGGTGAGGTGAAGTGAGGTGAGGTGAGGTGAGGTGAGGTGAGGTGAGGTGAGGTGAGGTGAGGTGAGGTGAAGGAAGAAAGAAGGGGAGCCATAATGATGAAGGTGGCTGCACTGGGACTCTCTAGAGGAAAAAAAAGTAACATAGGAAAACAAAAAAGTTTAAGAGGAGAAATAAATACAGTCATGGAAGCCACGTGGTGGTAAGATTTCAAGAAAGAATTATCAGGTAAGAGAAAGGTAAGGGCTGATGTCGGGTCAGGGTCAGGGTGAGGACAAAATACTCCAGTGGAGTTTTGGCTAAAAAGTCAGTATCACTAGAAACTTTGTTAAGAGCGAATCCCATAGAGTGCAGGAAACGAGGGGAGGGAAAGAGGAGAAAGGGAGCTGGAGATGAGAAAACATAGTGAAAACAAATCTTCACAATTAACGTTAAGAATATATTCTGCAATTTAAAAAATGAAAGAAGACAGTGAGAATAACAGTTGGAGAAGCAGGGGAGTGCACTTGACAGTTTTTGAAATTTATTTTTATATGCATTAAAATTTATTAAGCAAGGAGAAACTGAAGAATGTTATTATTGTGAAGGGAAAGAAGTACCAGGTAGAGGGAGAGAGAGACTATGATAAAGTAGTGAAGGGTGAGAGTAGCCATGCTGGAGTACAGAAAATGGGATCAGGCAGGACCATAGAAGTGGAAATGTGAGGAGGCAAGGTAGCAAAAGTTGAGGAGAGCAGACAACAAAGGTTTCTATCTGTGACCGAAAAACGTAGGGACTGTGATTGAAGGAAAAAGGAAAAGAAGGAGGAGCTCAAATCGTACAGTGTTTATTAATTTTATTCTGGAAGAAATCATCCAGCTACCACTGGGGAAGGCAAGGAAGCTTTCTTGTGAGAGCTCATTCCTCATAGCTGTACGTATGTAACACACACAGCACAGAAACTAAGCAAAACATTGCGGACTGTAAAATCACCTCTTAAGAAAAAGCAGAGGATTTATAAAATCCTTCAAGAGATTGTACAGGTGATCTAAACAAAATTACGATTGTTTGGATAAATGTGCTACTAAAACATGTATTACGGTATAAAACACAGGTCATTATTCACTGTTTCCAAGGCAGTGTTCATATGGAAAAGCAAATGAGAGATCATGAGAATGGTTTTAGCATTATTGTTGATTCATGCCAAATTAGGTTTCTAATATGTGCATAGAGCTATTATTATTAAAACAAATCATTTATCCTCTTGAGTACACTACTGCTTTGTTTAACTTCAAATGGCGTCCTTTACCTACCACTGCTGTGCACCCATCTTTTAACAGGGTTTCTTTTGGCACAGTTCCTTGTTTGTTGAGCAATAGATTGATATGCTTGCAGGGAATGGAAGAAAGATGTGCTGCTGTACAGTACTAGCATCCACCCTGTGGTATTTTGAATACACTGGAAACATCAGCTAATGATAACAGGCTGTGATTAAACCTTTCAGGGCTGTAAGGCTGAATGGCATCATTTGGGAGAAAAAAAAAATCTCCCTCTAAATCACAGCGGAAAACTGCGACAGAGGAATATGGTAAAAGATTTTGTACCTCCRTGTGTTTGTATGCATTCAGCATGTATAAGAGGTAATGTTTAAAAYGATAGTAGCATTTGGCCTAACCGTTTATGAACAGAAGATGCTTCTGAGACATTTCTGCAGCTGGTTACCATTTTATATCTTTTAACAGGGGAATATTTTATATGATAGCCTTGTGTTCCTCACACAAAGGGCACTAATTATGCAGCAGAGATGAATAAAGCAGCTCAGATAAGGAACATGCCAAATTCATATCCTGTGCTACCCCAGAAATCTGATAGGAGATTGAATTTATTTCCATGATACAGATCACGGTTACAAAAAGATTTTCACTCATTTCTGGACAAAGTTAGGGCACTGGCACATGAGAAAAGTTACCGCAAAGTAAGCTATGGTATGATTTTAAAGCCCATCAGCTTCCATGGTTGCTTCAGTGGATGATTCAGTGCAAAATCTTACAGCAGAGCAAAGGTAAAACAGATTAACTGCCTTTTACTGAAGGGTAAGGGTAAGCTCCCTTGTTCACAGGTAATTCCCACAGACTAGATGGTTTGCTATGAACCTAGTTGTGTGCCCATACCATCAGACTCCTCTGCTAATGGTTAACATTATATCTGCATTTTCTCTTTATGTTGAAAATAAAAAGGAATTCAAAAAGAAAAAAAATAATAACAACCTTTAGAGGAGTATAGTCATGAATACTCACCCAAACAACAAAACTGTCTGTAGAAGGTGGACTCATTAGGATCTCAGACTACATGACCTTTCTGCTACCACAGACGCTTCTAATTAGCAAAATATTTTTTCTGAAGTGGCCTGTTGGGCTGCGGAAGTGGATTAATCCACAGAGCCTTTCTGTGCTTGTTCTGGGCTATGTTTGCATGTTTGGCCTGGGTCTTGATCACACAAAGATCCCATGAGGCACATACTTTATCTGGGACTCACCACCCTAATCCTCCTCCTATAAGGTATGCAGCTTGGCCCCACTCCATGAGCTCCCTGGAACTTGAAAAGTTTTCTATAAACATTGCAAATCCAGTTTGTCTAGGAACTCTTACAGCATAGATGAAATACCTCCAAATCCCGGGAAGAAGGTTTGTTCTGGGACACAGTGCAGTACAGAGAACGGTGATTCAGAGGAATATAAGGCTTTCCAGGCTGGATTAGACTTCTGGCAACTTTGGCTCTGTGCCCGCTCTCCATGGCCCTGCATCCAGAGGACAGTGCAACAGGTCTCACAGTGGTCAGCAAGAAGTCATCCACTCATTAAGGGAATTCTCTCGTCTTCATTCCTAATAGTTGGAAGATAGCTTAAAACCCCGAACATGAGGTTTACATTCCTTCCCATCATTTATTTTTAGCATTCACTATTATAACTCAGTGAATTCTCAGTATTCATATAAATGTCCAGTTCCCCACTGACTTTTGCTAAACTCTTGGCCTTAGTGGTATCTATTGTCAGCGATTTATGAAGTTTAATTGCACATTGTCTGTTTTTCCCCCTTTTATACATTTTCAGTTTGCTGCCTTCAAATTTAATCAAGTGTTCTAATCTGCCACTGTATTAGTTTAGCGTGGTTTATTCTTTCTAAAATTATTCACTGTCCCTCTGGATTTGAAGAAAACCTAAATAAATTCATGTTATCTGCAAATTTTACTATCTCGCTACTTGACCCCATTTCTGGATAATTAATAAATATATTAAATCATTCCTTCATCTCTGATGCAGCCTTAAAGCCTTCTGTTGTTAATGTTTTATTATCATGCCTCTCCTGCTTTCTGACTGTTAGCTAGTTTTGGGAGCATAAAATACTTTGCATCCTTCTCCTCGTTGTTCATAACTGAATTGAATCCAATACATTTTCACAAGCAGAGGAGCACATATGTCCTTGAAACACATAGATGCTTCTCAGAGACATTGTCCATTCATCACAACAGGGCAAATTAACTGGTAGCTTATCCTTGTTTTGGACTTTGAGTATAAAATGACTGATGTATGTCTCACAAAGACACATACATACATCAGCTCTTGTGTTGTGCACTCACCTGGCTCCCTACCTGTTGGAAAGTTCCATAGAACTGCTGGGAATAGTTTTCCCCAGTCCTTGAGGAAAGAGGTGTTTTTCCTTTAATTATTTTGAAAACTAGCACTGAATTTCCAGTTTGGGGAAGGGCATCCCAGAGCTCCATCAGCATTTTAAACAAGCAAATTGTAAATATCTATCTTCTAAAGTGTTTTGTTTAATTCCTCTGAGGTTTTCTTTGGTATTTCTCCTCTAAGCAAGCGTTCTGTGAATCCCAGTCTCCGATGTGCGGTTACAGGGCCCACCTGTGCACCCATTGGCACAGTGGAGGGGTGGTGTATGGATTTTATATGCTACACATATGAAATCATAAAAGCATTAATAATAATGRCTTAATAAGATATTGAATGTTGTGTGAAACTAGAAAAAGAATCAGACCTGACTTTCATTATTATTCTTTAACAAAAGTTTGATGTTTCATGTTCCTTTCAAGAAGAATGGCCTCCCCAATACATTCCCAGCATTTTCAAAATCATTGTCTTTTCAGACAATTCTCAAATAACCCTGCGGAATAAAAAATGTTTTTGCTCTTTAGCTATTCCACTTGTTTAGAATGTTACTAAATTAAAAAAGCTTATAAAGGACAACATGAAAACCAGCAAAGAACTGAAAACGTATCTGTTATCTAAAAAGGCATTTTTTCCTCTTTAGTTTAAAATGTTCACACAAAACCTGTATTAATTTTAAATTACTAAYTTGAGAGAGAAATGTAATAAAATGTTTTGCTAATGCTTTGTTATCCTTATGGCTTCAACTCCAGCTCAAAAATGCAATTAATTCTGTAACTTACACTCTGTGGCGGATGTCATTCAAGCTGCGACAGCTTATTGGGTAGTTAAAAGGATAAAATCAAGTAGTCATTCTACTAATCCCTTTACAAGGAAACAGCTTTGTGCATAAAAAGTGGAACTTATGTGGTCATTAGCAGATGCTACATCAAGCAACCAAAAATACACACATTTAAATTCTTAAGCACAATCTATGAACACTACACAGATGGTTTCCAAGAAACTGTACCTAAATTGATTACGATAAAAATGATCTGCTGCAATTGTTTCTGTCAAAAGGGAGAACAGAATTTGTCCCAATGTGTCGCTCTGCCCACTCATGCAGAGAACCCAGCTGCTGAGACAGATGTTGCTCTAAGCACTTTATTTTAGGGTCATTAAAATGGTTACAGGGGTTAGTCATTCATTGTTTTATAAATTGTGCTTACTAGCTGAGCTCCATAGATGCTGGAAAACTTCTTTGTGGTTGATCAAAAAAAGTTACATGTCATATCACATTTGCCTTATGCTGGCAGTAAAAATGGGTGAAGCATTTGCATAGGACAGAAAGAGAAAAAAACAATTACTTTTTCTGTGTTATTTAGAAGACCATATTTACTTAGACCTGGTGTAATACTGGTGCCTATTCTGTAATCATCTGAAATGCAAAACCTGCCTCAAAGGCCTTCTATCTTTCATTTTAGTTCCTTTAATCATTAAAGAACTTGATTTTTCAATACAGCTTATTCCTGTACAGTCTTATTTCCATGGTGTTATGAGCAAGAAGTGTCAGACAAGCAAAGGTTTAAGATCAGTTGATTAGATCAGTGCAGAGTGGGTCCATCTACCTCCCCGCTGTCTTTGCAAATGCTGCTCTTTGGCAGTTTGAGCATACTCAGGMTTTACTTAGAAATATTTGGCTAAATCTCTTCTCTGTTGGCAGGTTCTATGGTTTTCCATGGCTCATCTAATTCAGGATTGACTTAGCCGTGTACATGTGATGTATTGGTGCAGCAGCTAATGTGTCAATGAGAAACAGAACAGTAAAAAGATGAAGCTCAGTGAAAAACAGCAAGGCTGGCAGATCCAACTCCTTTTCAGATCATACTGTAGTCTTTTATAGCCTCCACTACAAAATGTAGCCAACTTCCGCTCTTTTACTTCATCTTTGTCCCTATGTACTTGTTATTATGTCGATGGTTCTATTTATCTTCCCTAATTGGTGGCTGAACTCTGGCAGCCAAATTCCTAATTCTAGGTGGTGATCATAGACACAGTCTAAATGATGTTTTTCCACCTTTCCTTTGCACATTTAGGATAAAGTCAGTATTCTATAAAAAACTAATGAAAAATTTTAGTATCATTTGACCTGCCTCCTTAAAACATGTCTGCTTTGGCAGTGGGTTGATTTCCTGCACTTTTGCATGGAGATTAATTTCTCTCCCCTGGCTTAATAGGCTTTATTTAGATAATTGTGGACTGTTCGTATGTAGATCCTCATAATTAAATAATATAGCATGTCACTTGCTTTGAAAATGCCCTGAAGTTACAATTTTTAAATGAAAATCAAGGTATCCTCAGAAAATTCAAAAGCAGGAAGAATAGAGTTACCCTCTGCCCCCAAATCTGGCTGTTTCTGAGGTCCAAAATCTCAAAAAAAACATTAGGTTAGGATCCAGACAGAAGACATTATCAGAAAACATAATCCCTAAGAATGCAGTGAGACATTCACTACTCTCAGAAGCAGGCACATTTCATCCACTTCAACATTCAGTTCAAACAAACTTACCAATACAAAAAGAAATTCAGGCAAGAGAGCCATGTTTTTACCTGGCTGTATATTAAAATCTATAAATTTTCTTAGTTTCACATAAATTTGAGTTGAATTTTATCTAATCTGTATTTTGATCTTATAACAAAACCCTTAAACAGGCAATCTTTTTTTCCAGGATTTGTCAATATTGTAAAACAGGTTCACTCATAAACTTCATCTGTATCTGAAGCAGAGAGGGGGCCTTTCATGTGTAATGTCAGTTTATTATAGTTTCATGACAGGACATTAATTATTGCCTAAGTAAGATATGAATGTTTGTTGTAACTAGTAGCTGATTTCCCTGCAAAATAAGCTCAATAAGATGAGGGCTGTATTAGAGGCTTGGGGACTCAGAGAGTTCACTGACCTACCCGGAAAATCACTTTTCCTCTCTGCTTTTGTCTTCCAATAGCATAAGGTCTTAAGGATAACAACTGTCACCTACTCTGCTTATAAGCAATATTGACTGTAAAGATTATTCGCATTCCAGGAAGAGCTTCTGGGAGGTAATATAAAATTAAATACTAAAGGTCTCTCTCATCATCTGATGTATTGTGTTTGGAGGTGAGATTTAGTGGACCAATGCAAGTCCAGAATAGTGGCAGAGCCACACTTGCAGAACAAATGTCCTTTTTAGCATTGGTGGTTCATGCATTGCTCAAAGAACATAAAGAGAAACATCCTGATGAAAAGCAAGCTTGAGTTCCTAAAAGAGTTTTTGATATTCTGCACACCAGGCATGACAACATAAGGCTGCTCACAGCCTGGGTGACACTCCAAATTCCATTATACTTACATTAGATGCTGTTTGTTCCTCCTGCAAATGCACTGACAGATTTTTGCAGCCCTATACATGTTTTTTTTTAGTGTATGAAAGGTTTGTAGTTATTTTAGCCATGAAGTTGCTAAAAAATTATTAAAGAAAATCAAAGTTCACTCTCATCTACCCTGAACTAAGCCAAACAACACATTCCTCTTTTAGAAACAAATGAATGGGAATTGGCTAGTAAGCCGCTTGCACTGAGATGACTGGGGCTGCAAAAAGGGCGTGATGACTTCATGCACGTTATAGAAATGAAAGCATTTCTCCTTGAAAAGCCATCATGACACCTAGCTCTAATACACTTTTTTTCTTGCATTCCCTTTTTGTTATGTACCATCAGAGTCACAGCTGAGATGGCAAAGAATACCAGTATTTGCACTATTGTAGAACAATATTTACCCTGAAAAGCATAGATTTTATATAGATCGGGAAGAAACGCAACACGTGCAATTGTGAGGAAAAAAAGAGACAAAACCTGATAACGGAAAAAAGCACACTACAGCTTTTCTCAAGGTGACATTGTCTAGTGTTAAGATGAACAGTTCCTGCTGGTTTAGAGCATCACTAAATATAACATAAGCACATCTATACTTGGTCACACTGAGTCCTTCTAGCCCAGCCTACAGTCTTCAAAAGCGGATGCTTAGGATGAAATAATAAGAAAGAGAGAACAGTTTTTCCCTTTCACTGAACACTCACTCAGCCTTCAACAATTTGTGGTCCAAGGACTTCCTCTGGTCCACGTATCCCATCCTCCATGGTATCCACAAGTTAGAAATACTCTTTCCAAGGTATCAAGGGAAAAATGTTGGACCCATTAGCATCCCTGCCATAACTGCCTTAGATTGAACAGAACAGGGTTTTACCTAGATGCATGCACTTTTCTCTGCTGTTCTCCTTCCCTGCCTACAGAAACCACTTATAGTGGAATAACCCAAAGAACAGAGGGGAGGTTTGAAGCTTGGAACTGCACATTGGGCACTGACCCCTACATTTGTCCCCTGAGGTTTCTCCATGGGCTCCCATTCACCCCCACTGCATGTGCCCCTGCCCTGTTGTTCCCTTACACCTCCTCCAGCACTCTGTGTCCATATGGCTGACCCAAGATATTCCCCCTCTGCTGCTTACTGGACTCTCCTTTTTTTTCTCCCCTGAGAAACCCTGTCTATACTACTGTGATCCTTAAGAAATCAGCACTGTGTGAACATGCAGGATGTACCACTTTGATGATACTACTTAATCCTTCCTTCACATGGTTCAGGTCCTGGACTAGTTTTTGACATTCCACTTGACTGATGGCAAGCAGCTGTGCTTTTGACTAAACTGTGTGGGTACAGCCACTTTATTAAGTCTTCAAGCTCTTAGCAGAGCATGTAACATCTCATATATACTAATGCATCCAGACAACTTTCTAAAGAGAGGGGCATTTCAGACAGAGGAGTTTTTCGGGAGCATATTTTTGGAAAAACAAAGTCAAAACTGGGTGATCAGTTGGAGGTATTTTCCACAAAAGAGAAGGTGCACCCTACCTTTGAATATCAGCCACTCTAAGTAACCTCCAATTTACCATTTAGAAATAAAGTCTATAGTCTTTAGGATGAGATTATTAATATTAGAAAATCTTAGCCAAAGATAAGAAGTCTAGAAGACATTTAGATGATCTTCAGGAGATCCCATACATATATACACATCTTCAGTTTGGAACAAAACCAGCATGGAGCTACACAAAGTGTCAGTCTGTCACCAAGCTATGGACTAATGCATTTTTATGTAAGAGTATTAATTTAAGCCATGTGATAGCTGGAAGGTGAGAAGTAAACATGCTCTGGTCCAACTGAAACTATGGTCTTTACATCCACGTGTATCTTCAGCATTGTACATTCTCTCAATTAAAAAAAAACAACAAACCAAAACAAACAGCTTAAATATCTTGTTAAACTTAGTTCACAGGGTAATAGAAAAGAGAAAACAGTAATACACTTGGGCTACCCATTCATTGTTGGTTGGACGATCTGAAAGCACCTGTGACTGCGTAGGTGTGTTTTTCTACTCTTGTTGATTATCTTCTAAAGGTTTCTGATGGAAACCACATCCTCTCACCCAGAATTGGGAGGTGTTTATTAAAGACGCTGAGAGCACAAAAAGAGCAGCCCTCCCCCCCAAAAATATCTGGTACAGATATGATTGTCTATAATTTTCTCTGCAACTGAACTGTAAACGTGACCTTTGCAAACCAACAGTACTTTCCCAACTGAAAAGGTGTTTCAGCTGCATGCCAGTGTGGTATGTGATGTTGCAGAGCCTTGCACTTTCACCTTTGGGTAAAGTGAATTCAAAACATGATTGTCTTGATTTAGTAATAGATGGACTCTTTTTTTGCCAGTGCAAATGACTCTCACAGAGCTAAGCATTTGACAACCATATCCTATTACGTATGAATAACAACTTCAATATTCTGGCATTAAAGGAGTGATCACCTCTGATATCAGGTGGAAAGGCAAAGAATATTAATGGTTAAAATTCCCATTTATTCTGTCGACCTTTCCATTATCTCTCTTAGAGAGGTGTCACATAAGTGCTATTAATGTTGAAGATGGTGAAATTTGGGGTGAGGGTTGAAGTAAAAAAGCAAATCAGATTATGTATCTTCTTTTTGCATTCCAAGCAAACTGCACTTGTTTACTCAGGAATTCCTTTTCTCTCAGTGTTATCAATGGAACTAGTAGTAAAGCTACATAAATACAGCAGAGAGTTTGTTTTCTTCATTTTGCTATAAACAACTCTCATATAGTTAAACATCCAGGGAAAGAACAGCATCATCAATTCATTGTAAACCTCCAGGACTTATATCATGAGCACAGCACACCTCTGTTTAGTTGGCAAACCTACAGGAATATTTCTTTGTCCTATTAAACACATAAAATTAGTATAAAAGGAGCACTGAAAGTGTGTTTCTTCAAGGCCTAATCACTCTGTCATAGATACTCTTAGAAAGTCCGTTACCTTTTTTTCAGGTTGATCTTCCATAGGTGATATATGTATATAAATATAGTGAATTTTCACTGAGGAAGTTGCTTCCAGCTGCCTCCAGCTGTCTTCTGACTCGATGCAGGAGTGAGCTGTGCCATAAGATGACAGACAAGACATGTAAGCCAGAAAGAAGCCATCCATCAACCCATCCGCAAGCTTTCCAGTTTGGCTGGCTTGGGATGAGTCTCTCAGGCCCCTGATAGGATATGTACGCACAGTCTACAACCCCGAGGTTGCCACTGGAATATTCACRTTGTAGTAAATTTGTTAATAAATATGTTTGGAGAACAAACACAACCCTCCCCAGTTCTTTAGTCTGGATTCGCTGTCATTATTGTTGACTGTGCTCACATCTAAATCTTGAGGACAAGGCCCAACTCACAAAAGACTTAGGACTTCAAGTCTGAGCTAAGTGCCAAGTAGCCTGCGTATTGCTGAATATCTTTGTAATTTGATTTCTATAGAATAGATCCACAATTTTACACTTTCTATTCATAGGGATGTTACCATAGGGCAAGCTGGGGTTAGCTATTCATCTCCACCTTCTCGTCTGTGTGCTCTTCATGTACAGTAAATGCAGATAAATTTATTACACTTTGAAAGTGAAATTATATACCTCAACTTTACTGGGACGTAGTCATGCAGAGAGATAGCACAGAGTAGTAAGTGCGCTGTCAATTCTCACCTTAATTTATTTTATGTTGTGTTTTTTTTTCCTCTGGAAATAATCTTTTGAATACTTATTGACTATTTCGGACTCTAAGGTTTGAATTCATCACATCTAAACTTAAGATCCTAACTGAGGCAGCTAAGGCAGGAGACTGATGGGCTCTTGGCTCACTGACAGTTAGTGAAGAGAAGAGGCACTTTCAGAGGACGGCTCACTTTAGGCAACCTGAAGTATGAGCTGAGGTGCCCATCTAGTGTTTCTGGAGTGAAGATTTCACTCTCCTTTCATCCCACAAGAACACTTATCACCCTTGCTTTTTCTCTTTTTCTTTCTCTGACTCAGCATTTATAACAAGACCCCAGAGAAAATGATTGTTTTACCAGCTTTTGGATATGCAATGTGCCTAAATCTCTGAAGATGGTGGAATATTCCAAAAATAGCTTTAAACATTTTACAACAGGTGTTCCTAATAAGTTAAAGATTAATCAAGTAAAGCTTCAAATATATTTGCTGGAAGACAAGCAGTCTGGTGTTGGTCCAGCAGGGGGAATTTTTGGTAATAATAATTAGAAAGAAAACTTTCAGATGATGCAAGGATAATAGGTTACTTTGATCGAGTGCAAAAACAAGGTGGTAAAACGAAGCCTAGCCAACAGGAAGCCAGAGCATTATGGGAGACAATGAAGAAGGGAAAAAAGGAATACATACTAATATATACAAACTAAACAATCCAGATAGAACAAAGGAAGCAGCAGGTCAGCTTTGGTTATGAGAATACTCAGCTTTGATCCTATAGGGCTACAACTCTCTTTYTTTCGGCTCCTTTGTTGTCCCTCATGCCAAAGTTAAACTGATCTACAGTTTTCTCTGATGAGAGAATCTACCCGTTAGCTGCCATTGACCCCCAGCTCACTAAGGGTGAGTATGCACTGTTGCACCTTATTGGAGGAAACAAAAAAGAGGCACTAAGTTTTTTTCTCAGCTTTTCTCTATTTTCTGAATAGCATCCGGTGTATGGCACAAGCATTTCACAAAGCCTCCTGTTCCCAGAAAGCACTTTTAAAGGCAAGTAAAACAAAACACTTCAGAGCTAGCAAGAATGGTGTATCCCCTCATCATCCGAGCTCCATAGCCCTGCATCTTTCCTGTACAATGTTTCTCCAGCTGTAGCGGGCACAAGGTTACAGATCAGGTTGTTATTACTTTCAGGAYCTAGTTAACAAGGTCTGATGAAAGCCCATTCATAATATTTGCTTAATAATGTTATCAGGATGAAGTTTATTACAAAGAGGAGAGTGAGCAGGCCGATAAAGCAGCTTTTGAATTAAGACTTATAGGTAGCTTGGCAGAAGAGATATGGTAATGCCACCTAAACCTTGTACTGAACTTTTCATCCACAGATCTTAAAGCACTTGGAAAAGACACATCAAGGTCACATGGGGAGATTTTGGAATTGGCAAAGACTGAGAAGCAACAGAGCTGTATCACTGATGTGATGAGACTGCAGTGTTGAGACCACAGATTAGCTTTGCTACACTGATGTATCTGATAGCAATGGGAGTTACTAGGAATGAACAGCGCACTGCACTATACCCTGCATACATCTTCTCTATGCACTTATGGAAGCCAAGGCATAATAAATCTACCTCTCCCAACTCTCTCTCCTGTGACCTAATAGTCGGACTAGCAGCAGTTTCTTTTTCAGGTATATTGAAAGCTATTATATGGTGGTTACAGAGACTTTCTAACAAAACATAGTTGATACTCACTCAGATACTAAGAGAAATTTTCAGCTGGTGTAAGTGGATGTAATTGTTTGAATCTTCAGGTCTAAAAAAGTAGGTTCAACATGGAGCTACCGAAGAACTATTAATTTATGTACTCTAGCTGATCTATGCTATATGATAACATCATCCGAAGGAGAAAATGTTGTTGTAACCCAATGAATTGTATTCAAAATAATTTGATTAAAATGGATAATCTTTTATAGGATATGGTTTGAACATAGCGTAGAAATATTTTTAAAACTGCTAAGTACATTCTGGACTAGATATTTATGTATCCAGTTTCCTTGTAGTGTGGAAATGATGGCTTTATAACATGCTCCAGTACTGTGGCATGCTAACTTTGCTATTTGAATTTTAAACATTTGGCCCTTTGAGATGCAATTTCATTTTAACAGTACCAGCAGAGATTACAAGATGAGCTAAACAAATTGCGTCCTGCCAAAGAATCCAGGCAAGTTGCTTCATTTTATAGGAATTTACTTCATTTTATAGGAATTGTGCTAAAAGATTTCTACTTTTATCTTTTTAATTAACACCCAATATCTTTCTGTCCTGCTAGTGTTCTGTTGCCCTCTGACTGTTTTTATGTATGGGGTCAATCCTGTCCTCATGGAAATTGGTTTTAAATCACCATAATGGGAACATGATTGACTCTGATATTCATTGCAAGTTATAAAATGTCTGCCATGGTATGCTTTTCCCTGTTATATTAAAGAAGCCAGTCCCGCAACACTTCACAGGGATGGAAAGTTTACCAGCAGAGCACAACCTAGAAGGTCTTCAGTATTCACACCACAGCTTTACTAYGATGATATTGAAGGAGAGAAAGGCAGCTTAGGTGAAATGATAATTAGTCTATTGGCCTTTGTGCAGGAACTTCTAAAAGGGTAAATATTGATGATTTGGTTTTGTTCTTCTGAATCATAGCAGCACTTGGAGATTATTCCACTGCCATTGAAGTCAATGGTGAAACTTGGACAGAGTCTGTCCACTTGCTTCACATCAGCTATCAAACAGCTGTCGGATGATAATAGCTGTCAGATAGCAACAAACTGAGCTGAATTTGAACCAGCAAAATTTTACACAATTGGTTTCTAATGCCACAAGTTGTCTTTTGTCATGTCATATTGTGGGTTTTAGTGTATAACTTTAGCAAACTGTCTTTTCTGCTTCCATTTGCCTAGATAAAAAAACTTACATGCATATTGCTGCCACCCTAACAGTAGCAAGGTGACTGATGACTAGTAATTGATTCCCTGCAGCTGAGAATAGATATGTCTGTTGGCTGAACCCTCAGTATCTTATAGTAAAGCATCAGAAAGGAAACCAAACCGTTATATAAACAATTACAGAATGGGAAATTTGTCACCTAAAATGGCGTTTGGTTTCAGTTGTTCCCTCTGTTCCTTCTACCAAGATGTTAACAGGAATGAGAAGACTATTAGAACAGTTGGTTTCTTCTGAAAGTGAGTTTCTCTACTGAGGCATTATTTATCTGTAACTGGATAATATATTTTCTGTATAATGATAAGCAAGAGAAATCAATATCATTTATCAAATTGTCCATAGAAATAAATAATTAGTGACATCAGGACCCTAAAATATGCTTCTAATATTGAATATGTAAGTGGCCTAATTGAGCTAAAGATATTGAAATCACAGGAACCAAAATGGAAAGTAGAACAGGTCTTGTGTCAGCTTCATAAAATATCTAATGTCTAACTTTTGGTAATGTTTTCCATAGTGACTGTCCTCTACAACGAACATAATAAGGAGCTTTTGAGAAAACATGAGTGGCTAGTATTTATTGCTTCTATCGTAGCAAAGTGGCCATATTGTGTTCAGTGTCCTCAAGAACTTACGAATCAAATACTTCATATTGTACATTTTCAGGGCAATTTAGCCATCAGATAAGAAAACATCTAAAACAAAATGGAGATTTGCAGTAACAAGTTGAATGGCAAAATAATCACAATCAAGCTGTCTTCCCAGCAAGGTTCTCAATGGGAAAAACATTTGTAAAAGGGGTGCCGTAGGCAAAATTCTCATTAATGAGGTTAATTCAGTTCATGTGATGAAATGTAAGTTATGTAGAATATTCAGATTAATTCAAACAAACTTATTAATACAGAATGCAAAATGCAATAGAAATGCAAGTGAGTAAATATTAGTTTCATTTTGATGGAATAAATATCACAAATATTGGAGAATCAAATTGGTAATCCTTGCCTTTCAGGGTTTTTTTTAAGTAATATATTGAAAGACTGCATTTCTCCATAAAAATCTGCTGTACTTTTTAAAGTAAAACATGCAATTTGCCACATCATTTTTGTTGTCTTTTTTTTAAATTTGCATATATTCAGTAATCTCCTGACATGTCTCGGCTAAAATTATAGCCATATTGCTGTCAAATTGAAAGAAATTAGACATGTTAGAAATTAGAAATATTGCCCGCCCCAGTTCTCTTTTTTTCCTAATAGGATTCATCTGAAGCTTTCCGTGTAGATGAAAATGGTGTGTGAGGCAGACAGCAGATATAACTGAGCTGAACTTATTCTGCTTCCATCTTCTGCAAGAGGACAATGGGCCTGATTTTAGTCTGAGAATTTGGGGACGGCTCTGCCATTTGGCATTTTGCAGTTTGTCCTGTGGGGCACTGGGGAATTAAATGTACCTCCCCTCTAGGCTAGATGGATTTTAGAGGATGACTGACATCTGGTGTTGAGGGAATGGGCACTTGGTTTTCCATGGTGATAGTAAGCTGTTCCAGCTGGAAAGGGTGTTGGGTTGGATGGCAAGGAGCAGCAGAGATGAATTCCAAGGCAAGCTGATCATTTTACAGCTGAGTGAGCAGTGTGTACTGCGCTGGACAGTTTGGGGTCTTTTCTAAGAACACTAAGAGGAATTTAAATGCTGTGAATGACAAATGCCTTAAAACAGCTACAGGGTATGGACTTGACAGAATATGAAGTGATTAATAATTATTGATCCCATATATCACAGCCTAAGGCTTTAGAGTAAGTCTGCACTTTCTGGAGGATAACATTGTGAAGCATGTTTGTTAATTAGCTGTCCTTGTCATTAATCTACATTAAGAAAAAGAACTCAGGAGCTATTATTTCCTTTCACTACCAGGCAGCCTACATTACAGCATCAATGTGAAATGTCAGATGTCAGTCACCAGCTATTAGGTATAGGTAACAATCATATTGAATGTTATGGCAAACAGCAGGTTTGCTTTGGAGCGTTATAGGCATAGGACAGCAGGTGGTGTAGACATAAATATGTCCTAGCTGCCCTTACAGCAACAGATATGTACTAAACCATCCTGTTAACAGGCTCACAAGCAGAGTATTCTCTCCCGTTTCATTACTTTTGTGCATTTGTTGAAGTCAGCCTTTCTCTTAAAATATGCATGTTATTACCATCTTAAATATATTCATTGTTTCCCCTGGAAGATGAGCACGTCTTTGGAGACTTCTCAGGTCTGAAGCATCACTGTAGAAATCATTTCTTTAACAACACCATGCAGGTCAGACTCACCTCTGAACTATCAACTCAAGCTTCAGGAATCATCTGAAACTTCAGAAAGGTGCTTTCGTTATCATCCTCATAATATCCAGTTACAAAAAGTAAGTGATGTTACAGAAATCAAATAGCCCACTTCATTGTATATGCACATTGAAAAGGTATGCAGAATTGTATGCAGACATTTGAAAATGTGCCATGTAATAACCATAAAATACCATATAGGAAAAAAAACACAGTAGCAATTCAGAAATAGTGACCAAAAGTAACTGTTACAAGCAAGACCGATGAATTGCAGAATAGGGAAGAATCTAGCTGGAGATATATGTTTTTTAAATGAAGATGAAAGTGTAATTTAACTGTAATTATGACACCAAAATTGGAAGGGGAGCAATACAAGAGAGAAGACTGAAATGCTGTAAGTGTCCAAGAAACATTTGAAAAGTAGGTTACTTTCAACACATTGTAGAATTGATATTTGGAAGTGAAGAAGAGGAGAATTCATCTACGAGTTAAGCATCTGGTTTAAGACAGTCTCCTGGACTTTCTCCTTAAGGCAGTGGAGACAAGGATAGGAGCCTTCAGAAGACTGACTAGCCCTTCCTAAGATAGGTGTACAGATAGGTGAAATAAATCATTTTCTGAGGGTGTCCATCTCTATTCATTGATGTTAGAAGGAGATTAGATAAGTAGTCAGACTAAACACTATCCTTTCTGTAGAATTTGGCTCAAGTCAGAGAATGTAAACAGTCAATAATGAAACATAAACATCTAAAAGAAAATCCATATTTCGGCCATGCCAGATCTTCCAGTCCAACTTTTGACTGAATATTTTAATGGTATGTTGACAAGCAAGCTTTCATGTGCTCTTTGGGTCTTCTTCCTCTAATTTCTATTTTCTAATTATTGTAATTATAGTTAATATGCATACTAATGCAATTCTAAAAGTGCTTTCGATGTGCATTTATTTCATAGCATTTCTAAGATTTTATACTTCTCTGAAGCACAYGGTTGCGGAACTAGCATCAATTTGCACTACTATGGACAATCAAATCAGAACCAAGTTCAATGTCAAATTCTTCTCCTTGTGTCTGAGAAATGACTACTGTTCTTGATGTGTCTAACACCTGCTACCTTTAGCCTGAGGGTAAAGGGATAAGTGAATGGACTTGATTTCATTTCTTAGTCTACAGTATATTGAAGCAAAAATTAATGCCGAAGTTGAGGAGGATGTCTTCTGTGACTTTCATTTTTTAATTTAAACTTACTAAGCCAGCATTTCCATAATGAGTGATTTAAGAGAGCATACAGAAAGGATAAACAGGAGTAATATGATGAACTGTAGTTTTACATTGTCCATCTAAAGAGTGAGACCTCTGGCAAAAATTCAACCTTGCAAACACAGAATTCTGAACATGTGGAATTGCCTCCACTGTCCAGTAAATATTTTGGCCTGTTACAAGAAGTAGCTCAGTTTGAATTTGTTCTAGGGACATGAACAGCTGTTGGAACCTGTATAATCAGTACCTGTTGCTCTTTGTTTTCATAGGATCGTGTGATGATTCAGTTTGGAAGGGATCTCAGGATGTCTCCAGTGCAATCTCCTGCTCAAAGCAGAGTAAGCTATGAGGTCAAGCCAGGTGGCACAGGGCTTTATCTACTCAGGTCTTTAAAACCTCCGAAATGGAGGCTGCACAATCTTTCCAGACAACCTTTTTCACTGCTTGGCTGTCCTTGTGGTGAAAAGGTTTTCCTTATATTTCAGACYGAATCTCTTCTGTTACAACTTGTGTTGGTTGCTTCTTAGCATTCCACCATGCTCCTCAGGTCTTCTTGATAACCTCCTAGTAGGTACTCCGGGGGCTGCTGTTAGGCCCCGCTGAAGATGTCTTTTTTCAAGGATGCACAATGCACAAGCCCAGTACCCTCAGCCTCGCTCAGAGGGCAAGTGCTCCAACCCTGGCCATGTTGGTGGTCTCCACTGAACTCATTCCAGTTTTACAATATCATCCTTGTATTAAGGGCCCAAAACTATATGCAGTGTATAGATGTGGTCTAACAAGTACTGAGCAGAGCAGGATAAACCTTTCCTACAGGCTGTGCTTCTACTCATACAGCCCAGGATGCTGTTGGTCTTCTTTGTTACCAGGGCACGCAGCTGGCCTATGTCCACCTTGTGTCCACCAGCATCCCTGGGTCTTGTTAACACAGCTGTGTCAGGGCCCTGAGTACATGAAGAGCTCAATTGCCCTGCCCAGCCTTCTCTGGGACCCCCACCCACTCTCCCTGCCCAGGACCCCATTTCAGCCCAATCTGGGGCTGTTAGTCCCTGCAGTCAGAACGCAGCAGTACTGGTCTCCAGCTCTGCCTCTGTCCCTGTCTCTTTTTGTTCCTGACTGGAGCCCCTGCCTGTGCCTTGGCCCTGGCTCATCACTTGATGTATCGGGGGCTGTCAATGGACCTTGTTACCAGCCCTGAGGGACTGTGCCCCAGGGGTGAGGACACAGCCAGCACTGGGTCATCCTCGGCTCCAGCTCCCTGGCCCTGGGGTTACTGCTGGCCCATGCTGCTCCCTGACGAGATGCATCCCCATCAGGCAGCCCTAGCCTGTATTGCTGCCAAGGCTTCTTCCTTCCCAGATGCAAGACTTTGCATTTGTCCTCGCTGAATTTCATAATGCTCCTGTTGGCCCACTCCTCCAACYTGGCTAGGTCTCTCTGAATGGCAGCCTTGCCATTTTCCTTCATAATATATGTATGTAAAATACACACACATATAYATAAATGCATCACTGCCCTACATTTTAGAGTATGAAGATGGCTTAAGTATATGTCATCCTTCATGACTATACATGCTTCTACAAGAACTACAATGTTAATGAAATTCTGTACAATAACTGTCTACTGTGTTTGACATATAGAAAATAACTCCTAATTCTCAAGTGAATAATCACCTCCGTCCCTAATTCTTGGTTCTCCAAATGAGAACTAAAAATTACTACACTGTTTCATTGGCTCATGCTTTTTAAAAGTAGAATAAATAACAAARCAGTTGCAATGTTTACTTACATTTGTAAATCTCTTGTAGGTATAATAAATTATTGAGGCTAAATATAATTTCAGCCTTCGGTTAAGGACCTGGTGCATTTGTACTTCATAACAATGAGTTTGCTGGACCATTTTTACAGTATGCTATTCTACCTGGTAAATGGTATGTGACTCCTACGGCAAGAGATGATCCCCAATGATAYCATATAAATCTAATTTTAGTGTTTCTGGATGCAGCTGAAGCATTATTTTTAGAAAGATCATGTTCTGGGCAGAGAGAGTTATTTAACTTTATATATTCTTTCTAGCTGTCCAGAAAGATCAGATCAAAGACAAATAGAGTTGACTTCACTTTCCAAGATTTGCTTATTTCTTCATTGCAATAGGAAGATTTTTTATATTCTTTGTAAATATCTGAAATGTCAACATTGTGTTTGCTTTTTTGCTGGATTGTAAATGAAACTTTTCAAAATGCTCATAAGAACTGGTGAATTTCTCACAAAATAAATATGGTTAGACTATGCCTTGATGATGCAAAAGATTCAGGATTAATTCCTTATTCTAAATAAAAACAAAAAAAGGCTGAAAACAGTCCAAGAGGCTTATGTCTTTCTACTGAGTATATAGGATACCTAAGCTATTAATTAGGGAACCTCAGTTAGGTTCCTGAAATTAGTCATGGTGAATTGGATGTTTCTTATCCACAGAATATTTAATTACATGATATCAAACAGTTGCAGAAGATGGGATAAAAGACCTTGACTCTAAAAAAAGCACTTTCTTGCTACGAGACCTAAGTGCAGATCCTTATTTTGAATCAAGTGGATGTGAAGTCTGCATTCCAGATGAGTTCCCTACAGGGTTTCTGTTTGTCTGCCTCTCCAGAAATTGGGTTCTGGACATGAGGTATTTTAGTGATAAAAGAAATCATTATGTTACCACAAAAATTTTTGGTTAGGATGAAAATTCATTGTTAGCAAATAGATATGTATTATTTTTTCTGAGTATAAGCTACTAATCAGCTACTGTTGTGAGAGACAGCATGCAAGCACACATGGAAAGGATAGCTTTCTGCCCAAAAGAGAACAGAAAAGGTGTTAAAAAGACAGTATTATCCCCTTTTTACAGATGGGCAGTTGAGGGATAGACAGTGCAAGCGAGTTGGCTAGGGATAACACAAACAGCCAATGGTAGAACCTGGTGTTCAGTCCAGTTATTCTATATCCCACTCTTCTGCAGCAACTCCAAGGCTGTTCCTCATACTATTTATTTAATTCTCTTGCAACTGGCTTACTCTGAGCTTGTCATCTAGATAAAAATTAAAGAAATATATGCCAGCCACATGAAAAACAGAATACTCTGTCCACCCAGCCAATTAAGTGTAGGTGTATCTTTGTGGACATAAAATGATACAAGATGTAAAAGTAGTCAGAGGAGCTATACCAGCTTTAAATCCACTCCTCAGTTTTATTTTTAAAAATTCCTTTCTCTTCATAAAGTTTGGTTACAGGCATGATTTCACATTGGCATCTGACCCCACTCTGGTGTAAATATCTTTCGAAATAAAGGGAAAGGAAAAAGAAAATATGGATGCATAACAAAACCTGACAAAGTACTCTGAAGAGAATATCACCAGTCCTGTATAAGAAACGTAGCATTTTGAATGGCTTCTCGTTCCTCTTCAGAGGGTCTGTGAAAATTATCTAAGGTTTATGCATGCTGCTTCTCTATCTTCTGTAACAGTTTGAGAGACTTTATGGTGTGACAATTTAAAAGAAAAAAGAAAGTATCTGTCTTCTTACAAGCATTTTCCCCGTTTCCTAACTGTCTTGTTATTTCTAGGGAACACTCAGCAGTACATGCAACTGCATATAAGTTCCTGTTGTTGTACTGGATAAGCCTTGTTATACTGAAAACAGCATTCAAGTTTGGGGGATACAATGAAGCCAAATGGTTTTTTTCATTATTCTTCCTTACAAGCAGCTTTTATAAAATTCAGTGATTCTGTAGCAGTCCAAAGCACTTCAGTAATCATAAGCCTAATGTGGCAGCATTGCACAAAATATGTCACGCATATTCCAGTAAAGTAGGTTTTCATGTTTAAGGGACGTACAGTGATGTTAACAAGCTTCCAGCTGGCTTCCCTCAGAAACCTGACTGGTCTCTTTCCAGTTTACTTTTGCCTGCAGATGTCCAGGACTTTCTGTGGGGACTTCCCTAGGTTAAAGACTTTGTAGTGTCCCAGCTTTGTAGTGTCCCAGCTTTGTAGTGTCCCAGCTTTGTAGCCCCAGGCATCCTTGGCATTGACAAGGTTCAAGGCTTGCTGAACCTAAAGCTTCTCATTGTCCCATAGTGGCACAGGCTGTATGTGAGGCTGTGTCATATGGATTAATGTGACTTAACTTTAAGCACTTATATGAGGTACCTAAAATAGAAACTGCCAATGGGGAAGATACTGACCTACAGATCACAGCTGAAATCATAGCTGGATCAGATCTCCAGAATTCAACTTAATTTAAAAAAGTGTATAAACCAAATATATATATATATTAACATCTACACTAAGATTTCTTATGCCTTTGCTCAAGATTTTATATTTTACTTTCTGAAAAAAATATCTTTCCCCCCCCCGAATTTCCAATAAAACAATGTTTCTAAATGTTAACCCCTTTCTTTCCAGTTCTGAGACTTAAGCAGATACATTTTGAGGTTCTAGATTAAAGCATTTAGTCTCATTTAAAAAAAAAAAAAAAGTGGGACAGAACTATGCCATCCCATATGGACACGGAAGGGACAGTTAGTACTTGTCACCATGTAAAGACAACACTATCCTAAAATGCAAGTGTGTAAAAGGATAGTGAGAACAGCTTCCACTGCTATTTCCATCTTGTTCCTCCTACTCGCTGCTTTTTGGGGTGGATCAGAAGGCCTAAGGGATTTGTGGAAGGAGCCAGCCCTCTATTCCCCTAAACAGCTGGAAGAAGAGCTTTAAAATGGCATATGTTTCTGATTGATTTTTCCCTGTTGTTGACGCCTTGGATGTTTGATTCAGATAATTCATCCAAACTACAAAAGCTGCAGAACTGCAGACCATGGATACTGATTTTGATCTGTGGTTTGCAGATGTCCAGAACTGAGGATTAATTTGGTCTTGTCTATAACATAGTTAGCTAGCCTGGGAAATCTAGAAATTTGACTATAAATCTTAAGAGTACAAACTGTTTTCTGCTTTTTTCAGAATTTTGAGGTATGGCAAGACCACAAATACCACACAAATTGCCACATCTCAGAATTTTGATCCTTCTGCTCCTCGACATAATTGAAAGACATTAAAAACATAGGCATGATAATAAAACCTCAGTCTCCTAAAAGGCATTTTCTAGTCTTTGAGAACTTTTCTATTCATTCATTAGGGGAAAAAAAAGGTTTTGTTTTCAGCTGAAGTTTAACACAAATACTATAATAGCACGCTTTCTCCAAGCTTAACCAGTATGTATAAGTTTTAATCAATGTCCTTTGAATTTCCATTCTCAGGGCCAGACTCCCTGGTCCAGTTTTGCTTCTTTGTGCCACTTCAAAAATGCAAAGCAGCTGCAAACCTGGTTAAAATTGCAAGTCAGCTCAAGTTCTTTTGCACAGACAGTGTGGCTTGAAATAACTGGAAGGTAACAGTGTATGTGACCTGTCTGCTCTATGCCGCTGTCATGCATTGACCATACAGYCCCTGCTTAGGCCTTGGAGAGAGAAGTATGAACTTCAAGCAAATGATGATTCCAAATAAAAAAGGCTTAAATCCCTTTTCTTGAGAGCTTGGCCAAAGCACGTCTAAGAGGCCAACCTATAATTTAAAAAATAAGGAAAACTCTGGAATGGGTCAGCAGGGCCCCTTTATAGTTCAAATATTATGCTGGTTTGGATTTTGGCAATCTTTGCGATTTCATATATCACTCAGTGCCAACTGATAGCCTGCAAGTTGAATCAGTATTTAGCCGACTTGTGGTCCAGTCCTTTTTTTCCACTAGATCATTGTGGGACTTATGGTTCTCATTTGAACTTGTTTTTATACTTTTGCCAGTTGTTGAATAATTGCCCATCCCCCTTTGTCAATGGGATTTAATATATTTTATGTTTGGGGTTTTTTTTAATGAGTATCTCTTTTGTTCAGCAAGTTTCCAACACTGTAGGCAGATTTCCTTACTCCTTTTAATGTTTGTGAAATAGGGTGGTACTTTGAAGAAAGATCTTTTAAATTTAAATTATCTTTTATATAAATAACTTACTGGTGTTAGTCTTTGTAGCTTTTCCTGATTTCTTAGACAAATATACCATACCTATTACACAAACATTCAATGAAAGATTTTTTACTTCTCCATGGGCTTCCTGTTTGTTTGACCCCATTGGTCTAAACTGTGTAAAGCAGAAAAGCAGAGATAAATATTACTGACTATTATTCTTGCAACACAGGTAAATCATGGCATGTCTATATGATATCTTCACAGGTGTTGTGTTTTAACACTGGTAGGCAGCTCAGGCCCACACAGCCACTCGCTCATTCCCCCCCCGATGGGATGGGGGAGAGAATCAGAAGGGTAAAAGTGAGAAAACTCATCTGTTGAGATAAAGATGCTTTAATAGGTAAAGCAAAAGCGTTGCACACAAGCAAAGCAAAACAAGGAATTCATTCACTACTTCCCATCAGCAGGCTGGTGTTCAGCCATCTCCAGGAAAGCAGGGCTCCATCACGTGTAACGGTGACTTGGGAAGCCAAACAATATCACTCTGAATGTTGCCCCCTTCCTTCTTCCCCCAGATTTATATGCTGAGCACGACGTCATATGGTATGGAATATCCCTTTGGTCAGTTGGGGTCAGCTGTCCCGGGTGTGTCCCCTCMCAGCTTCTTGTGCACCCCCAGCCTACTCGCTGGTGGGGTGGGGTGAGGAGCAGAAAAGGCCTTGACTCCGTGTAAGCACTGCTCAGCAACAGCTAAAAGATCGGTGTGTTATCAACACTGTTTTGGTCACAAATCCAAACCATAGCCCCATACMAGCTACTATGAAGAAAATTAACTCTATTCCAGCCAAAACCAGTACAATCTGTCACCTATTTTCATAAACAGTGCTGTGATCCTGTCCTGAGAAACATAAGGATTGTGTGGGAAGTAAAGCATGTATAAATTGATAAATTACGAAAAAACAATGTTTTAACCTCAGATATCACGTTTCAAGTTTTACTCCTCCTTTAGGGATGATAACAGTTTATTTGGAAGTGTTTTTTATGTTTGAAGTGGGGTTTCACAGGAAGCAGTCCGGAGATACTGTGACAAGATGATAATTATTATTATTACTTTAATAATACCATTCCACAAATTGTTTTGGTATTTCTCCTTTATTATTTTCTGAGGAAGAAACTGGCATGAGATAAAAACATTAGCTGCACCTTGATGACTTTTCCAGCCTCTAGCTTTTCTACTAAGAAATTTTTCTTCACTGATATTAATTATTAAAAGTAGGTGTCTTTGAGTTATTAAAAGTTGGGGAATTGATTTTTTTTTTAAAAATTAGCATTTTAAAAAATCTTAGTATTGTTTATGATTAATTGTTTTTCATCATTTTAATTGTTTAATAACAATTTCTCTAGAGCACATGTCACGTCTAAACTCTCGATAGGATCAAGAGTTCTTAAAATACGGATGAGGATAACTGGATCTTAAAAATGTCAGTTTGTTTTCGTTGTTTTTGTTCTAATATATATTCTTATTAATGAATTTGATTAGGATTAGATTGGTAATGATCATTAATTTTTATTTTGAGGTAGTGGCTTGGTTGCTCACTGGTATCTAGTTTTTCCACAGAAGTGATCCAAAATCCTGTCGCTGATTAAAATATGTACCATAGCTAGTTATTTATTCAGTATGTCACTGTTACTTCATGTCATGTTTTAAGAGGAAATTTGTAAGTTTTCTGCAGTAGAAGTTAGCATATTGGAAAAGTCATATTGATTTTGGATCTTTTGCTGGGTTTGGCTTAAGATTTTGATGTGCTTTGTTGAGTTTGGAAAGTTGATTTGAACATATCTCTGAAAAAGCTCTTAATATATTTGGGGATAAATTCTGTCCCTACTGAAGCTGGTGGCAAGAGTCCAATTGAACATTAACAGTGTAGGATTTCGTTCTTGCAATATACTAAGTTTTGACATCCATATTAAGAGGAAGTGAATCACATTCTAGAAGTGCCTATTTTCCCTATTGACTATAAAATAAATCTACCTCAGATGTAGCTGAAGTTAGGTGAGGTGAACTCATTCAAAGTAACTGAGCCATCTATCTTTTCATTGCACTACAGACATATGAAATATATATAAAACAAAGCCTTCAGAAACGCTATTTTTACTTGTAGTGTATATTAGCTATGAGCTTGTTTATGATCCACGATCTTTTATTTTCATAAGAAGATGGACAAACACAAGAAGAGGCTTTCTAATGGAAAGAGCTTAAGAAGGCTTAAACACAACCTTTGGGCTAGCAGTTAACATACATATATATATTAAAAAACAGCATGTAGGGAAATAACAATACACAATTGTCAGTAGATAGAGAGTGTTCTCATGTCATCTTTGGTCATTCTGTTGTCAGGCATCTTTGTATATGAATGTTTTAACGTTGGATTTGAAGGAGATAATTAAGTGATGAGGGAGTACTTAAAATAGTATCAGAAAAAATTAAGCCTGAAATAAAATGTGAGATTTAGGAACTGAAGGTAAAGCTGGTCTACTAACACTGGGAAGTCACAGGGTGAATTAGCAATGGTCAGCTTTGTATGCAATACAACTTGTTTCTTGARCTCTTTCATGGAACAGCAAATGGAAGGATGCAAAAAGAGAAGTAATAGAAACAAAGTGATGATCCAAGAGCAGCATCATTCTGAACATAGCAAGGTGTGCTAAAACTGCATTTGTTGTTAGTTCCAGATAAAAGATGTCACATTTGAGACACAAGTCTTAACTTCATATATGGGCTGTAAAGGCCATATTTTAGGTGTACTATTTGGGTGCAGTCTTGATGCAAGGAGCTAGAGGAAAAAAATGTGGAGCAGAGGAGGAAGTCTCGACAAACTCAGAGTGAGTATTTTACTTCAGCTAAGAAAGAGAAGTTTGGAGTACAAGCGTAGATCCGTGAACCAACAGAATAGTGATGCTGCTAGAATTTCTGGTTCCTCAGTGACCTGAAAAAGAGCAAGAGAAAGGAATGAAAGATAATACCTTGGGCATACCTGAAGAAAGTTAGGGACAAACAAGAATGCAGCAGATATAGTAAAAAGAAAACAAACAAAACAAAAAAAAAAGAAGGAAAAAATCCAAGAAGAGAGAAAAGAGAAGAACAAAGACAGATTAAAAAAAAAAAAAAAAGAATCCAAGAAAAATAGAATTGGTGATGGTGTTCTATGTAGATGACAGATCTGGGAGAAAGAAAATGCAGTACTTGCTCTAAAATTTACTAAAAATGATCACTTCTTAACTATGAGGAGTGTTGTGGTTTAACCCGGTGGGCAGCTAAACGCCAAACAGACATTTGCTCACTCTCTCCTGCCCAGTGGGATGGGGGAGAGAATTGGAAAAAAAAGTAAAATTTGTGGGTTGAGATAAATACAGTTTAAGAGGACAAAAAAGGAAGGGATAATAATAATAATAATAATAATAATAATAATAATAATGATGATGATGATGATGATGATGATGATGATGAAAGAATGTACAAAACAAGTGATGCACAATGCAATTGCTCACCATCCTCAAACCAATGCCCAGCCCATTCCCGAGCAGCACTACCCCCCACAGCCAACTCCTCCCAGTTTGTATCCTGAGCATGACGCCATATTTTATGGAATATCCCTTTGRCCAGTTTGGGTCAGCTGTCTTGGCTGTGCCTTTCCCAGGTTCTTGATGGCAGTGCATGAGAGTCCTTGACTAGTGTAAGTACTACTTAGCAACAACTAAAACGTCAGTGTGTTATCAACATTATTCTCATCCTAAATCCAAAACACAGCACTATCCCAGCTACTTGGAAGAAAATTAACTCTATCYCAGCCAAAACCAGRACAGTATCCACYCCTTATTCTATACCATCTACGTCATGCCCAGGTCCCACATTTTCCAGTACATTCCAATTAATCACCACCGCTTTTTGTGTCTTTTAATATATAAGCACAGATATCATTCCCTTAGTCTATGGGCCATCCCTATAAAATGTCTGTTGAGTACATTTAGTCCATGACTTTGGGCTCCATCTGCCACAAGAGTCCTTCAGGGCAGGAGAGATGGTGTGTGGTGTTGGACTGTTGCATGCTGAAGCCAGTTCTGGTTCCACTGTCACTGTGCTTGTCCGGTTCTACCAAAGTTCATTCTTCATTAATCTGGGTGACTCYTACTGTAATACCATTGGTATGGCATATAGCCACCATAGTAGTGGTGACATAGAGTATTATATAGCAATTAACATGATACAATTCAAATCATTGGCTATCTTCACCCAAAATCAAATCCCCTTCAGGTACACATTGGGCTTCCCCATCCTCCTGCATTACCCACCAAGTGCACCCAGGTCCTTGAGCAAAAGCAATCCCACAGATGGGCTTGCCTTTGCCCGAGGCAGGAGTAACCCAGACCGTCTTCCCCAGCATATTTTTTATGTACACTGTAGGGACTTTATTCCCTTCTACAGTACATAAAGGTTTTGATTGGGCAGGGCCAGCTCGAGTGACAGATCCCCTAGTGTTGACTAACCACGTGGCTTTTGCTAAATATGTGTCCCAGTGCTTAAATATCCCACCACCCATTGCTCTCAGTGTGGTTTTTAGCAGTCCATTGTATCATTCAATGTTCCAGGAGACTGGTGCCTGATAGGGGATGTGATACACCCACTCAATGCCATGCTCTTTGGCCCAGGTGTCTATGAGGGTGTTTCAGAAATGAGTCCCATTGTCTGATTCAATTCTTTCTGGGGTGCCATGTCACCATTAGACTTGTTTTTCAAGGCCCAGGATGGTGTTCCGGGCAGTGGCATGGGGCATGGGATATGCTTCCAGCCATCCCGTGTTTGTTTCCACCATGGTGAGCACATAGCACTTGCCTTGGTGGGTTTGTTGGATATAACCAATCTGCCAGGCCTCCCCATATTTCTGTTTCAGCCATCGTCCTCCATACCAGAGAGGCTTTAACCACTTGTCTTGCTTCATTGCAGCAYGTGTTTCGCATCAATGGATAATCTGTGCAATAGCGTCCATGGTCAAGTCCACCCCTTGATCATGAGCCAGTCTATATGTGGCATCTCTTCCCTGATGGCCTGAGGTGTCATGGGACCACCAAGCTAGAAATAATTCACCCTTATGTTGCCAGTCCAGACCCACCTGAGCCACTTCAGTCCTAGCAGCCCGGTCCACCTGCTGGTTGTTCTGGTGTTCTTCAGTGGCCCAACTCTTGGGTACGTGAGCATCTACGTGACGTACTTTTACAACCAGGTGCTCTACCAGAGCAGCAATATCTTGCCACAATGCGGCAGCCCAGATGGGTTTACCTCTGTGTTGCCAGTTGTTCTGCTTCCATTGCTGCAACCACCCCCACAGAGCATTTGCCACCATCCATGAGTCAGTATAGGGATAAAGTACTGGCCATTTTTCTTGTTCAGCAATATCTAAAGCCAGCTGGATTCGCCTTCACTTCTGTAAATTGGCTCGATTCACCTTCTCCTTCAGCAGGTTCTGCAACTTGTCATATAGGACTACATACAGCAGCCTTCCACCTCCGATGCTTTCCCACAAGACGACAGGATCCATCAGTGAACAGGGCATATTGCTTCTCATTTTCTGGTAGTTTATTATACAGTGGGCATGCATTACCTCCTCCTCTGGTGATATTCTGAAATCTTTGCCTTCTGGCCAGTTCGTGATCACTTCCAAGATTCCTGGGTGACTGGGGTTTCCTATTCGAGCCCGCTGTGTGATCAGTGCGACCCACTTACTCCATGTAGCATCGGTTGCATGATGTGTAGAGGAGACCCTCCCTTTGAACATCCAGCCCAGCACCAGCAGTCAGGGTGCCAGGAGGAGCTGTGCTTCAGTACCAACCACTTCTGAAGCAGCTCAAATCCCTTCATATGCTGCCAATATCTCTTTCTCAGTTGGAGTGTAGTGGGCCTCAGATCCTCGACTCCAAAACTCCAGGGGTTGACCTCGAGTCTCCCCTGGTGCTTTCTGCCAGAGGCTCCAGGTAGGGCCATTCTCCCCAGCTGCGGTGTAGAGCATCTGTTTTACACCTTGTCCTGCCTGGACTGGCCCGAGGGCTACTGCATGAACTATCTCCCGTTTAATTTGTTGAAAGGCTTGTCGTTGCCCAGGGCCCCACTTGAAATCGTTCTTCTTCCTGGTCACTTGATGGAGAGGGCTTACGATCAGACTGTAATTTGGAATGTGCATTCTCCAAAAACCCACAACACCTAAGGAAGACTGTGTTTCCTTTTTGCTAGTTGGTGGGGACATAGCTGTTACTTTGTTGATCACATCCATCGGGATCTGACGACATCCATCTTGCCATTTTATTCCTAAAACTGGATCTCCTGTGCAGGTCCCTTGACCTTACTTTGTTTTATGGCAAAACCGACTTTCAGAAGCATTTGGACTATATTCTTCCCTTTCTCAAAAACCTCTTCTGCTGTGTTGCCCCAGACCATGATGTCATCAATGTATTGCTGGCATTCTGGAGCCTCACCGTGTTCGAGTGTGGTGTGGGTCAGTCCATGGCAAATGGTGGGGCTGTGTTTCCACCCCTGGGGCAGTCGATTCCAGGTGTACTGGATGCCCCTCCAAGTGAAAGCAAACTGTGTCCTGCACTCTGCTGCCAAAGGGATTGAGAAAAACGCATTAGCTTTATGCATTAGCATACCACTTGGCTGCCGTTGACTTGAGTTCATATTGAAGTTCTAGCATGTCCGGCACGGCAGCATTCAATGGCGGCGTGACTTCGTTCAGGCCACGGTAGTCCACTGTTAGTCTCCACTCTCCATTAGACATTTGCACTGGCCATATGGGACTGTTAAAGGGTGAGCGAGTCTTGCTGATCACTCCTTGGCTCTCCAGTCAATGAATCAGCTTATGGATGGGAAGCAGGGAGTCTCGGTTGGTGCGATATTGCCGCCGGTGCATTGTTGTGGTAGCGATCGGCACCCATTGTTCTTCGACCCTCAGCAACCCCACAGCAGAAAGGTCCTCGGAGAGACTGGGCAGGGTAGACAGCTGTTTAATTCCCTCTGTCTCCAAGGCAGCTATACCAAAAGCCCACCGGTACCCTTTTGGGTCCTTGAAATACCCCTCTCCTGAGGTAGTGTATGCCAAGGATGCACGGAGCCTCTGGGCCAGTCACGATGGGGTGTTTTTGCCACTCATTCCTGGTTAGGCTCACTTCGGCCTCCAATACAGTTAGCTCTTGGGATCCCCCAACAGGGTTCTGCCCCTTTAAAGCTTGATGGCATTAGGGTACACTGTGCACCGGTGTCTACGAGAGCCTTATACTCCTGTGGGTCTGATGTGCCAGGCCATCGAATCCACACAGTCCCGTAAACCTGGCTGTCCCTTTCCTCCACCTGGTTGGAGGCAGGGCCCCTCTAGTCCTGGTCATACCACTCACTACTCACTTCTTGTAAATGTGAATCAGAAGTCCCTGTATTAAGATCAGAAGTAAAATCAGCCGTTCTACTCTGTCTGGGGAACTGCTCACTGGGAACCAGAGCAGCAATTTTCCTGGAAGAACTCCCTTTTGTGATTGTTTTTCCTTGCAACTCACGTACCCTGCCTCTAGGGTTGAGGTGGGTTTTCCATCCCACTTCCTCATGTCCTCTCCATGGTCACGCAGGTAAAACCACAGGGTGCCCCAGGGTGTGTATCCACAATATCTTCTCTCTTGAGCGGAGGGACGCTGACTCCTAATGGCTGAGATACTGGTTCATACAGGTGTGGAATAGGACATATCTTCTTTGAGTTGCTGGAATTCACGGGACAGTTGCTCGGCTATCATGTCCGGCAGTTTCTCCACAGCTGAGATGCAGGCCTGTAGGGAGGAAGAGAGACTTTCTTCGTATTGCTGGAGCTGGCCAGCCAATTAATCCACTGTTTGTTCCTCTCCATCTTTCCAGGTCATTCCTGCCAATGAGTTGGCATATGATGATGGTACGCTCTGTACAAACTTCCACCATGTGGGTCAGGTGCATTTGACTTCATCTTGATCTTTGGATAAATCCTCATTGTCCAGGTCACTATAAATCACCTCCAGCAAGGCTAATTTCCTCAGGTACTGGATACCTCTCTCCATGGTGGTCCACTTGCCTGGGTGACATACAACACCTTCCTTGAAGAGATACCTTTCCTTCATGCCTGACAGGAGTCGCCTCCAGAGGCTGAGGACTTGTGCCCCTTGTCCAATCCCTTTGGCAATGCTCCCTTCCCTAGAAAGGGATCCCAGCTGCTTGGCTTCCCTTCCCTCCAATTCCAGACTACTGGCCCCGTTATCCCAGCATCAGAGGAGTCAGGTGATAATGTGCTCACCTGGACGGCAACTGAAATCTTTTTGCATATTTCGCAGCTCACTCAGGGGTAGGGATCGCGTGGTTACCGCCTYGTTTATGAGTTCTGCCTCTTCCTCCTCCTCTTCTCTTGATGGCCCTGATACATCTTCATCCCTTACTAAATGAATGTATTTCTTCTTGTGTATAGGTGCAACTGATACCGGCACCAGTTGTTCTCCGGTTCAGCCGCAGTGCCTGTCATGGGAGTTTGAGTAGCTGCGGTGCCTGTCGCTGGGGTTGGAGTAGCTGCAGTACCTGTTGCCATTGTGTTATCAACATTACTTCATCCTAAATCCAAAACACAGCACTATCCCAGCTACTAGGAAGAAAATTAACACTATCCCAGCCAAAACCAGGAAGAGGAGTCTCAATCAACTGCACTGGATTAATTTGTATTGATGAGGGGTGAAAATACAATAGGCAAGAGGACATTTAATGGTGATTGTAAACATCATATACAATAAATTAGAGATGGAAGGAAATGAAGTGATAGAAGGAGCTGGAAATAGGAATTTTCTCAAATATAGGCTTGACTAAAATACATAGTCCTGTAATTGGGAAAGGCAAGATGAGTGTGAAAGGGACATTGTACATGGTAAATGATGGAAAGAAGACTACTGGACCTTTGAAACAGGTCAGAAATTGAGAGGGACTAAAAAAAAAGATAAACACTTCTGTATCTGTAACGAGAGCAAAGACAAAAAACAAACTGAAGAGAGAACAAAGGTTTTTTTTTAATCCTTTATATCTTGGAAAATGTCTGAGAGGTCCTATGCAAAGAAAGAAGTTGAGGCAGAGGAAGATATGGAGTCAAACAGCGAGAAATCATCGTTAGAAAATGTTATGTGTGCTCTTGCATCTGATTCATTTAATTACAGATGTTAATGTACCTACACAGCAAAAGTGAAATATTTCATCTTACTATATTGTAAGTGGAAACTTTTTTCCTATGAAAGGAGAACAACCGTTATTTCGTTTGACACACATTTTAATAACATTAATCATGGTGAACTCTTTTAGTACTACTGTGAGCATAATATAATCCAGTAGGAATTCCACTGTAATTAAACTAATTTAATCCATATTTTTTACTTGCTATTGACATTTCTTTTTCTTTTCTCTCTGATCTGCTTACAGCATGCATTACACATTCATTACAAAGGTCAGTGTACTCTAATGTATTCAGTATAAATTTTTAAATGGAGAATCAGACAGTTTAGAAAGTAAAGGGATATTGTCTCTATTAGCCGGTAATGACATTTCAAATTTCACTATCTTCAAACTCTTCTGCACGGCAATGGAGTGTTGCCTTAGCTCCACAGAGACTCAGTGCTGTTATCCAGACCATTCTAGTGACTAAAGAAAATTAGACTCATTCTTGTCTGGACAAAAAAGCAAGAACATCAATATTTCTGTTTGACATCTACTAGGTTGACTCAGAAGTGAATTGAATTGAAGTGTCTGTGTACCACTTCTAACATAGCTTCTTTAAGAAGCTAAACTCTGTAGTGTTAATATGCTTTCCTGCCTTTCACCAATCTACACCAAGAAAGCTGTATTTCTGTGATCTCACATCTCACCTCCATGACTGCTAAACACAAGCCACACCTTGCACAGCTACCTAAACTCCAACTTTGGTTTTGTGTCTTCAGAAATAAATGGAGGTGAACCTGGGTATGGTTAAGGGATATTAGTTTTAGGCTAAAAGAATCCTTGATCTGATATAACTGGTACAACCTCAGAGATCTCCAGTGCATTGTTACAGATTCGGTGGCATGGGAGTCGGCATTCTAGCTGCAGAGTTCTGGGTAAATGGTGAATTACAGTAAAGATTTAGAAAGGTCTCTGAACACGAAATGCAGCTATCCAGCAGAGGGAATAAAGCCCGGAATTAAAGACTCAGCAGCCTCCTGAGATGAAATATTCTGTGTCCTGGACATGRCAAAATTAAACTTTTTTGTGATCTAATGGAAATAAAAAATATTTCAGAATCAAAATGAATCCAAAACATTCTGATAGGCCTTGTATTTTAGCTCGGCAGTGACAGTTGACATGAAAAAGTATCAACACCAGTTGCATAGTGAATACTGACAGCTAAATAAATTTGTGGAAACAGCTACTAGCCAAATATCACTGTTTGGAAATCTAGGTCATTCGGTCACAGTTATGAACTGCATTAAAAATATAGTAATTTACAACCTGCAGTAGACCCAGAAGAGTCCTTTTTTCAAAGGTGGAACAGTGACCTGTTTCCTTTTTGCAATAACTGACTGGCTAGAGAACACTGGAAAGAGGAAATTTGGGTTGTAAACTCTTCTTGACCAGATGGGGGAGTTTAACCCACAGCATTTACATCTCAGGAACATGTCCTAATCACTTTGGTATGAGATATTTGAGGAACAGAAGAAGGGCACCAACCCTTCTGTTGACAATGAGGTGGAAATGCAAAGGGCAGAAGGCCACCTTCCCATGAGAAGGAGCAGAACAGAGTTCCTGATCTTAGTCCTTGAAATGTTTTATATACTACACTTTTCAAAGAAAACAGAAATGGTGGGATTCAGATCTCAGATTAAGATGTCTGCATTTAGGTGTCCTCACATAGGTGTCTATAAGCAATCTAGGTAATAAAGCTTTCCCTAAAGCTGATGGAGTTGTAGTCAACACAGTCAGCAGGACCCCTAGCATAGTTGACCAAATGCCTACTCTAGGACCAAGCAAATCACTCCCTAGGGTTGCATGATCCTAGTCCTCCTGTAGATGCTGACATCTAATGTCTTAATCTGTAAACTGACTGCCCCACTTCCCCTGAGATTCCCAAAAGCAGAAGGTTTCCCTGCTCTAGGCTCAACAGCCCAGTGGCTACCATGAGTTTCCTTCCTGCCTTGCCTCTTTATGCCCCACGTCTCTCACGCACCAAACTCCTCTGCAGTAATGGTTCGAAGGAAGGGAAACATGGGGCCCTCAGGCAGAAAACACCAGTCTGGTGGTTGGAGAAGGTGAAAGCAGCATATAGATATCTGCTCAGGCTGAGGAAGATCTTGACTCCAAGCTTGATAGTTCCCAGGTAACTGTTAATCACTAAATAAAGGATTTGACTCCTCCTGTAGTCAGTAAGCAGATAGACCAAGGGTGCGTACTGTAATGAGAAGGTTTAGTGCACAGCTAACAACTCAGTCTTGGAAGCTGGGCAGGATGCCAGCATTTATCTGCCTAAACCTGAAGCACAGAAAAGCTTAGAAAGAAAATGTCTCTTTTTGCAGTCTTTTTTTTTTTTCCTTTTACAATCTTACAGTCTATTGGAAAATAAGTGGTCATTTGCTAAATTGGTTGTTCATGGAAGTCAGGTGCTTGCACTGTAACTTACACAGGATTTAGGACAGCTACTCTATCCTAGCATGTACAGACTTAGTAGAACTGGCTTATAAACAGAAATGTTTTTGTGCATTATTTTCTGGAAAGTGTATACACACATAAATACATATATATGTATATGAATATATTTATGTTTTGAAAAAGTTACACTGCAGATCCACCTTCTTCTTTCCTTGTTTTACATTTGTCCACAAAAAAGTGAAGCAAAATAATTCTGTAAGAGAATAGTACATATTTATTTTGGTAATTGTTTCAGCGTTCAATGTCAGCAATCATGCCTTACCACTACTCACTTATACTGCAGCTGTGATGAGGTACCTCTGCTACAAGTCGGGTACCCAGCAATCTGGAAGTGGTGCAAATAGAATGAAAGGACCAGAGAGCTTGTCATATAACTAATAGGCAAAAAAACTGTCAGGAATTATTTCAGCACTGAAATTGAACCTTTGAAGATGAATGCCAATGAAAACATCAGTGTAAAAGATCTTTTTAAGCGTTTCTAGAAGATCAGAAGCAGAAGCACTTGATGTGCTTGTAAGGATAATAAAGCAATGCCTTCTTCCAGCAGATGTGGTAGGAAATACTGTTCCTATGATTCATGATGGTGCAAGGCATATACAATTTGCCCTATTTCCTATACTTACTTGAAGAAGTAGTTCTTCCAAAGCACCTTTTGAATTCAGCAGAAGTTTTGATATCACTGACCTGTCAAACAAAAAATCATGGATGAAAATACTGTTTCTTCAGACTAGGCAATGTGTAGAACTAACTCTTCAGGCAATATAACCCACAAAAAGTGTGTCCTCTACACCCTGAGACTCTGGCATTTTAAAATTCATGGCTTTTTTTTTTTGTTGCATTTACTCTTCATGTAGACTTCTAGATATGCTGAGTCTCCTGAGTATTTATGGTCTCCACTGGAAATAAGAGTGCCTACACGTTACCATTTCTCATCTTTATGTCATTCATACAAGGTATCAGTCAGACAATTTAGGGCAAGTAACAGAGCTCACAGAGAGCCAAAATTCAGGAAAATAAGCAAGCAAAAAACAGGAACTGGAAATGAAGTTAATTTATCCTAAAACACATGATTTTATGAGCAGGGAACCAGTGAAGTTGGACTCCCATAGCTTTGAGTCTCATGGCTGGGTTTTCTGTTGTCCAGGGAGGTGAGTAATGTGGAAAAGATCTTTCTTTGATGAAAGCCTTCGTAAAATCTCTTCTGTGTGTGTTTTCTGGCTTAACATAGCAGCCTTTTTCTCTCAGTTAGGAACAATAATGGAATCTTTTTCCTTCTCCTAGACATTTTTCATGAAACTTTTAAGAACGTAACATTTTTGAGCTTTCAACCTTCTGTCAACATTTGTTCAAACTGAGCAATGACTTCTAAAATTACTAGCGAGGACATGTAGTTGAGTAGATAAATACACTCATGCACATAGACAAACAAATTAATTAACTGTAAGAATTAGGATCTTAAAAGGCATGAAATCTACAACAATATTGTTTATGAAGAAAAAAACAAAGAACAACCAACCACAGTGTAATGCACAGAAATCCTAGGGGACAAACAAGAAGAAAGCTGTAATTCTTATAGGAGGCTATGCATGACAAGCCATGGCAAAATTCCCATTTAAAATGGCAAGAATAAACCAACATAGTTTAAGGCACTGTACAAAAAACATACCTGAAACAAACAACTTCCCCCCCAATACCTCAAGGCCCCCTCAAAACAGAAAAATTGCAAATTTTTACTTTCAGGTTCTTATGAAAATAAAGCTAAAATACAACATTTTGCTAATCTCAGGAATAGAAAAAAGTGACAACAAAGTGAAGAAAATTCAAATATACTAAAAATAAGGGAAGAGTGGGAAAGAAGAAAAATTAAATAAATTCTGTAGCGAATACCCAACAGTGACAGAGAAAGACATGACAAGCATATTCATAAAAATGAAATACAGAGAAAAAAGGAGGAACAAGAATTTTTTAGGCTTCATAAGCAGCAATAATTGCATTAGAAGTAAGCAAAGGTATGTGTAGTTTGAATGTCCGTATGCAATTCTGAAGAGTAAATTCTAGTGAACTATGCAATAATCTCCTCTGAGGGAACGAGTTTAGTACCCAGGTGATTTACAAAGATTCTTTCCAAAATTAGTAAGATGGTAGTGCAGGAATAAAATAACCTGAAAATGATTCCACTGAATGAATAAGATGCTTAAAGAAGGCCAAGTGCCTGAAAACATACATTAGGGAACGGTACTGCAATCTAATACCTTAAAGGATAGATGGGAATGGTAAAGACTATTTTCCAGCAATCATTTCTATATTACAGTATTAGTAAAAATTTAGTGTTTCAAATGCAATAAGATGTATGGATAAAAACTTCTTTAACTGAAAGACTTAATTTAATTTAACTGTTGTCTAAATATGTGCTGGCCTTTTATTCTTAGTTTTCAGTGGTAAAGGTAAAAGGTGGACTTCAAAGGATTTGCAATCAAAAAACCAAATCATACACATAGTATATGTGATATAGTTCAGAGAGTTCCTAGGGCAAAAATGGTGTTAAGCAACTTCTCCCCACATAAATATCCCAGAGCTGGTTATGTTGCCTTCCCATTCCTCATGGCTGCATTACTTTATAATAAGTGTCAAAGTCCCATCTTTGCCCTGGTGTTACAGGGAGGCTGGAAAGCTGTGAGACGAACAGCAGCCCACTCCTGCTCCTGTTAGTGGAAGCTTTCTGCTGATTTGATATAAAGTTGATGTTGCTAATCCCAAAACTATCTTCTTATAACAATCCTTAGATGAGACATACTGCAGATAGGAGGGAGCCTTTACCAGAGCATTTTGATGTTTGACAAGCTAATAACTCCAGGAAATTGAGACTCAGCCTGCAAACTCAGGGACAACCCTGAGTTCTTCGGCAATATGTTGGAGCTTAGCTGATGAACACTCATCTCTGGATTCAGGATCCAAAGCCAGGTCCTGTGCAATATCCTGAGGTGCCTGGTAGAAAATAGATGCAGTCAAGAAACATGCTCCTGATATTTCTCTAGCAGTTTAACTTTATGATCTTGGAGAAGTCCAAATCACCAAAATTAGAGAATATTATTTTTCTGCTTCACCAGGGTGATGTAAGTTCAATTAACTGATGTGTGTGATGTGCTTGTGATAATGAACACTATAAAATGTTTATATGAAAAAGATTGAAATAAACAGTCATACGTTTTCAGAAATCAGTGGTGGATCTTGGCATGCTTTGTAAGATCCAAAACAATGTATTCTTGATATTGTTCTGGCTACTCTCTCTGAGGTGTCGTGCTGTTTGCTCATCATAAATTGAAAAGTCGTAAGTAAGATATATTCTATTTAATATATCCAGTCTCTTCAGCTGTCAGATCAGAAAAAAAAAAATTCTCTTCTTGTTTTTCTCAACAATTATAATTTGCAGCATGAGGTACTTGACTGTCTGCATGTGATTCTAGATGAGATTAGTTACTGTAACTGGTGGCAAGTACTATGGATATGAACAGCCCATTTTCATCAGATCATTGGTGGAAGAAGCCCTAAAACAAAAGACACCTTATTGTCTAATTGGTAACAAAAGAACCATTCAGGAGGGTGTTTCCTAGGATTATATCATTAAATGGTAATGATATAGGTACATAGTAACATGTTCCTGAAATCAAATATGGAAGTGAATAATTTTCACTTACAAAAGATCACTTATAAAAAAGATTTTTTAGCAGGCTGATGACTCTTTCAGCCACAGAAGTAGCCTGCCTCTTGCACAATTAAAATGTTTGGCTAAGAAATACAAAACTTAGTAAAATATGTGTATCATTTTACAAGGAGGAATGAAACTGTAGAGTCATCAAACTTACAGCAAAGTCTTAAAAGTGATTGCACATTGTCCTTTTAAGTGTAAAAATTTTTCTGATTAATTTACGAAGCAATAAATACTTAAGACTTAGCTTTGTGCTTTGAAACTCAGCCACTGAATGTCCTAAATAGTAAATTAGCACCCGTTGCACACTCTTAAGATGAAAACCTGTAATTCCTTGTAGAGGTATCTTTGCCCTGTCAAACTGAACATCCTCTCTGTGATGATGATTAGGTGGAAAATTCATTGTCCAGGTTTCGAGTTCTGCTTGCTAAAAAAATTAAGCAAATCACTAAGCTGCTGCTGCTATTGTAGTCTAATCATTGGTTTTCTACAGTAAATGACAAGCCTGTTTTCCTGCAAGTGGCAGCAGCAGTGGCTTGCTTTCTTCCTTTGTGCTTCCACAAGGCTTAATTGTTCTTGTGTTCTGACAATAGTAAGAACCCCACACGACCCAGCTTGGATCGAACAGTTAAGGATGCTATCACATTTTTATAGTGACATGGATAACAATAAAATTAGCAAAGTCCATGCATGCAGCAGCCAGAATTTTAAGTCTGTGCTGTATTTATTGAAACAGAAAATTTGTTTTAAACAGGTATTCTGCTATTCAGAAAATAGCATGTGAGAGATGAATACTTTCAAGCTGGAAATTCCAATATGGAATCAGGCAACTTCAAATGACATTAGCAAATCATGTCCCCCAGAGAACTGCTGGTTGTTACCACGTCACACATCCGTGGCCACTCAACATTTCATAATGCCAAAAAAGCAAATTTCTTCCAGCTGTGCAAAATATCATGCACAATTTACAAGTGAATGGTTCTTATGCCATTAAAAATGGTGGTTCTTTACAGTATGTGAAATGCAACACAATCACACAAACAGTGAGTTTTCAGCATAATATTTTATATTCTCACAGAAAACTTAGACAAGAAGCGGAAGTTCCGCCCACACCAYGGCATGGACATTGGCCTTTCTCGCTGGTGCTCAGACTTGGTTTGAATATGAAAAGGCACGAGATGAGAGCTGCAACCAATGCAGAGTTTATCTCTTGAAAAAAATTAGTTTGGTAATATGTAGGATTATATTTGCACATCTCCAGCGCTTGCCTGAATACAGCTGTGTACATTTAAGTGGTCTGTTTCCAAGGAATGCTGAGGAACACAAGGCAGACTGATGCCAATAGGTATTTGCAATGAAGTCTTAAGATATATGTAGTGTCCTGCCTTTATGCAGCCATTCCTAAATGTTGTCCTCTCAATCTCTCTCTCTTAAATATGAAAACAAGGAATAACAACATTTAACATGTATGTATAAGACTTGTATATTGTATAAGAATTGTATAAGAGCTAAATAAAAGGTATCCAGAGTTTGCTTTGAAAATATAAAAATGCTGAAAAGCTGCCCAAGAGAAAACTTACAGGATTAAAGCCAAAACCCAGAAATTTCTCTGACAAGGTGCACTTAAGGAATATCACTCCAGTTTCCAAAATTAAAGAGGCTATTTTGTGTGTGGGAGAGGAGGCGGCATGAAAGGGAATCTGCCTGTCTGCTAGTCAGGCCCTCCCTAATAACTTTTGAATGTGTTACTAATTGCAACCAAATTGCACAGAGGGATAGTTCTCTCAAGGATATTAAGTTCCTGCATGTTTCAGTGACCAATACCACAGAAAGTTTTAATCAGTGCTATCATTGTTGGAGCCCACAGAATCAAAACCCAAAACTGTAAGAGAACAGGACGTATTTGTTCAATTACTTAGAGAACTGCACACTTGTTGAACAGTACAACCAAATCATATGGCAGAAATGAATTTGATATGAATTCAAATTCTGTAGGACAGTAAAAAAAATATGAAAAGATTTATGTTTTTATATTCTTGAGTTTCTTTCCTCTGTTCATGATAATGTGCCATTGTAAGCCTGTTGATAATGTGAAATTTGCTGACTTTCCTTCCTCTCTTTAAAATAATCTCTGGTGGAATCATTGCAAGCATTTTTGTATCTAGCTATTGCAATACACTACTTCCTAGTTTTTGCCATCAAAGAAGCAACGATCAGAGAACAACAAAAAGTGTCAAACAATATTTTTCCTCCTTTTTATCCCTCCACTGTTAAAGTATCATTTCAACTCAAACTAGAACCTTTAATGGAAATTTACTACTTTTGATGAAACTTCACTAGGAAGATTGGTCAAGATAGAGAGTTCAATACTGATGTGACTATCAGCCTAAGTACCAATGCGAAGAGTGTTATATGGTAAATGCAAATTCAAGCACTTGCTCTTACCTATTGGCTGTCCTTAGGCTGATTCATTAAACCCATTGAAAGGACTCAGTTCTGCCTCTTGCAGAAAAATGATACCCTCAGAATTTTTACATTATTTGTGAGATAGCGTTGTTCCTTTTTTGTCCGGCACTAGTAATGTCTGTGGCTTTAGGAAAACATTTGTTGTGAAGCTGCCACATGATGCCACAGATGACTGACAATGTGCTATATAAATGGTTTTGAAAAAAATATCACTTAAAGTAAAGCACTTTTTATTTTTGAGGCTATAAAGCATATGGACACCTCACCCAAAAAGAAATTTTAGCTGAGGCATTGCAAACAACCTAAATCCACCCTTCTTATGAGCTCATGGTTCAAAGGACACCTTCATGTTTTTATATTAAGCACTTAGAATTCTTTGTATGCAAAAACTTGTATAACGATTTTCAGCTTTTAAAAAGAGCCTTTCCAAGATTTCTGGGAGATTGCATAAGCAACATATCCAGTCCTCAGAACAATCCCATAAAATGAATAAACTTTGACATACAAGTGCCTATCACATCTTGAAAGAGTTTAGCTTTTGAGAACATTTTGTAGAAGATTTTTTTCTTATATGGAACTTTCAGCCATTTTCCCATCCAAATACAAGCGCCAAATTTTATTATTAGACAAACCTGTGCAACCCTCACAAAATAAAAATGAAGGTGTTTTGGAAGGTGAAAGGTCTTTACGTTTATGTCAGTGAGTTCACAAGCAAGATTTGCTAAAAATTCCGGTTTGGAATGAAGGAAGAAGATCTATGGGGCCCGTTAAGCTTGTATTTCCTAAATGAGTGTTCCCAAATCTTCATCTACTTTCAAATCTGTATAAAAACATTAAGATAGAACACATTTAACAAGCAGAAACCTTTATTTGCTTGCGATAGGTAACCTGAGGCAAAAATGCCCAGTACAAGTAAGGTAGTATTATCCTTGCAAAAGTCAAGAAGCGCCTATTTTGCAAGATGTATGATTTGCAAATGACTCTTGGAGGTTTTAAACCTTGTCTGAAACCATGTCTTAACATGACAGGATCATATTAACATCCTTGAGTCCCTGAGCCTATTCCTTACATTAAAATGAACATAATAGTCCACTTGGACTTCTTAATGGTCTACAAGCCAGTTTGCCTTCACGGGGTCACAACTCTATTTATCTAACATCTTTTCCAGAATCTCAATTTAATAAAGATCAGGGACTGGATAAGATCAGTGCATACTGAGGACAAAAGAGAAGTACACCTGGGAAGTGGCTGTTTCCTTATGCTTAGTAATTTTATTGTATAATGTCCTTATACTTTATATTTTCATACTTCTTTATACGGCAAGGCTCCTGGAGTACTAAACAAAGAATAAGGATGCTGGAATATATCAGCATCGTTATCTGCCCACCAATAGAGAAAATAGTCCAGAAACCAGTTCTRTAAATATTTGATTTTCTTCATATTGCTTTCAGTAATTCAGATTCACAGATTAGAAATCTATTGCGCATGAAGACACCTAAAACAATATTTGGAATTCTGCTGTCATGGACACTGGTGGCATTTTTACCTTTCGGCCGTTTCAGCTTTCTGTTTCCATGATAGTACTTGGAGACAAATCTTTAAAGCAGGTACTACATCTCTCCAAAAATGCGACTGCTCGTCAGAGTGACCCTCACAAATATTACCTGCCTCAGGACAGAGGATGTGGTTAGGAAACATCACACAGTACCCTGTCCCAAAATAAATTATCATCTTACTAGTCATTTGGAGTTTTCTTAAACAATATAAGCTTTTAACAATAAGTAGATTAACAAAAAAAAAACCAAAACATAAAACATAAATTATTAAACATCTAAGCACAGACTTCAGATTCTATCTAGGAGCCTGGCAGACCTCCTTTACTCTATTAGTTACAGAGAGAAGCATGATTTAAACCAGTCCTGATCAGTTAGGAGCAGATTTTAGGAAATTCTATGCTTTTTCTCATGACAGTGAGTGGTTGTCCATTGGAATATAGTGTCACTAGGCCTATGGCATTTCTCTAAACATCTCTTTTCCCACCTATAAATTTTATCCAGGCAGAAGAGAGAACTTTTGCTATTTTTCTAGGAAATTCACTGGGCGTAAGACAACAGCCCAGTCAGGGCAGCAGCTATAAATCCTTGGGTAGTGGATCATAGTGCGTGTTCGGGTCAGCTCTGCCGGACATGCAGGGATTGGAAGACATCCAGGCCAAGTAGGTGCCTATGGTTCATTTGCTGTTCAGATACACAGTGCCTGTGTAACAAAATTGCATATTCTGGGTGTATTGGAATCGTTACACACCAAGTGTAGCTTACCTGTCTGATGCATATGGATTGTATTTGGATGCACAAAACAAACACAGGCTCCCCATAAAGCAATGCCCAGTGTGTTGGATAAACCCCAAACACATCAGATATAATGCTTTGTGCATGTGTACTTATCTCTAGCTAAGAAATTCTGACATAAATATGGGAGCCTCATGTGTATACCAAATAATGGCAGTCATCATGGTCACTGTAAATTTGACATCCATTGATGCATAGTATGGGTTTCTGTTAAAGTGAATAGACTTACTTTCTTCTTTTTTTCCTTTTTTTTTTTTTTTCTTTTTCTTTTTCTTCTACCCCTAGGGCACTATATCTTATTTGCATTCTGGTTTTCTGTGAAATTTCAGTAATAAATGTTCATTTAACTCACAAAAAAGATGGCTCAGAGCTCTGACGTGTTGTTTGATAAAGTTAAAAGCCAACTGAGAGATTAATAACTATACCAAAGATGTTCTTAAGGCAAACAATGAGAATGCAAAAAAGGAAATGTCACTCTATACAAAATGATGACTTAAATTCAGTTAAAGAAACCCCCATAACAGGATTTGCTATAAATGGAAGAAAATTCTTCATCTCCCTGGACCTATTGTTACAAGTTTAGAAGAACAGACTAGTTGCAAGATTAAGGTCAAAGATATAATAAGGATTCAAATGTCAAGGAGATGTGTAAAAGTTTGAGAGTTGAAAGTCAGGGTAGCACTGACTATGGGTTTAAAATGATTAGTTTTTTATTCCATTAGTCTATGGCAGCAAAGCTKTTTACCAAAAATGTATTAGATTCTGATATGCTGTGGTGGTTTTCAAAAAAATTAAAAATAAAAAATCAATGAAGTAGATAGTGTATCACATTTGATTCTAATATAATTAAGTTTCTTTCCACTAGGAAATCCACTAAAGATTTGAATCAAAAAACTCTCAAAGTCCTTTCCGGAAGGCTCTGGCTATCTATTGTGACTATCAAGGGACAGTTTCCTCTACTGGCTAAAGGACTGAAATCTGCTTTATGGAATTCAGACTTTACCTTAAACTTTGATCTGCTTTAATCTTTCATATCTGCTAGAAAAAAGCTTCAAAATAAAAAAGAAAAACACCATCCAGAATCACTGTTTGAACCACAGCTCACTATATATTGGAAATAAGTAGTAGGCATAAAATAAACATTGCCCTCAACTGTGCATAAGGGCAGTTTGGCACAGACTGTAATCTCCCTAACTGTATAAGCAGTAGCCTGAAACTGCACTGCGTTTGCTGTAGCGTTTTTCTAAAGCAACCACCTTAAGACTAGAAGTATTTTCTGTGTTCAGTGATTTTTGTAGATTTTTCTGGTTTTACCCTCATTTAAGCCAGCATTTTTTCTGAAGAACTTACTTAGTAAAATCAGCAACAACTTTTAGCAAGTTTTAGTGTATCTAGGAGGCATCTGGAGCCTGAATAGCCTGCTATTTAACCCAGAAGATTGGCTCCTGGCTATATATGATACTGAAGCTCAGGATCAATGTATGGGAACAAAAGTGGACAGAAAGAGGGGATATAAGGTGATGTGTTCCAGGCTCATCTGAGCCTAGGCAGCTGCATTTACTGCCAGCTAGAACCATAACTGTGCATTCAGGGTTAGTGCCAGCACATTTTGGGAATTCAGTCAGAGACAAAGAAATATGTGGGATCGCTATGGTCCTAGCTTCTTCTGTGAAGAAGGCATGGAGTTTGTCTGTAACTCTCAGAAGAGAAGGGCTTTTTCAGTCTACTAACTTATCTAGGATTCATGATGAGTCAACTGGACTCCAAGGATCCAAACTACTTTGAAGATTATGGGACAAGAGGGAGAAGAAAGAGAGGGTTTTAAGCCAAAAAAAAGAGTACAAAGCTCTAGCTAGCTTTTTAAGTTGTTTTCTGGCTAGGATTATATCTTTTTCCCCCAGTTTCAATTCATCTGTTTTCATCCAGAGGACAGTCTCTTATAGGTTTTTTGACTTCATTATGATGGGACTGGTGGCTTGGAAAATGAGAGACACATTGGGGTGTTACTGCCATTCTCAGGGCAGCTAAAGCTGCAGCATTTGAGCCATCTAACCACCCTGTGTCAGCTCTCAAAAAGGAGGGAAGCAGCACGGATATGCATGCTATCCGATAGATTGGGGTTTCTGGAAAAATATACATTTTGAAATACCTGGCTCAATGACAGTGTTTCTAAGAATTCCATATGTATATAAAAGCTCACTCCTCAGCCTAACAAAGCATCGCTACAGTGAACAGAGGGAGGCCCGACATTACAAATGGGAACAAAATACTCCAAAATGAGACTATGGGATGGAATTTCTGCTGGAACCTTTTGTCATTTATTYTGTATGGTCTAAATTAACCAATTAAATATTTCAGAAATAAAATTATTTGGCCTGTAAACTGTGTAGAATAAAATGTTTGAATAGCTGGGTTCTATAAATCAACCTATGTAATATAAGACACTAGTCCTGTTTTTACCTACCCTTTTAAAGGATTAACAGGGAACTGGCAAGAAGAACAGTAATGTTGATATGAGCTTCCAGCTGGGATTGATTACAGGCTACAGCCTAATGCAGTAATGTTTTGTGCTAGCACAACAGTTTAACTAGAGAGTGCTCACAATACATATCCCCCACCTTCTGCCTCATAAGTGGTGATATAAAGAAACCAGCTAATTTTGTTGTGATTCTGACCTTTGATCTGCTAAATCCCCAAATTAATTATCTAGCATGCACGTGATCTTCTGCTGCTTAAATTAGGGTACATTTGTAGAACAAATCTTGTGTTAATAGCTTGTTTCTAGGCAAGTCTTTTGCTTGGCCCCCGTCCTTATCCAAGCCGATAGGACAGGATTGGGCATAGAGAGAGGTTGTAGGTGTTATTTCCTTACCAATAGGATAAAGGCTAAAACAATATTGCAAAATTTAAAATCAAGAATTGCAGGGAGTCATCAGTCTACCGTCTTACAGATTACTCAATGTAAACAGAGAAAATGAAACGTAAGGTAATGTCAGAAGTATAATTAATGCTTTGCTTAGTGGGCTGAAATATTTGGAAGTTGTTTTTATCATGAGAGAAATTCCTGGGATGGAATCACAAGGCAGGAAGTGTGTTGTAAGATGTGTCAACAGATACTGCAGTCTAGGACAATGAGGATCAACTGTTCTTGTCTAGTTATTAATATATCTGGAGATATTTTTTATAGATATTTTTAGGTTGCTGAGCCTGAAAGATTTGTTTCTGAATATTTCTCATTTGGAGGAATTGCATGCTGTCCAGAAAGTCACAGAAAATGCAGAACTTACTTACATGAAAGTGCCAAAGTAAAATTTGGCACATAAGCAACAAAGTGCTTGTCATTATCATCACAGTGTCCACTGTGGAAATTAAAGGTGACTTTAAGGTCAGTGCTGATCTGAAGTCTTGGATCACTTTAACTAAATCAAGATCTAATAGTAGCAAAAATTGAATGCAACCTTTTCTTCTGGAACTTAAGGTAGATGCACAGTGTGGAAAATGGTTGAGTTCCATGTGGAAAAATACAAAAAGTGTAGCACTTCATGCTGATACCCTTTTGCATGCAAAATCCATTATTTTACTGTTAAAATTTCTCGAAAGAAAGTGCCCACAGTTTCAATTTGAATCAATCCTGTCAATCCCGTCCACATATGTAAATAAGTTTAAGATCATGTGTGGAGTCACAGGTTAGTCAGGCAATGAAGACAGATGAGCCCTTGGTTTATCTGTGCTTGAAAGGGTTGGGGCAGAGCTGAGATACTCGGAGATTTTTTGGGATGTCTAGAGGTAGAATTGCAATGGGCAGGGGAATCAAAGTAAAACACAGACGCAGAGCACCGGAGTTAGGCTGTGTGTTGGACATTTTGGGCTTGGCTGTTTCATTTCTGTWTAAGGGCTGCCTCACATACCTGAGCCACGGGATGTAGTCCTACCTGAATATAAGCACAAGAAGTATTACAGGGACATTCTAACAATCAAGATTTCCAGTCCATTAACAGACCTAAGAATTTACAACAGATAACCATCAAAACTTTTTGATGTGTATATGCAAGTCTGAATCCTTGTGGGGGGGAGAAAAAGTTAGTTATGAATGTCTCTCAAACTGCATATATGACTTAGATGTGGTTGTATGTCTTTTCTATATATTGTCTGTCAATACAGGTGTATTTGCTCATAAAAGTTTTATTTGCTGAGATATTAATGGGAGCTGACTTGAAACAGAAGAAACAACAAAGAAGGAAAATTATAGTGGGGATTTCTATATCTTTAAGAAATGTAAAGACCATTATCCTGTACAGAGATCCATTTAACAGTAACCGCAGGGATGCAGTGCTCTTAATTGAGGTTCCTAAGGTGAACTGCAGGGCAAAAGGATTTTGCACATACTAGTTCTGAAATACTGTATATATGGGGCCCTTTCTTACCACAACTTGACCAAACTCTGATAATGAGCATTTATCAGCCCACAGTATCTACCATATGTCGCTATATCCTTTGCAAATATGATTCTGCACAAACAGAAAATAGCAAAAACTGGTGTTCTCTTTAACAGTAGTAAGAGAAAATAGAATTGATAAATGTATCCTTCATAATTAATAACACGTATTTCAGAACAAATGAATGATGACTGTTTTACAAAGAGCTAGTTGGAATAGGAAAGCTATTCACATGATTATATGCAATTTTTCGGCCGAGAGATTTTAAAACTGGAAGGAATCCCTTGATCATCTATTCTGACCTTCTACATGAAACACACTTTAGGAACTCCTGAATTAATTCTTGCTTCAAGGCTAATAGCTGCAACTGCATTGGGGTCTGTGTTCTAAGGGGAGAACACAAACCAAAAGGGACCGTGACCCATGATAAATTTTCTAGCTGAACATGCCTCTTGTCAGCATGCAGGATATAACCAGACAGAAGGAGCTGCTTCTCTCACCCCATGCCCTAACAACTTAATGCAGCAGGACAGGGATATTGGTTAGAGCCTCAAATCACTTCCAGCATGCCAGAATATGAAACATATTCTAGTTTGCTTTCCCAAGGAAATGAAGTGCTGTAATGGTATTTTCTATCTGTTGTCTGTCCTTCTCTGGAGCCATTACTTTCTGCACTTCCCCTAAATAAAGGAACCTGTTAATCAGTTTCAAGCAGAATTAACATGGATCCAGACAAATAGAAGAGCAGAGGATTTAGGGGAAAGGGAAAGAAGAAATGCTCTGGGAAGTCTGTAAGAAGTCTGTAACAAACCAGGCTTCATAAGTTGTTCTGTTCACAGAACAGCTTTTTTTTTTTCTTTTTTTCCTGAAGTGATCTGTAGCCCCCTCTATCCTTGAGTCATTTCTACATACTTGTCTGACAATAAGTGCTTTCTGTTTACTACAGCATCAGAGCCAAGATAGTTAAGGACAAGAAAATTGGATTCTATTCTTCCTTATGAGTCACTAGTAAAAATGCCAGCTATGCGACTGTGCAATCTTTATTATCAAAGATAATATAAGAAAAAGAAAACAACCAGATTTTCACATTCCAGGCTATGTATGCACTTCTGGAAACTGGAAAGTTTCTCTCCAGGGCCATAAACTGAACACATTTGTACGTAGGGGATACAAATGGAATCAAATCCTCAATGCCTTTTCTTTCACTGACACTTGAAAATGCATTAAGTAGAATATTTAGCTATGCATATTAATGGCTGGAGTGAACAGTTCTTCGGTGCTGTATAATAGTGGAATAATAGACTACCTTAATAGCAACATGAAATGAGGAATATTGAAATAAGGGGGCTAGGTGCCAGGTTAGTATCAAGAGACTACACAGTACTAGTGCCACATGGCTTGGTCGACCACTGCAGACGTTGAGTTTTGCTGGCAGGAGCATAGCAAGACTGGGCAGTAAGATGGGACATTCCAAAGCTGAATCTGTTACTCTCTGAATGAATCATTACTTACAACTGGAAAGCTGTTAGAGACTAACTTAGCATCCATAGCTCATTAAAAGCATCTTCAAAGTGAATATTAATTACATCTTGGAAAATGTCAGGTTTTGAACAGTTGGAATGACAAAGTAGGCTAGTTCGGTGGGGAGACTTATCTTGCCCATCAGCAACCAGCCTTCCGCTTATGTTCCTTTGGACATCTCTTGCTTTACTTTCTTGTTGTTGCCAAGAAAACACTTCCATATTGCTGTACATACTGTACTGGACACTGCATGGCCATGTGCTGTTTACAGAATAAGAAAAACAGCCAATATCAAAGTAATTTTCCATACCTCTTGCTTTTTCTCAAAAAAGAAACCAAAAAAGTTAGTTATAAGTTCAGTTGTTGGGTTTGGGTTAGCAGTACAGGAATTAGAGCTCTGCTGTGGCAAATGGGGAACTATGTGACATGTCTTACACAGGAGTTCAGATTAAATTATAAGAACAGATCCTTATGGCCTTAAAAATCTATTATTCTATTTTAATAGTATTTATTAGCATCTACTACATTATACATTGATATCCTGATCATGGGAAATTGCTTCTATTTCACCAGTATACAATCATACAATTATACAGTGTGGCAATGGAGAACAAGAAGTGCTAGAAAAAAAATTATGCTGTGGAATGATCTTTACTATTTTGGGAAAAACTGTCTCAGAGGAGTATATCACAAGTTAATCACAGTTCTTGTGGTTTGTAACTTAGACGGGATCATGTCGAGGCTGGCAGCAAAATGCAGGGCAGAGACTGTTGAAAAGAAACTGTATTCTGCAGGCTCCCAGAGCACAGCCTGAGAAATTTCTTTAATGTTTTTGCTGCATTTTAAGATTAATAAAACATAAGGTAATGCAACCACTTGGCTCCATATTCCTTTCAGATCTCCTGCTGCTGTCTTCTGCTCTTCATGACAGACTTTGTAAGAATACCCTTTGTCTGGCCTTTTCTCATACAAACCACCACAGCCCAGAAGGCAGAAATCCCAAGTCCATCACTGGTCTATAGCAAATGTAGATTTGTTTTTTATTAGTTCTTTCATTTCACAGATCAACAGAAAAAAAGTGAAGAGGAATAGAAGGGAAAAGTGTCCTTTTCCTAACCTTTGTATTAACTGGAGACAACAGTATTATTGCTTTCACTCTGCTCCTCTTTCTGTTGTGCAATATGGATGCTACCTTGCTGCTAACACTGCTCTGCTGTGCTACATGCCAGAGCGCAGACTTGTCCCATGTGAGGAAGTGTAACTTCAGAGAGTTGATTGGGATACCGTAGTTTTTCTAGAGCTTTTTGACTACCCATGAGGTAAAAACCATTAAAACAGCAAAAAAGCCACAATCCATTCTTGTCATGTCCTCTTGAAGTCTCAGAATCCTCCTTCAAGGAAGCAATTTTATGAAGGTACCAGCTGATGAAGTAACAGCTTAACAAGTTCTAATTTGCTATGTAAGCAAGGCATGGTGTGAAACTCATTCACCCCAGCTCCAACCGCTTTTTTCTTAACAGCAGGCACATATTCATTCCACCCAGAATGGAATGGAGTGTATCTTTTCTCATGCTAGCAGTGACATATTCCTTACAGTCTATTTCAGACAGCATTCTCAAGGATTATTCTTCTTTCAGCCTTCAAGGGAACTACATAAGTACTTTTAAGAAACAAGGCCATTAAGGAGTCTCAAGCTTTCAATAGATTTTTTTTTTTTAAACAATCCAACTGAGATAATGTAGAACTATACTGTTGTTTTAAATTGCTATAGAAAGATGACCATTTTCAAGTGGAATTTTTTGAAGAAATTTCCAAAGAAACTTATGCATTTCATCTGTATTAGCATCTCTATAATTTTGTTTTATAAGACTGTTCAAAATGCTTTATCATTTCTCATAATCTATGTCTTAGCTCAGCAGCATCAGCATACGTGAAAATCCCACAAGTTCTATTCACCTGAAATTCTGGGGAATACAGAAAACAGCTGTTTGACGCAGCCTGCCTCTTGACAGCCTGCCTCTGCCGCTGAGGCACTTCTCTCCTAGCTTCCTGAGCCGAAGAGCCTGCCCTGGGCTGAATGTTTTTACCTCCACTCAGGTAGAAGAAAATGTATCAGAGGCTGACAGTAGCTTTTTACACCAAATTATTCACACAGCCAGAGCCTGATCCACCATCCCAGACTGGAACAGGAGAACTGGGGACAGTCAAGGGCAGCTCCTGCCCCGGACATCAGCACCTCCTTGGGGATGGGGACATAAGCCCATGGGTGCATCAGGCTCGGTGGGACCTGGCCGGGCAGGGCTGGGCTGTAGAGAGCTGGAGACCAGCCCTGCTGCAGCATCTCTGGGCAGGGGCTGATGGCCCTAGGGGGCTGACATGGGGTCCCGGGCCATAGGCAAGGTGGGGGGAGGTCTGAGGGGGCTGGACAGGGACAGTCGGTGCTGGTGGTGCCCTTGGGGCCCTGGCACCCTGTTAAGGATGGGAGAGATACCACTCTACTAGCGGCTGCACAGAAAAACAAAAAAGTGCAGTCACTACTTCCAATAGATTTTAATCAGCGAACCAGGTAATTTGTACCCAAATAGACAGAATAAACCATAATAACCAAAAGATTATTACTAAAGACAAATGCATTCCCAACATGGTTTTGTAGTTGCATTATAATAACATGAAAGTGCAAGTAGGGTGTACAAAAGCAAACAAAATCAGCCTTCTTGCTGACAAGTCATTTTAAATAATATGGTTGTGGTTGATAACCTATCAGTAAAAGAAATGCTTCTGCTCATGAACATTGCAGCTTTTTTACAGCAGTTTCTTAACATGCACAGTGAAGCCTTTCATTAAAAAGCAAATCAACAACAACAATGAAAAACACTCATCGGCCCAAAACAGTAGAAATAGTTTCAAACTCATGGTGCTACACTAAGATGTGAGTTCTTTTGAGATGTGTGATGCTGCTGTTTCTCTGAAACTGCACCAGTTCAAAACTAGTTTCACTCAATTTAACTTCCTATTGATCCTTCGTAATTACAGATATTAAACACTTGGTTTCACAACAAACTTAATGAACAGTTCTGAGTCTCTTTAAGCACAGCCACTGGAAATGCATGGACCAGTTGGAATCAGAGATTACAGCAATGTCCCATTGGCCTGCAATTTTCTGGCAGCTGAGAGTCATTGCCTGGATATATATAATGGCTCATGCTGCAAGTTTTTCTCTTGAGAGTTGAATCTAAACTGGAAAATTCTAGCTTCAGAGGGTAAACCTACTGAAATAAATAATTCTTTTTCTGTGGGATGTGTAAAGCATAAAAAGGGGTTCAGTCCRGAGGACAGGCATTTATGTTAAGACCTTTGACTAGATTTACCCTCTGAAGAAGAAAAAAGATGATGAAATGGAAGATTTAAAGAGGTGAGATTGAATGTGTGCACAATGTGAAAGAAAAAAAAGGGAAAACTGAAGGCAGAAGGAGAGGTTCAAGCTTCCTGGAATAGTATGGCGATGCTGTAAGCTATGATGATTTCTATTAAGCTAGAAATCTCTGTGATCCCTTTCTTGAGTCCAGATCACAATACACTCAAAACTATTGAATCCTTAAGGCAAATTGCTGTGGCCACAGCTATAGTCAGAAGACTGTGAGAGTCAGAAATAAGATGGTATCCCACCTGTGTCTGGTATGGAGTATGGATGAAACAGTGAGCTGCAACTGAGGAGTGGTTACAGAGGGTGTTTCCCACCTTCTTCCAGCAAATGAGTTGTTGCTTCCTGGCTGACACCAGAGCCCAACTGCAAGAGAGCTCTTCCTTTCCTCTGTTTCTAAGAGGCAGTACTGCCAGCTGGGAAATTTATTACTAATAGCTGTCTTCTAGCTGAAAACTTTGCTAGCTGTGTGAGAAACTCCTCTCTGCACCACCTACCTGACCCAAGGTCAGGTCCTTTCAGAGAGAAGCATTTAACACACAGGCAGACCCTGGTCTTAGCTGGGAGGACCCAGTCCTGCAGATGAGGTTAATCACTACGTAGGTCAATCTGCTAAACTGTTGAAGAAGACATACCAGTTTCAACTTGGGTCCATTAAACCAAGACACATAGTTTAGCCCTTGGACACAGTTATTGCATATTCATTGTAGAAATGGAAGGGTCAGCTGAATATCCTGATATGCAGTTGTGATTTTATGACTGCATTGCAGGAGGACAGCAACAGTGGGAGTTGAAGGGCATAAGCTGTATAAGTTCTTTTACGGTCCTGAGTATGTACATGGGTTACCTAAATCCCTGCTGTACTGTTTCAGATTCCATTGGCAGCATTGGACCTACCTTGGATACATCTCTCTTCCACAGTCTAAATGTGACTTGGGTTCAAGAAGTGAGGAATATTCTGTAATTAGACAAAACTGTTAGGGTATGCATTTTTTATATACATATGTATTTTGGGCAAAGCTAATGCTAATAGGTATTTTCTCTACCATCCTAAAAACTTTTGTGTGAAAAAAGAAGTCAGTCATATCAGTCTAGTTTAAATGATATAAACTGCTTTGAAATGGTCTAGTAAAACCAGAAAATTTGGGAGGAACCTAAATGCAGGAGGTCCTGATACACCAGAACAGATTGTCTCAGAAAGCCACCAAAGTTCCATCTCTGGAGGTTTTGAAAAGCAAGTCATAAAAACAACTGTCAGGAACAGCTCAGGTGTATCTGCTCTTGTCTTCAAATAGAAAAAAAGCTAGATAATAATATCTCAAGGTCTTTTCTATGCCTATCTTCTGTGATTCCAGTTATTGGCTGCTATCAGTATTGCAAGATGTCTGTGTTGTCTGCTATTGCCTTCAATGTAAGAAAAATGTCTGCACTGGGGGAAAACACATTACCTCAAGTTATTTGACTGAAAAAAGGTTTATCTTTGTGTGGTTGCTTGGGTTTTCTTGTGTAATTGTTCCTATTAAGTCACTTGTGTGTACTGTAAGTCATTTGTGCTATAAAAGGAGTGTTAATACCTGAAGTCCAGATTCTACAATGAAGTGAATGTCATTTAATAGACCCACAATGAAATCTGAGGTTTCCTTCACTTTAGAGGGACTGGTTGGTGGCAGGGGATTGTGCTTTTAGAGCTTACTCGAAGATAAGGAACTAAAAATAACAAATAATTTAAACAAAGATCTGTAATGATGGCCTGAAGGAGGATTCATCCTGAYTTAAGACAATATAACCACACTCAGAATCTTACAGAAAGTATGTTCCCTAAACAATAGCAACAGCCATTTCTAGCATGATGTCATGATATATATAATTTATACTTCTGGAAACCTTAACCCAAGACAGGACTAAAATTATTTGGGCAGATTCTGATACTCTTACCCAAAGATTAATGTTGCTTTTCTTCAAGAAGTTCTACTTAAATGAGTGTGACAGTTGTGGATTTAGTTGCACCTTAACTGCTGTGAAAAAAAAGGTGGGGCTCTAAGTTAAAATGGGGTTAAGGAGATGCTCATCAGGACTATCTTTTTGTTAGAGATGAACTGATGATCAGAAAATAGAGTGAGAATAGAAGCGATGCTTCCTACCTGCACAAGCTGCAACGGGACTCAGCTCCATTTATTATTCCGAAATAGCAGGTGCACCAAAAACAACTAGAGAATACCCAGTGTATGTACTGCTTTTCATGTACTTTTTGTATAAAGAACAGATTGCCTTTATTGCTCCTGACCTTACATTTCTTTGTCAAACATATCAATCACTCCCCCTAACCTTTAATAGGAAAGGCTAAAGTTGTTTACTGCAGCAGTTCCTATTCACCACAAGGACACCACCTCCATTCTGAACCAGTCAGATTTGCATACCTTCCACTGATTATCCAAAAAGATTGCTTCTTCCCCTAAAATATTTGTCCATTTTATACATTTTTTCCCAAGGAGGTCATTCATTGCCAGTGAGGTTAAATCTAAAAGTCAGCAGTATTTGGCAGAGATTTATGTGGGAATAGATATGGGTCTGTACAGCTCTCAGACTGATTAAATAAAGAATGTCATGGGAGTAGTATGATAGTATATGCATACTCCAGTAAATGAAAGTAATGCATTAGAATGCAGCTTTAGGGTCCAATTTAAAAACATAATTCAGACACAACCAGAAGCCTTTAAAATATTGGCAGATGTCTTCATACTGTATTTCATATAGAGGACAAAGTGGATTAAAGATAAATGTAATCCAAATAATGGTGCTGTTTCATTTATTTTTTCACTTATGTTTTATTTCTTTTAAAGAAATTCAATTTGTAGAGGATTTTTTCTGGGTTTTCATGTTTTTGTGCAGATCCGCTTAAAAATGTGAGCAGGGTCAAAAAAAAGCATTCATTACAAATTGATGCTTTTCCTGAGGCAGCCTATGGTAAATCACAGCCTTTACTCAGCCTAGGTGAAATAAATACTGTTGTTAAAAGGAGCATTTCAATAAGCAGGAACTTTGATTCCTCTCTTTCTGTCTCCCATCCCCTTTCAATCTCATTATTTGTCAAGGTGATTAAGCTTAAATGGTTATTCTCACTTAGGACTCTCAACTTTTATTGTAGCCCATTGCTGAAGGACAGACAGGCTATTATTGTCTCTGCTCCACATTATATTTTTCCCTAGTGACATTCTATCAGGTTGGTGCTTTTACAACATTCTTTTTCTTCCACCTTCCCTGCACTGCTTTAGAAGTCAGAAGGAAATGAATAAAAATTCAAATGTGGCTCAAGTACATTGTTAAATGGAGTGAAAGATAGTTTCTCAATTCAAGAAAAGTTGGCCGGAGGTTGTGACACATGTTTATGTCCTCATATGTCTGAATAGGCAGCCAATTAATCCTAAGTGGAGACCTTCTAATTTCTTTACTCATTTATATGCTTTTGAATGCATGGTTTTGATTGTCACTGGGACACTGCAGCACCCACTTCATTCAGCATTTTTTTACTAAACGCAGAGTTGTGAGGGGATGAGAAGGAAAGTTGTTTGTGTTTGTTTTGAGCTTGGGACTTAGTTGAGTAAGGTGCCTAAAAATGTAATGTTAAAATATTGGCTGTATTTCAGCATTTTAATTCCATTTTGATTGTTTTTATCCAATCACTTTAGTATCAATCTCACCATTAAAACCATGGGAAAACTCTGAATCTCTTCAATAGGATCAGATCATCCCAGCATTTCACACTCCTTGCGCATGTGATTGGCTTGATTTTTGTGGATATAATAAGCACTTTGCACTTTCGCTTTCGTGAGACCTATGGCAGCTGCCGGTGTTCTCTACTTTGAAGGAACAAACCCATAGCTAACTTACAACTTAACTGTAGCACACAAACCAAAGGCATTTCTTCTTAGAAGAAAGTTTGTTAATGTTGTTCAAACTAAACGACATTCATTCCCCTTATTAGGTCAAAGTGGTCTTGGAGACATGCCAGCAGTCAGTGACACCAACACTAACAGACTCCAGAAGATGAGAATTGCACCCTTTGTTCTGTGCCTTCTATCAAAGGACTTCAGGATTTACTACAAATGCTAATTTGTCAAATCTTAAAACTCACTGTAAGTATTATCAAAACCTATCAGCTTTATGGTTGTTTCCCAGCAAGCTGAATCAAAGCACACTAGGCAGTGTTCCTGAGGGAGAGGGGATGCAAGACTGGACATAACCCCTGTACAATTCCCCTGATTTGGAACAAAAAATAGCAATCATATTTTGAACTGTGAGGCTAATTAAAGTAATTTTCTCATTCAGAAAATAATTTCTCTGTTCCTGATGTGTTTAAAACAGGACAGACTGGGATTTTTAGAAAGTAAAGCCCAACTCAAAAAGAAATTCTGAATTTAAAGAAGGAAATCCTGCTTGAAGTTTTCTGCTCCCTGTTCTGCAGAAGGTCCAGCTGGAGTATCACAAAGACTCCTTGGATCTTAAAGTCATAGAAATGCTGACCAGAAGGAGTCTCTGGAAGCCATCTTGTCTAACCTTTTGTCTGAAGCAGGACTATTGCCAACTAGATCAGATCAGTCATGGTCTTGTCTAACAGAGTCTTGAAAACCTCCAGGAATGGAGAATTGTTCCATCATGAACTTAATAATTTGAAATGTCCATTAAGACAGGTACATTTAATCAGCTACTTTGACTATGTTTATAGTTCCAAAGGTATCCACAACCAGGAACAATCCTTAGATCTTAGGCCAGAAGATGCAGAKCATTTTGTGTCTACAACATTCTGGATTTGGAGCAGACTCTGCGTTTTCCTTGTGTATAGCATGACATCTAGATCTCCCCGAGACAAGAAGGGATGTGGCTGTAAAACATAACTGCTGTTGTATTTTGGTTTTCTCCTTTCAAAGCATCTGGAGTCTACCAGAATGCAATTTTTGTAGCATGAGGGCAAGGGTATTGGTAGCATGTGAGTGTGTGTGGGGTGGTGATGGTCAAGACGTGCTGGGATAGTATTGACAGACAAGTGATGAACTTGGCTGAGGGAAGCATGCTTCTCAGGTGTTTCTCATGAATGCAGCCCATAGAGAATCATATCTGGACAGGAAGAGGAAATTTCGTTTCTCAGAGGAAACTTGTTTAATTTATTCAAAGACAAGCCCACATATCAACGAACATATATGCAGTGCAGATGAACTGCAGATAGGACCAAGACACAGAACCAAACTGATGAGCTAAATTATATGACCACTGAACAGGCATACCCTCTAAATATCCACCAGTTATTTATTACCCTCTAAATCTTTAAATCTCAGAGTATGCGTAAGGAAGAAATTTTTTACGATGAGGTGGTGAAACAGTGGAACAGGTTGCCCAGAGAGGCCCGTAGATGCCCCATCCCTGGAAACATTCCAGGTCAGGTTGGATGGGGCTCTGAACAACCTGATCTAGTTGAAGGTGTCCCTGCTCATTGCAGCGGGGGTTGGACTAGATGACCTTTAAAAGTCTCTTCCAACCCAAACCATTCTCTGATTCTCTGATTCTATGATTCTCAGGCTGACTGGCACAATGACTACTTCTCTCCTTCAACTGTATAAGGCGCTACAGTCTGACATCCCTAAACAGAGACTAGTACAGATCTGCCATTGTTGAATTTAAGGAGGTGACCTGTACGCAGCCTTGTTAAATGTGTGAAAGTAACTAAAAGTCAACAATTGACAAAACTGTTAGGGTATGCATTTTTTATATACATGTATTTCGGGCAAAGCTAATGGTAATAGATATTTTCTCTACCATCCTAAAATCTTTCAACAAAAAAAGGAAAGCATTTTTAAAATTCTCTTGAAAAACTGGAGAAGGTGAAGAAAGAAGCCACAGAATAATGGCAGGACTGGAACAAACGCTTTACAGTGGGAGACTTAGGGAGCTTGATCTGTTTAGCTCATCAAATGCATCAAGCGTTGATTTGACTGTAGAATAGTCTACATACTTTCATGTGGAGAAAATACTGCATATTTCAGTCTTTCTTAATATAGCTGAAAAGACGCAAGAGAAACCAAAGCCTGTACTTAAAGGCAGATGAATTCAAATTGGGAAGAAACACACGCTTATAATAGTGAAAGTGATTAGTCCTTGGAAATAGTAAACAGAAGGAATGGTATAGCCTTCATCTTTTGTTATCCTTCACCTGAGGTTATGGATACAGCTAGATCCAGTCTCAGAGATGATGAGGTTTAATGCAGTAATGTAGATGTTTCTAACTCGGAAAGAGGAAAGGCAAAAAATATTCACCTGAGAGATATCTTTTTGTTATGATGTACAAGGCTTTGTCCATGACATGAGATAATCACCTTCACTGCTGCGCAGAAGGCTAGCATAGATTCCGCAATAGTACTTTTTACCTTCAATAGCTAATGTATACCTTTACATAACTACACCAAAACAGATTTAAAAAGATGGTTTTCAGAAACTCCCAAGTTGGGTGAATGCGTTATATGCCATCACTGCAAGTTAAGTATCCTTACAGATTCTTGGAATTTTGTTACTATGAACATGATATCTGTTTTAAAACTCCTAGAGCTGTATAGTTCCATGACTGCAGATGGAATCCTACTCCTGGACATGACCAAATCCTTTATGTAAGCTCATGGTGAAGCTGGGGCTTTACCACCTTCAGAAACATGAGTGGACCCTCTCTCACTGAGCTCAAGTGAGGATGGTCCTCCCAGCTTGTTTTCTCTCTCTCATGAGTAGCCTACTATGACCATGAGCGTAAGCACAAAAGGTCCCTCATCATTTCCAGCTTAGATTTGTTTGGGTTTTTTAAATTACAGGTAAGACTTTAACAGCTGCATCTCTGGAAATTCTCAGAGAAAAGCACCAGCAGAAAGGGAATCATCTTGCAACTGAGAAGCATTGTGTACCAAATCTGAAGATAAGGTGACTGAGCCTACAGGCTTCAGAATAAGCCCTCATTGTATTCCAGTTTAAATTCCATTGCACAGCTCTCCTACCACAGCAGTGCCTGATTCTTGGATACATTCAGTGCTAAACTCAACCAAAACCACACAATTTTGTTCCTCCATTAAAACTGAACAGGAAGCAGGCAGGTACACAATGCCTGTCCCCAGTGCTAAAGATCATTATACTGTGAATATTACTCCGGTCGGTTGTGAAGGACAGCAGCCTCTTTCCAGATTTGGCCATAAGCACAATGAAGAAAGCACAAAAAGTGCAATAGCAGCAAGAAAATCCTGAAATAAAGAAAGAGGAAGAAATGGGGAAAATATAAAAATCCAATGTTTTTTAGTCTGCTACAAAGGTTAAATTTCTGAAGCTGATTTAATTCAGAAATTACAAGTCCCTCCTAATTTACAGCAGAAACCTCTGCCTTAACATCCAAATAGTTGTGGAAACTTCTGTTTGTTTTATTTGGCTGACATGAAAAAAAAAAAAAAAGAATGTCTTAGGTTTTCAGTGTGGATTTTTCAGTGTGGAAGTCATGGAAATGGAAGCCATATGCTATATCAAAACTATGGTAAACAAAAGCAATTAAAAGGTAGAATTTCCTGAAACATATACATGTGTGGGGAGAATAGGAGAGAATGCACACCTACATATGTACATATGGTGAGGGAGCGAGTAATCTGAGTACCTGGTTAATAACACTATCAAAAAAGTCTGCAGTGTCGCAGAATGGAAAAATAATGGGAGAAGACAGCCTGGAAGCAACTGAAGAAGACATGCCTTCTGTCCCATAAAATCTGTATTTAAAATAAAATTATAACTGCACCTGCTTTAATGAAAATTAAAAAAAAMCACAGTCATCAAATAAAAAGCAAAGCACTTACTGGAAACAGTAGATTTTTACAGATTAACTAGATATTGTCAGCCTTCGCAGAAGTTGGGAACACAAAGGTATGAACAGCGGTGCCTGCTATACGTTTTACATTCCTGTGACATACTCCATATTTCTGGGACTAGGACTGAGGATTGATCTTGTCTTCTTTATTTAGGGACCTACTCTGTGCTTACATTTCAGGTGCCTTGTAAAACAAGTACCTAAAATTCTTTGCATTATTAATGAACAGAGAAACGTGCTTCTGAAGCCATGAGAGAAAGATTGCATCCACCACCTATTTTTAAATGCTTGAGCCTCGTATGACAAACACTTCAGCCTGGGCTCTGCTGCAAAGAGTTCTTGCCTTAGTTCTTACCCACGCTGTCCGGACAGAGAAGGGCAGTGTCATGGTTTAACCCAGCAGGCAGATGAACACCACACAGCTGTTCGCTCACACCCACTCCCAGTGGGATGGGGGAGAGAATCGGGGGGGGAAAGGAAGATTTGTGGGTTGAGATAAAGACAGTTTAATAGGAGAGAAAAGGAAGGGAAAAATAATGTTAGTAGTAATAAAAAGAATGATGATGATGATGATAATAATAATAATAATAATAATAATAATAATAATAGAATATACAAAACAAGTGATGCACAATGCAATTGCTCACCACCTGCTGACCGAAGCCCAGCCAGTTCCCGAGCAGCAGCTGCCCCAGGCCAACTCCCCCCAGTTTATATGATGAGCATGATGTCACATGGCATGGAATATCCCTTTGGCCAGTTTGGGTCAGCTGTCCTGGCTGTGCCCCCTCCCAGTTTCTTGTGCACCTCCAGCCTTCTCGTTGGCAGGCCAGTATGGGAAGCTGAAACRTCCTTGACCGCTTAGCAACAACTAAAACATCAGTGTGTTATCAACATTATTCTCATCCTAAATCCAAAACACAGCACTATCCCAGCTACTTGGAAGAAAATTAACTCTATCCCAGCCAAAACCAGGACAGTATCCACTCCTTATTCTATACCATCTACGTCATGCCCAGGTCCCACATTTTCTAGTACATTCCAATTAATCACCACCACTTTTTGTGTCTTTTAATATATAAGCACAGATATCATTCCCTTAGTCTATGGGCCATCCCTATAAAATGTCTGTTGAGTTCATTTAGTCCATGACTTTGGGCTCCATCTGCCACAAGAGTCCTTCAGGGCAGGAGAGATGGTGTGTGGTGTTGGACTGTTGCATGCTGAAGCCAGTTCTGGTTCCACTGTCACTGTGCTTGTCCGGTTCTATCAAAGTTCATTCTTCATTAATCTGGGTGACTCCTACTGTAATACCATTGGTATGGCATATAGCCACCATAGTAGTGGTGACATAGAGTATTATATAGCAATTAACATGATACAATTCAAATCATTGGCTATTCTTACCCAAAATCAAATCCCCTTCAGGTACACATTGGGCTTCCCCATCCTCCTGCATTACCCACCAAGTGCACCCAGGTCCTTGAGCAAAAGCAATCCCACAGATGGGCTTGCCTTTGCCCGAGGCAGGAGTAACCCAGACCGTCTTCCCCAGCATATTTTTTATGTACACTGTAGGGACTTTATTCCCTTCTACAGTACATAAAGGTTTTGATTGGGCAGGGCCAGCTCGAGTGACAGATCCCCTAGTGTTGACTAACCACGTGGCTTTTGCTAAATATGTGTCCCAGTGCTTAAATATCCCACCACCCATTGCTCTCAGTGTGGTTTTTAGCAGTCCATTGTATCATTCAATRTTYCAGGAGRMTGGTGCCTGATAGGGGATGTGATACACCCACTCAATGCCATGCTCTTTGGCCCAGGTGTCTATGAGGGTGTTTCAGAAATGAGTCCCATTGTCTGACTCAATTCTTTCTGGGGTGCCATGTCACCATTAGACTTGCTTTTCAAGGCCCAGGATAGTGTTCCGGGCAGTGGCATGGGGCATGGGATATGTTTCCAGCCATTCCGTGTTTGTTTCCACCATGGTGAGCACATAGCACTTGCCTTGGTGGGTTTGTGGGAGTGTGATATAATCAATCTGCCAGGCCTCCCCATATTTATATTTCAGCCATTTTCCTCCATACCAGAGAGGCTTTAACCGCTTGTCTTGCTTGATTGCAGCACGTTTCACATTCATGGATAATCTGTGCAATAGCGTCCATGGTCAAGTCCACCCCTCGATCATGAGCCCATTTATATGTTGCATCTCTTCCTTGACGGCCTGAGGTGTCATGGGCCCACTAAGCTAGAAATAATTCACCCTTATGTTGCCAGTCCAGAYCCACCTGAGCCACTTCAGTCCTAGCAGCCTGGTCCACCTGCTGGTTGTTTTGATGTTCTTCAGTGGCCTGACTCTTGGCTATGTGAGCACCTACATGACGTACTTTTACAAYCAGGTTCGCTACCCGAGCAGCAATATCTTGCCCCAGTGCGGCAGCCCAGATGGGTTTACCTCTGTGTTGCCAATTGTTCTATTTCCATTGCTGCAACCGCCCCCACAAGGCATTAATTTGTTCAAAGGCTTGTCGTTGCTCAGGCCCCACTTGAAATCGTTCTTCCGGGTGACTTGATAGGGAGGGCTTACARTCAGACTGTAATTTGGAATATGCATTCTACAAAAACCCACAACACCTAAGAAACCTTGTGTTTCCTTTTTGCTAGTTGGTGGGGATGTCGTGGTTTAACCCCAGCCAGCAACCAAGCACCACGGATCCGCTCGCTCAACCTCCTCCTCCGGTAGGATGGTGGAGAGAATCGGGAGGGCACACGAAGGAAAACCCACGGGTTGAGATAGAAACTGTTTAATAATGGAAATAAACCAAAGTAGAACAGTGATAATAACAAYGATAACAACAACAACAGAATATACAAAACAGTCGATGGACAATGCAACTGCTCACTCCCCACGTGTTCTGAACGAACTGCGTGAGACGAGACCTCTCCAAGCCCCCCCGCCCCCCAGTTCTATACTGAGCATGATGTCACATGGTATACAATACCCCATTGGCCAGCTGGGTCAGGCACCCCGGCTATGCTCCCCCCCAGCTCCCCCTGCACCTGGCAGAGCATGGGAGGCTGAAAAGTCCTAGTGCAAGCACCACTCAGCAAAAACCAAAGCATCAATGGGCCATCAACATTCCTTTCATTATCAAACCCAAAACACAGCACACCCTCCAACTACTGGGAAGAAAGTTAACTCTGTCCCAGCCAGAACCAGGACAGGGGACATAGCTGTTATTTTGTTGATCACATCCATCGAGATCTGACGACATCCATCTTGCCATTTTATTCCTAAAACTGGATCTCCTGTGCAGGTCCCTTGACCTTACTTTGCTTTATGGCAAAACCGGCTTTCAGAAGCATTTGGACTRTATTCTTCCCTTTCTCAAAAACCTCTTCTGCTGTGTTGCCCCAGACCATGATGTCATCAATGTATTGCTGGCATTCYGGAGCCTCACCRTGTTCGAGTGTGGTGTGGRTCAGTCCATGGCAAATGGTGGGGCTGTGTTTCCACCCCTGGGGCAGTCGATTCCAGGTGTACTGGATGCCCCTCCAAGTGAAAGCAAACTGTGTCCTGCACTCTGCTGCCAAAGGGATTGAGAAAAACGCATTAGCTTTATGCATTAGCATACCACTTGGCTGCCGTTGACTTGAGTTCATATTGAAGTTCTAGCATGTCCGGCACGGCAGCATTCAATGGCGGCGTGACTTCGTTCAGGCCACGGTAGTCCACTGTTAGTCTCCACTCTCCATTAGACATTTGCACTGGCCATATGGGACTGTTAAAGGGTGAGCGAGTCTTGCTGATCACTCCTTGGCTCTCCAGTCAATGAATCAGCTTATGGATGGGAAGCAGGGAGTCTCGGTTGGTGCGATATTGCCGCCGGTGCATTGTTGTGGTAGCGATCGGCACCCGTTATTCTTCGACCCTCAGCAACCCCACARCAGAAGGGTCCTCTGCAGGACCGAGCAAGGTAGACAGCTCTTTGATTTCCTCTGACTCCAAGGCAGCTATACCAAAAGCCCACTGGTACCCTTTTGGGTCCTTGAAATACCCTCTCCTGAGGTAGTGTATGCCAAGGATGCAGGAGCCTCTGGGCCAGTCACGATGGGGTGCTTTTGTCACTCATTCCCGGTTAGGCTCACTTCGGCCTCCAATACAGTTAGCTCTTGGGATCCCCCTGTCATTCCAGAAATACAGATGGGTTCTGCCCCTTTATAGCTTGATAGCATTAGGGTACACTGTGCACCGGTGTCTACGAGAGCCTTATACTCCTGTGGGTCTGATGTGCCAGGCCATCGAATCCACACAGTCCTGTAAAACTGGCTGTCCCTTTCCTCTACCTGGCCAGAAGCAGGTCCCCTCTAGTCCTGGTCATACCACTAGCTACTCACTTCTTGTAAATGTGAATCAGAAGTCCTTTTATTAAGATCAGAAGTAAAATCAGCCCTTCTACTCTGTCTGGGGAACTGCTCACTGGGAACCAGAGCAGCAATTTTCCTGGAAGAACTCCCTTTTGTGATTGTTTTTCCTTGCAACTCACATACCCATTCCTCTAGGGTTGAGGTAGATTTTCCATCCCACTTCCTCATGTCCCCTCCGTGGTCATGCAGGTAAAAGCCCAGGGTACCCTGGGGTGTGTGTACCCTCTACATCCTCTCTCTTGAGCGGAGGAACGCTTACTCCTAATGGCTGAGATACTGGTTTGTACAAGCAGGGAGTAGGATCTATCCTTTTTGAGTTGCTGGAATTCCCGGGACAGTATCTCCACAGCAAGATGAAGGAGGAAGAAATATTTAATTCATATTGCTGGAGCTGGCCAGCCAATTCATCCACCATTCCTCCCTCTCCATCTTTCCAGGTCATTCCTGCCAATGAGTTGGCATATGACGATGGTACGCTCTGTACAAACTTCCACCATGTGGGTCAGGTGCATTTGACTTCATCTTGATCATTGGATAAATGCTCATTGTCCAGGTCACTATAAATCACCTCCAGCACAGTTAATCCCTCAGGTACTGGATACCTCTCTCCATGGTGGTCCACTTGCCTGGGTGACATATAACATCTTCCTTGAAGGGATACCTTTCCTTCAGGCCTAACAGGAGTCGCCTCCAGAGGCTGAGGACTTGTGCCCCTTTTCCAATCGCTTTGGCAATGTCCCCTTCCCTAAAAAGGAATCCCAGCTGCTTGGCTTCCCTCCCCTTTAATTCCAGGCTACTGGCCCCATTATGCCAGCATCGGAGCAGCCAGGTGTCAATGTGCTCACCTGGATGACAGCTGAAATATTTTTGCATATCTCGCAGCTCACTCAGGGGTAGGGATTGGGTGGTTACCATCTCGTTTATTTCTTCCTCTTCCTCTTCCTCTTCCTCTTCTCATGATGGCCCTGCTTTTTCATCATCCCTTACTAAATGAGCTGACTTTCGCAGAACTGCAGCCTAGGTGTTCAAAGTGCTGCTACCAGCATGCTGACTCCAAGCTCTAGGTGAGCTAACAGACAATTACAAATCCAGAAGGCTGGCAGATCACAGGATTCTGCTTAATCAAGTCAGTTCTTGAACTCTACACTTCAGAGAATATGTACACCCACAGAGATATTAAGGCATACATTAGCCAAATTTCTACTGAGAGACTGGGATGACTTACCAGAGCTCTAACACCATTACACAGCTATGCAGAGTTTTGATCGAGTCATTCTTGCATTTTACCTCAGCCAGGCTGCATAATTACTGGTRCTGGTTACTGAAGTCCCTTTTCATCCCAATCATAGTGCCATGTCCAGGAATACATTTGAGAACATTAACTTTTTAGATAACACATTTTTGAAAACATAGAAATATTATTTAATTGAAAATCAAGAGATACGATATCTCTTAGGAATAGTTGGTACTTATCTCTGGTTCTTCTTGTTCAGCATGGTAGCTCTAATAAGTCCCAAAAACACCCACTTCTGGAAATACCTAGAACAAACATTTCTGTCAGGGCAAAAATTCTGCCTTCGTTGTGCATACATTCTTCCATTTTATAAATTCCCTCCTCAGATGCATGTTGTAGTTAAGATTCAAATCAGAATTTTGAACAGTTACATAGTATGATGTAGGGGATTTCAAGCATCTTATCAGGTGCTGGTCACAGTGGGACTATACTAGAGCAGTTTACAATCTGCAGAAACCTCCCCTGCTCCATCTCTGCCTAGCGCCCGTATCTGGAGTATATAGAACTTCTCTATGAAGACTATTACAGTCTTCATCAACGTGTTTTCAGGCATAAATTTCAAATATACAGTATTGCAAAATGTTAATGTTTGACGTGAGACTCCTGCGAACTACAAAACTCTCCCTTCAGGGTGTGTTTCAGCAACATGTTGACAGAATAGACACTCCAGTCTGGATTGACAACAAGTTTGGCTCTATTAGCAGTAGTGAAAAAGTGTAAGGGATTCAACCTGGCAACAAATTAGCTGAATGTAATGCGGTTTGGCATTAACCTAACACAAAAATGACTTCATAAATTAAACAACTTGAGTTTTGTTCCCTCTAGGACAGGAAAAGAAAAATAATTAGGGAGCACTTTCACTTGCAAGAACATCAATTACCATAAGCTACATGTGAAATGTTGCTGTCTTCAGATAAGAAGTTAATCTAATCGACTTTACTAAATAAAATGTGTCGCCCTCACATAGGTGAATTATACAATAACACACTTAAATCATATGTAACCAATGTATGCTGTAAGATTTACCTTCATAAATGGTTTGGAGATTCTGTGAATGGAGTGAATTTATATTTCTTGCTTTCATAATATATTGTTCAAGCAATTGAAAATTCAGTAAGTAAATGTAAGACCATACAAATATTCTATATGTTTAAAAAAGGAGGTCAGTATTTACAGCATGACCTTTGTGAATAAAGAAAGGATACAAGAATTTTTTGTGAACATATTCTCATTTTAAATATAGACTTTAGTATAAACATAGAATGAACAGAATGCATTAAATTCTAGGAAAGGGTATAGGTATAGAGAGTAAATATAGGAAGATAATTTTATTTTTAGTTACAGAATTGATGAGATGAGAGTGAGGATAGGGCATCCAGTTATGAAATTCCTCACATTTAAAAAGATATTGAATAAAATGAAGAGGAGGTAGGAAAAGGTTACAAAACATGTATCCTTGGAAGTTTCATCTGTAGGTAATTTGAGTAGCTTGTGTATCTGTTCAGGTTTTCCCAAGATTACAAACCTGACTCCAGCATGATCCATAGTTCCATATCTGACCAGGTTCACAGATATTAAAAAATCCCAGACTGGGGGTTTAGGATACTTCAGACTTTTTGTGCATGGACAGAGTAGCCCCATAGTGCACTTCCAGTGCATAGTGCAACATTTGAAAGCATCGCAGTCATTGCACATATTTTTATAGCTTATACATAACTCTACTTACAGCACAACGAATTCCAGGAGTGAGGACTCCAAATTCTACCATTGATTCAATGTGTGCAGTTATACCATCAATTTAACGGTAATGTTTCAAATTTGAGTTTAAAGTTAGATTGCCTTTTAAATCAGTATTTCTGTTTCTGTGGTGGTGGCTAGATTAATAGGGAGGCTGAAATACTTTTTTTCCTTCAGATACCAAAGTAAGCTATCTGACTTTTGGCATATACTTTTGGAAAAATTCTTACTCTCTGCTTGTTTCCCTATTGATCTGTAAGGGAGAAATAATGTCTACATCAGAAGGGTGCTCTAATGATCGATATTTAAATGGGACTTTGGAGACTAATGAACTTAAAGAGCTTAAGGGAAGAGAAACGATGAGAACCTGTAGAGTGACTTCCAATATATCTTACAACATCAATGTCCTCTCAGTTTCTTGGAGCCTAACACCTAGTTCTCTTATATATGTCCACTGAATGTGGCTTGTAAAAAGGTAGCCATCAGTCTTGATGGGAGGACATCAGGAAATGGACAGTCCATCACTATTCTCAGGAACTTGTTCCCAAAATTAATCATTCCCATTGATAAAAATGCAAGCCTAATATTAATGTCAATTCACCTGCAATTCAGAAAACTGTTGTTTTTCTGTTATGCCTTCTTATTCCTCTAGTGCCCAGCATTTATCCTGATTTCGACTTTATCATATGTAAAATTAATGGTTAGTTCAGTATGCCCTGCTTTTTATAGGCATGATTTTCAAGGAGAGAGATTGGGKTTTTTTTTGTAAGAGTGGACAAAGTGGGTTTGTTTTTTTTTCAGTGAAGAACACAGTAATGTAGGTTCTTTGTATTGTCATTGTAGACTTTGGTCCCTCTGGACACAGATCACAGGTACCCAGCTCTCACCACTGATAACAGAGAGAGCTAAATTTGTAGTGAGTGCCTAACTCAAGCATCGAAAGCTATGTGGGATGAACACAGCCAGAGATTGATGCTGAAGGACTTACACATGTTCCTGACGCTAAGACATTTCATTTCACATGTGGCTACATAGGGCAATCGTTTGAACAGGCCCAGGCGGTATGGGAGGATCCAAGGACACACTGTGTTACTGCCTTGCCACCATATTCCTCTGCCAAGCTTTCTGGTATGGGAAAATTTTTATCGAATGATTTTTACATTTGCTTCCAGATTGCTGACAAAACTGTTGAATAGTATCAGACACATTGCAGAGCCTTGTGGATGCCCACCAGAACATTTCACATGCATTGAAGCTTCCACCAACAGAATCTTCCTGAGCTTGCTAGGAAAGTGTTAAGTATTTTCTTTTAAAGGAAAAAAACTATACAAAGATGAATCTTCTTTTGATTTAAGAATGTAATATACAAGCTTTGAAAGTTCTTCAAATTTGTTTTTAGAATTCATTGCTACTGTAACCAGAATGAGTTATTATTGTAAATTCTACAGAACATGTTTAATGTGTGGGTGTTCGGCAAACCACACTGAAAGGGTGGTGTGTTTTTTTTTTTTCTTCTATAGTTAGGTCACATTAAATACTACGTGCCAAGTATCTTCAGAAATAAAAAGAGGAAAAAAATAAAACAACTCTCCCCCTCCTTCCCTCAAATAAGTGATTAAACCTCTAGTATTTACTACGTTCTCAAAGGCAATCGGCTGCCACAAAATAAACAAACAGCACAACCAAAAAGTCACAGCTGCCCACTTTCAGTGTCAGACATTTGAGAGATGAAGGGCTAAATGCAGTCCATTTTGTTATCTTGCAGCTGGGTTTCCTATGATGAAATATCCATTGATCCATTCCATTTTATTGGCTTTAGATGAGTTTTTCCTGATACGCCAGTAGGAAGTCTCTTGTGGTATACAATTCAATCATTGTTTTGGAAAAAAAAATTCACATACTTTGTAGTTTTTGTCCTTGATATTCTCCACATGTTTGGAGCATTGAACAGCTGGGGCCATAGAAAACATTTAGAAATCACATTCTTTTATGTAGATCAATCACTTTTGTATACATTGCACCAGGCAAATGAAAATTGTTCATTTACATGTCAGTGGGAGTTTGATGTCTTAAAACAATCTTCCAGACATTAGTGTGGGCCACTGTTTGTTTTCCTTTGGAAAAAAAGGAACTATATATTCAGGAATGAAGCTCTAAAATCGATTCAAGATTGAGAAATGAAATACATAAAAGAATAATCTCTTCCCCCTATAATAGTATCTCCAATTTAAGCTTTAGAGGCATAAATTCCTTCATCTAATGTTTTCTGGGGGGACTTAAACAAGGTCAGAAAGAGTGTGATATACAGTGTAGACTATGAATAAAGAGAATTTGTTAGATAACAAATAAACAGTAATTATAACGAAGACAGAGGTTTATGGAAGCTATGAAATGCCTTGCGTCACGATTTTTTTCCTCATAATTATAAGTCTGTCTCTCTCTCAACCCCCACCCATTTTCTGGTAGAAGGACTTGTCATAAGTTGTTTTAAGAGGAGAAAAATCTTTTTTTAAGTTATCTTATATTGCAGCAATATGTGATAAGAAGTCACTTCAAGATGTTTTCGGTGTGCAGCTGCAGTTACATTCAAGGTAACATTGTGCAGAATACACTCCTTAAACACCTTACCAGGGTTGACGTACCGACGTTTTTTAGAGGCCAACTGGAGATTTTATCTACTCCTCAGCTAAGTTGTATACCTGGAAGATCACCAGTGACACCTTCCCTGATGGCTCAAAAACTTCTGAAGAGGACTTTATCTGAAGATGTGACCAGCCTGGAATCACTCAATGTAGGAGACTTTGATTTCCTTCAGTCCCCTGTTTTAAAACAGAAAGATTATTTTGCCCAGGTGCTCCCTATTAGAAACCTGGGGTGTTGAAATGCCCTACTTATCCAAAACGGTTTGCATATGCCAGCATGTTGGGGCCCTCTGCATGTAACATAAGGCCCATGGCAAGAACTAGGTGAAACTGAAGCACTGCACAGTGTATCAGTACGTTCATATTTACACGGAGAGCTGCATCTTGGTTGAAGAGGAGAGATGATTAAAAGGTCTATTTGGCTTGTAATTGTGAAACTCTGGCCGAGACTTTAGCTCATGTGTTCTTTTAAACCAAGAGAAAATATTGTGATCATTTGTGTTGTTTTACCTGAAAATGTCAGTGGGACAGTCTGTAAATGCTCAAATAGAAAAGCAATTTAAACACTTTCTCCTGAATGTTTTCTTTACTGTTAGTTGTTTCATGCGTCCAGTTGTTGGATATATTAAACTTCCATGGAGTAATTCTTGTTCTGGCTTTTAGGCCTCAGAGCTCGTTCCTGGAATCTGAGGATACCTGTGATGACTACGGGAAAGTGGGCAATAACAGTACGATGAAGAGAGTAGGACCTGACCAAAGACAAAGAATACAAACTAAGCAAAGTCTGTCTTAGTTTAACAGGAACTTAGTGCCAGCTGTCTTCTTATTCATTAGCACCCAGAAAACATCCCTCTCTTTCTTAAAAGGGAGAGCACTAAGCTCTTTGAATATTTAGTGTGCCCTAGCAAGCAGAATATGAAAAGACAGGATATGAAAAGGATATGAAAATGTATGGTGAAAAAAACAAATGGTAAACACAGTCAGGTTTAAGATCAACTATAGTCAGAGCAATTAATATGGTGGATACATACTGGCGTTTGGGTCAGAAGTACATATGCTGTATTTACAGATGTTAGGGGCACAGGAAAAAGATATTGATTTCAGAGCGGTTTTGTATTGACCACACAGAAAGGCTGATGGAAACAGAAACACAGTACAAATCCATAGTAAAAAACAGGTTCTGAGAAAACCCACCTAATAAGTGCTAGAATTCTGAGGCAATAAAGATTTCACTACAGGTGAAAAATATTCTGTATTCTTTGCTAACAGCAGTACTAAACACTGTACAGAGAACTGCCAGCAGTGGAAACAAATAGGTTTAGTTGTCAGAATAACGGATAGTGAAAGCTAGAAGTGCCAACAATCAGGGTTATTGACTCAGGATAAAACTGTGAAAATCTTCTCTCTCTCTCAACATATTTATTTCCCCTGAGTTCACCCTGCTTTTTTTTGTGAAGTCAAAACAAATGAATTTTCCTATTTTCTGGCCTAAACAATATGACATAAGAATGGAGATTTCAAAGCCTGTTCTCCTTTTGCTAAAAAAATTCCTTGGAGTCCCAGATTTCAGGTGAGAAGGAACCATCCTCTCTGTCCAACCTGACCTCCTGCAGAACTGCGTCCTAATTGCTGGGTCACATCCACAATTTCTGTGCAAAATTTATTAAAAATAACCTGTCTGAAATTTGGGTGTTGCAATGTGTTTCAATGATGAGTGATGTTTTGGTACTACGAAAAAGCCCCAAGATAGCAGCTGAAACCCTGTAGTCAGTTATCTATAACAAGCCCTTTTCATTTTAAGTGGTCTTCATGACACTTAAAGGGACTTTGAGAAGGCACAGGGGTTCTTTTGCATTGGCATGGATTAAGGATTTGGGCCTACTCAAGTTTGAGCAAAATCTGAACAGCCTTCATTTTCATGGTAGCAGTGGTGGCAGGTTTCTAGACTTTCTTCCCAGCTGAACACCCTCTGCTCTTTCAGAATATAAATGTAGGTGCCTTCAGAGCTTTGTAGTCCTGGGAAGAATATGGATGGGTTTATCAAACACTTGGAAAGTGTTTAAGGGAGCTAAGATCCAATTTAGTTGGAAGGGATTTAGGTGGAAGAAGTTCCTACAACATTTTTAAGTACCAGAGTCTATGTGGATGGTTACAGACAGGTCTACCCTACACTGCTTGTGTCCCACATGGGCCAGGCAAGAGATAGCTCCAACCTAGAAGAGATTTACCAATGTTAAAACAGTACTATGTATAAGCTGGTATGTCCTCCTGCATGACTTGAAGAGCTAGAAAACCGTAAGAAATTGTTCAGCAGAGTAGCACAAGGGAGGGCGCATTAGCCAGGTGGATAGCAAGGCTACCTGGATCCCAGCCTGGAACTGGCATCTGTCCAGACTGCTTGCAGCGAAGAAGCTCAAGCTTGTCTGCACTGGTCTGGACAAACATTCCCATAGTTGCATTGCTTTTGAGCAGCGGTTGGTGCTCTCGAGACCATGGAAGGTTTGTATTCCACACTACACTGTGTCATTGAACTGATACTGAAACTTGGGCAGAATATCATAATTCTCTGAATCCCATTTTGTAGGTACTCCTGGTTTCCTCTGCTGTTTATGTTTAAATCATGTGAGTCGGAGCCATCTCAAACCACATGTATCTACAATCCCAACAAAAGAGGGGAATGTGGGTTGGGGTTTGCAGAGTATGCCTAATGAACAATGATTTATAATAATGAGATACTACTTCTTGAACTAGTTGAAAGCAGAGTTGAAGCAACCCTGCCTTTTAAAAAAAAAATCAGCATTTGTGGTAAAAATGTTTATGTTTTCAAGAAGTAAAAAGATATTCATTGACCTCAAGTCTAAACCTGAAAGCATGTCTTGCCTGACATCAAATCAGAAAGCGCTAGCTGATCCCAAACTATTGATGAGAATATTTATTTTCCTCAGCCTATAAAAGCTAGCAAAATGCTGCAGGGAACACTTCTGAGCTGGTATAAAAGAAGATTGAATGCCATCAAGGTCTCTGCGAACCCTAATCACTATAATTCTATGATTTGATTTAAGACCAGTTGCCACATAAATACTAACCAGCTTAGTATTTTTTCCATTTCAGGACATCATGAAAAACATTCTTATTTTTATACCTATGTAAGCATTGATTTTTACAGATGTCTTAAGATGTATAATACATACAGTAGCTACAAATTAGCATATCGTGCATACGTTGCTTTGTGTGCTTTCTGGAAGGGGTCCAAGGATGACTGACTAACACATGGGATGTTTCCTCTTCACAACAGTAACGCGAAGTCAACACCTGCAGTGATGTAAGCCCATGACTCACCTGCCTGAATGGAGGTCTCTTTAGGATCAACTGTTGTGCGCAGAATACATCTGCAACATCTAAATAAATGAGCCCTTCTAAAGTAAGTCAGCACTACCCCTGTTTAGAATGCAGGGCCCTTGTGAAGGCTGAGGTGAAGCAGCTGGCTAGCAGCTTTTGTGAGTCATTTTAAAAAGCCACTCTCACAGCTGGAGAGAAAATAGCCCTGGCAGCACTGGCAATCCATTATGAAATGTAAAAAGTCCTTCTCTGGGCGGAAGGAAAACTTCACCCAGCTGTCAAGTGTTTGAAATGTTGGGGGAAAAGTGCGCGCACACGCACGCACATGGCCCTGGCTTGCAATACAAGGAATACAGAGGCCACATTAGATAAATTTATATCTCCTCTGAGATCGAAAAAAGCGTGGGCTGATGAGTTCACTTTTTAGAAATCAATAAGGGGTTTGGTGAATGGGGATATCAAGCACTTTTTATCATCCAGGAAAGACTGGCCTGCAAGCGTCTTTTCTGATTTAAAGTCTCCTTTTCAACATACCTGTACCAAAAAAGACATTTGACCTCTGCTTACATTATTGTTCAGCTGTATCGATCTGAAAGGTTCATATTGCAGAGAAAGGAAAATCTAAGAGGCAGAACAATCAATCCCTAATCTTATCTTTTTCCATTTGGCAAACATAAAACGTAGTTAGTGAATGGCTTCTAAGCGTAAATCAATTTAAGCCAAAAGATGCTGATGCTGCATATTTGCAGCATAATAAAAGATGACTAATTTAGAAGGCTCCATAGAATAAAGCAATGATGAATTCAAGTAGAAAGATGTGGAGAAAGATGACTTGCATAGCTGTGAAGCCTGAAGGGATTCCATGTGAATGCAATTTGCAGACCAGTGAGATAGGTGGTCTTTAGAGGTGAAGCTCAAACATAGGTTTTTCCGAACTTCTTTCTGCAGTTTGCCTTATTGACAGCCACACAAAATGCAGCCTGGGGAGCATTTTCATGGAGCAGTACTGACACCTAGCGGCGGTTTAACCTGGCCCTGCCCAGCCGTCCCTCTGGGAAACTGAAATAACCTACCTCTTGCAGAAGTCCTAACTATGACCCCAGCCTATGGTTAGACGGCAGCACCACATCATTTCCCTTATGCACTGCAGTGATGCAAAATGTAGGCCCAGCTGAGGTCTCAGAACTTGGAAAAACTCTGGAATTTTACAAAAACAATTTTAAAGTTTCTTGTGGCTTTCTTTTTGAGCCAAGGACTCTCCATTTTACTAAAGATGAAAGTTATCTATAAATGAATGTTAGCTCTCGGATAACATGTGACCAGAGATGTTTATCAAGTTACTGTGTTTAAACGGGAACCATTGAGTAGAACAATAGCTTTATTATCTGTATAACTGGAAGTAGTGTATGATTGTTTCTGAAAAATTATATTAATTTCAGGTATTTACAGTTCAAGAAAGGTGATAAACTGGAGGAGATTTAGAGAAGAATTGCTCACAAGGTAAAAGACTGAAAACATCTTATAGTGAAAGATCTAAAAAGATCAGTCTGCTTTAAAAAAGGGAGAGAAGTAGTCACAGTTTATGAGTACATATATATGAAGAAAAATAATACTATAGCAAAGAGCTCTTTAAACTGGTAGACAGAATATAAAAAGATGTAGTGACTGGCAATTAAAAGGAGACAAATTTAGAGTTGAAATGAAGCAGAACTTTTTTTACTAATAAAAGTAATTAACCCTTGAAACAGCTGATGAAGGTCTGTGGTAGAGTTTCAATTTCTGGAGCATTTTAAATCAAAGTAAGATGTGTCCTGAGAGATGTACTTTCTTCAAATGGAAGAGAAACCATGAGAACAGACAGCCATTGGGGCAGATTGTCTCCATTCTTGGAGATTTTCAAGCCCTAAGGAACCTGGTCTGATCTCATAGCTGACCTTGCTTTGAGCAGGTGGTTAGACTAGAAACCTCCTTAGGSTCGTTCCAACCTGTTTTATTCTTTGATGCTATGATCCTATGACATAATTCAAGGAAGTCTGGGAACCTATGGCAGGTCAGTCTAGATTATTTTAAGGTTCGAACCTCTACAGTCTATAAAATGATCCAAGAAGGAAATAATGCTTCACAAAAAAATGCTCTTGATCATTTTCCAAATGCACATTTTTTTGTATTTTTTTTTATAAATAAAGGCAGACATAAGGAGAAAACTGTAATTTCCTAACGCATATTCAACATCTATGAGAAATCATCAAGATAAAGATTACCAACTCTCTGAATTTTTCTTTCACAGAATCACAGAATCATAGTGTAGTGGTTTAACCCAGCAGGTAGCCAGATGCCACACAGCCGCTCACTCACTCCCCCCTCCAGTGGGACGGGGAGAGAATCGAAAAAAATTCACGTATTGAGATAAAGACAGTTTAATAGAACAGAAAAGGAAATAATAATAATAACAATGATAATAATATAATAATGATACAATATAAAAAATGAGTGATGCACAATGCAATTGCTCACCACCCACCGAGAAAATGGCCAAAAACCAATAGCCACTTCCTGGATCCCCCCCCATTCATATACTGGGCATGACATCATATGGTATGGAATACCCCGCTGGCCAGCTGGGCTGGCTGTCCCGGCTATGTTCCCTCCCAGCCTCTTGTGCGCCTGACAGAGCATGGGAAGCTAAAAAGACCTTGAGTAGCAGATATTACCTAGCAACAACTCAAAACATCTATGTGTTATCAACATTCTTCTTATACTAAATCCAAAACATAGCACTAGGAAGAAATTTAACTATCCCGGCCGAAACCAGGACACATAGAATTACAGAATCACGGAATCACGGAATGGTTGAGGTTGGAAGAGACATCTGTGAGGTTAGAAAGGACCAGGAGACACCTGGTTCAACTCTCCTGCTCAAGCAGGGCCATCTAGAGCCAGTTGCCCAGGTCTGTGTCCAGACAGCTTTTGACCATGTCCAAGAATGGAGCCTCCACAACTTCTCTGGACAACCTGTGCCAGTGCTCAGTCATCCACACAGTAACAAAGCCTTTACTGATGTTCAGTCCTTCATATGCCCGGAAATAATTTCCAGGATTAGCTGCTCCACCACTTTCCCAGGGATCGAGGTAAGGCTGACCGGCCTGTAGTTCCCTGGGTCTTCCTTCTTGCCCTTCTTGAAGATAGGAGTGACATTTGCTTTCCTCCAGTATTCAGGCWCGGGGGAAGAAGACATTTCCATAGGGATTACAGCAGGAGGGCTAAAAGATCATTGAAATTGCAGTAAAAATACAGCAAAAAATGAGTCATCAGAGGCAAGGAAAAAGGAATGAACGAAAGGTTAAATTTAAAAATCAGTAGAAAGAAAGGAAAATTATATGAAGTGATGAAATCTCATGAAGAGAGCACTGGCAGATACAGACCACTCAAATACCTTCCTCTCTGCATTACTGGGACTCGAGACAGCAGGGAGTATGCAGTAGGTTACAGCTGGAGAGGAGGCCTTCTAACAGGACATTTTTGAGTGTGGCTTTGGTGTGTGGGATACCCAGAAGTTGCCACACAGGGGATTAATCTCCCTCTCACTTAAAATCCCTGTTCCCCAAATGCAAGAAGGACTAACTAAAAGGAAATGCACCTGTTTTTTAGGATATTGGGCTGAAGAAAAGCTATGATATAAAGCTGCATTAATGTATAAGGTGTAACCTTAGCATTAGAGAGCAAGCTATCTGACTTGTGTTCAGTGGATTAAATGTGACAGGACTGTAGGCTGAAGCAGAGGGAAGAAGAAGTATAAAAAGAGCAAGATGACAGGAGAGAAAAGATAGCATCATTTTTCCATTTTCTTCACTCTCCACACAGTTCTGTTGCCCAAAATACGTGTATTTTTCAATATCAATGAATGCACTTATATTTATATAAACACATATATAGATATATATATAAACAAAAATAGGACCACTACAAGTGAGTAAATACTAAAACTTTAGCTATTTGGGGCATAAATATGTATGCACATACACATTTCTTCAATTTATTACAGGTTCCAGTTGTAATACTTTTGCGTACTGACAATATTTATTTTTTTTTCCAAGAAAAGAGTCTCCCTTAACAGCAGAACAGGACACCATCCCAAACTACAAGGAAGAGATTTGCCATTTCAGGCTGGAAGAAGCCGTACAGAGCTACACCACATCTGTTCATTCCCCTTGAACAGTTAAGGAAAATAATACTCTGCCAACCTTGACCAGCAGTGGATAATGTAATTCCTTATGGCAAAGAAGCTCCAGTAAGTGTCTGTTCATGATCATCCTTGTCCACGCATCTGTCAACCACCTGTTTTAAGGCCTGTCAGACTTTTCCTGTGTAATATACAGACCACACAAGACTGATTTTTCATCTATGCCTGGTCCCAGCAAAACGTATCACATCATTGAAATGAATTCCTCCCAGTCTTCATAATGCCCCAAACCAGCAGAAACACTACTTTTCAGCACATTGCCCATACCAGGAAGCTAGCCAACCCACAGCACATGATTAAAGAAGAGAACAAAGCAGTTTGGAGGTAAGGTTTAAGAGTAGCTCTCTTATTTTGTGATAGCAGATATGTTAAAAAAAAATAATTAACAGAATAATTGGTCTCCCTTTTTCATAATGAAAAACAGACCCCCTGAAATGAAGTCTTAAACAACTGGAGTAAATATTAAGCAGTACCTTCAGCCATATCTGCCTGGCACCTCTACACAGTCTTCAATATTGGTATTAGAAGAGTGAAATACCCAAGTGCACTCATGCCTATGATTCACTTCTACTTAAAGCTCTGTACAACTTTGATAGTGTCCAACAGCTTTGAAATCATCCTAGTAAATCACTGCTTTTCTTTTCCTCCCTCCTCTCCTTCGCCTTTTCATTCTGTCACTCCATCACTCCATTCCATCACTCTGTTCCTTTCTACTTTGTTTTCTTCGTGATCCATTTGATTCGATAGATTTTCACTATATATGATTTGCCATCTTGCTTAGTTTGGTTAAGCAGTTAGCAGATGCCTCAGAAGACAGAAGAACTGATAGTTCTAACAAATAATTCCTCTGGGTGTATTAGTTATGGGCTGGCCAATACCATGAAGCTAAAAGGAAGATATTTCCAAATTCAGATATGGTAAATATATATATTTTTAAATGGTAGATGTTTTTGTTACTGAACTGCTTCTTCCATTTCCAAATCCAGATAACCTCTGCAATACCATCTGTCAGAGAGTTTCACAGACTCTACATATTCTGTGAGAAAAGGCTATTTCTTATTCTGTTCCTTGCTTGTGCTACCTTTGAAAATCACACAATATTTCCCTGTTATTACAGAATGAGATAGAGTGAACAGAAGATCTTAATTACACCATTTCTATGTCTGTAATAATTTTTTTGCTTTACAATGAGACCTGTTATTCCTCTTCTTAAAGATAAACGCTGTCAATACTATCATACAAAAAATAATGTGGATGGATAAAAGCATAGCAATACTGTCTTTTCCCTTTTTTTTTCCCTGTCACTAAACATGTTCAAATTCATTTCCTTTCTCCCCATGCCACCAATACACTTCCACTGATAGTAAATATACCCCAAAACAATGAAAGATATTGTCAACACTATTCTACGGATAGAAGTGGTTTTGGTCCCTCTAAATACCATCATGAAACTGATGAAAAAAATCTTTTCCTTATCCAAGTGCAGTTGAAGGCCCCAGGGAAACATAACCTGTCAACATACAGGCTTGGTTGATTTCTGTGATTAAAAAAAAATGAAACAGCTATACCACTATACCCCCTAACGCAGAAACACATTTTTAAAAAACTGGTTACACAAGTATAACTTATTTCTTTTCTGCAAGGAATAATTTCATGATACGAAGAGCTTCTAGACCAAAATAACTTCGTCCACCCTTGATGATAGCTGATGTCATACCATATGATACTGAAGTGATGTAGCTAAAGATGTACAATCTCTGTGTACAGAAAACTAGCACAGAAGGGCAGGGCTACTCTGCTGGGACAAAACAGGCCTAAAGTCTAAACCAACCAAAAGGTTTTGAAGCCCGGATTGCCTGACTGCTATGTTACAAACAGCCTGAAGACCTGTTAGGACAGGAACAATATCCTGTTGCTCTCTTCTGTAAATCTGACTTTAACTGCAACTGTTTGACTAGCTCCATTCTTCACTTACAGTGTTTTTTTTACAGTGATATTTTTAGTAATATCAACTATATTAGTGGGGTGGTGTTTGTAAAGGAGTAGTTAAGTGAGTGGTAGTCATTTTGTAGAAGATGGACATAAGTGTGATAAACATGAGTCAGAGAAGTTGTTTATTTAGTAAAAGATGTCATCCCTCAAAAATGAGAGAAAGAACCTTTATGTATCAAGACAGGTACCATCTGGGCAAGGTTGGATGCTCCAAGGCAATATGAGCATCATTTGAAATCCCAAGTCCCAGTAGTCACTGGTTCTTGTCAGTTTGGGTCCAGATTATTGTCAGGTTATATTCAGGTGTGTCCTTACATGGACATACCAGCAGTAGAAGACATGCCCATGGACCTGCTGGGACTAGGAGTCCAACCGCAGCATGAGGGTGAGTGGGATCGCCTGACCAGCACTGTCTCCTGTGAGAAATAGAGAAAGGAAACCTCAACTCACCTTGCTTCTTTTTCAGGCAGCCTTTGAACCCAGCTGGATGCCATAGAGAATGTCAGGGCATAGCATGGGCCTGTGGCTCCCCAGGGGCCAGGGTGGTGGGGGCTCCCTGGGGCAGCAGGGCAGGGCAGCCAGGGGCACCGGAGGCAGCCCCAGCCCTGTGCGTTGGGACAGGGACAGACCGAGGCTCGGTGGGGCCCATGGGCAGGATGGGCCAGTCGGGTCAGGGCCTCGGGGTCCTGACACAGGAGTTACTTGATGGAGCAAGCGTATTATCCTTTGCCCTCAGACAGGCTCAAGGAGCAGGCCTAGCAGGGCTCACGTGGCTGTGCTGACTTGTATGGGGAGCAAAGTTTCAGCAGAACCTGCAGAAGATATTCTAGCTGTCCAGGTTGCACAGCTGACCTCACTCAGTTTCTCTTTTTTCCTTTTTTTTTTTTTTTTTAATTTTTTTTTTTATTTTACTCTTATTCCAGTAGCAACAAGAACAAATACCAGTGACCCAACATGGATCTTCTCACTCCCCTGAATATCCTTGGGGTGTCTAGGAATGGAGGACTTGTCAGGGGACTGTAAGGTTGAGTCTGGGGCGGGGAAAGGACACAGAGGAAATAGCAATATAGGACTAAAAAGTTATCAAGCTTCTTCTTTAAAGTTATAAGATGTTTTTCAAATTTTTTTTTTTTTTTTTTTGGCTTGTTTCCTCTGACTTGAGATCTGTAGGAGGAAAAACACAGAAGAAAAAGGAAAAGATGAAAAGAAAGTCCACTTCCAAGATGGGAAAGGAAAGATTGCAACAGGCATTTGGAAAGAGACTGGAAAAACTCATAAGTAAAACTCTCTTTGAAATATTAGAGCTGCTTTGTCTGAAAAGATTGGCATAGAGAATGGAAATAAAATCAAAATGAAAGCCTTTGTACATATCCCATTATTTCATATATTTAGCCGTAAGACTTTAGAAATGAAATAGCCCAAAGAAAATATGTTGGTAGAGTATTTCATATGGTTTAACAGCAACAGAAAGGATCTGAATGATTCAAAAAGCTTATATAACTGTTTTGTTTTATTCATTTACATAAATCACATTTACCGTAGGTGTTTTATTCAAAATAAAGTTTTGGGAAAATAAATTGAACAGATGAACCTAGGCAAACCTGGTGATTTTTTCATGAGTAGTGTTTGATGATAAAAGCATAAAAGCATAATGTGGTATCATTTCGCCAAGGCACAATATGGATCATCCATATGGAGCAGAAGTTGATAATACTGCAAAGAAGCAAAAATAAACAGAACAGATGTACTTGTAAAATCAAGTCTGCACGCACCCTGAGTACCTGTTTCTTTGTGTGGAAACTTCTACAAGTTTTGCTGGGTGGCTCTGTCCCATGGTGTAGCTGGAATGGGAAGTAGCTCATATCTGCTTCACTGAGCACTCGGCTTTATCGTCTGACCGTTGTGGAGTACAGACTTCTCACAACCCCGGTGTGGATATCTGCTCGCTCTTCATGGTGCTGAGCAAGATGGCAAGGGAATTAATTTTATTTTCTATCATTCCTCTGCAGTCTTCATGTAAAGGGACAACTTGTGTCAGATTCAAAGTACCTCAGGTCTCAGGTATTTCTTTGGTTGAGTAGAAATACATCTCTCATAATGCACTGCACAGTGTGGAGCATGTGGAGCCTCCTGGGGTACGAGAAGCTCTGCTGCTTAGTCTTACTTGGTCTGACTCTTCAGAAATATGGTAAGTTTTCAAACCTTTGCTTTTCATATGCTGGAGAAAATGAAACAATTTTCCTTCACTTGTGAAATGTTCACCTGTTTTTTCTTCTCAGCAAAGAAAACAAGACATCAATTCCTTGTACAACATAACTCCAGCCCTCATGCCACAGTGTGTCTCCCATGCACCCAAGCAGATGGAACAGTTCATAGAATCACAGAAGAGTTTGGGTTGGAAAGGACCTTTAAAGGTCATCTAGTCCAACCCCACTGCCATGGGCAGGGACATCTTCAACTAAATCAGGTTGCTCAGAGCCCCATCCAACCTGACCTTGACTGTTTCCAGGGATGGGGCATCTACCACCTCTCTGGGCAACTTGGTCCTGTGCCTCACCATCCTCATTGTAAAAAATGTCTAAATCTACCCTTTTTTAGTTTAAAAMCGTTCCCCCTTGTCCTATCGGTACAGGCCCAGCTAAAAAGTTTGTCCCCATCTTTCTTAGAAGCCCCCTTTAAGGACTGAAAGGCTGCAATAACGTTTCCCCAGAGCCTTGTCTTCTCAAGGCTGAACAACCCCAACTCTCTCAGCCTTTCTTCATAAGAGAGGCGTTACATTCCCCTGATCATCTTTGTGGCCCTCCTCTGGAACCGCTCCATCAGGTCCATGTCGTTCTTGTGCTGAGGACTCCAGAGCTGGACGCAGTACTCCAGGTAGGGTCTCACGACAGCAGACTAGAAGGGAGAATCATCTCCCTCGACCTGCTGGCCATACTTCTTTTGATGCAGCCCAGGATAGGATTTGCCTTCTGGGCTGTGAGCACACATTGCTGGCTCATGTCCAGCTTTTCATCCGCCAGGACCCCCAAGTCCTTCTCGACAGGGCTGCTCTCAATCCCTTCMTCCCCCAGCCTGTATTGATACTGGGGGTTGCCCCGACCCAGGTGCAGGACCTTGCACTTGGCTATGTTGAACCTCATGATGTTCACAYGGGCCCACTTCTCAAGCTTGTCCAGGTCCCTCTGGATGGCATCCTGTCCCTGAGGTGTGTCAACCGCACCACTCAGCTTGGTGTAATCTGCAAACTTGCTGAGTGTGCACTCGATCCCACTGTCTATGTGATTGATGAAGATACTAAACAGTACTGGTCCCAGTACGGACCCCTGCAGGACACCACTCGTCACCGATCTCCATCTGGACATTGAGCCATTGACCACTACACTCTGGAAGTGACCATCCAGCCAATTCCTCATCCACCRGACAGTCCATTCATCATATCCATACCTCTCCGATTTAGAGAGAAGGATGTAGTCGAGGACCATGTCAAAGGCCTTACAGAAATCCAGATAGATGACATCCGTAGCTCTTCCCTTGTCCACTGATGTAGTCATTCCATCATAGAAGGCCACTAGGTTGGTCAGGTAGGACTTGCTCTTGGTGAAGCCATGCTGGCTGTCTCGAATCATCTCCCTGTCCTCCACGTGCTTTAGCATAGATTCTAGGAGGATGTGTTCCATGATCTTCCCAGGCACAGAGGTGAGGCTGACAGGTCAGTAGTCCTCAGGGTCCTCCTTTCTACCTTTTTGAAAAATGGGTGCAATGTTTCCCTTTTTTTAGTCACCAGGGACTTCGCCTGACTGCCATGACTTTTCAAATATCATGGAGAGTGGTTTGGCAACTACATCAGCCAATTCCCTCAGGACTCTGGGATGCATCTTGTCAGGTCCCATAGACTTATGTATGTTCAGGTTCCTCAGGTGGTCATGAACCTGATCTTCTCTTGCAGTGGGAGGCACTTTGCTCTCCCAGTCCCTGCCTTGTGGTCCATCCACTCGAGAGGTGTGGGAAGAGAGGTTGCCAGTGAAGACTGAAGCAAAAAAGTTGTGGAGCACCTCAGCCTCCTCCCCCTCCATTGTTACCAGTTTGCCAGTCGTGTTCATCACGGGGGGTACGCTTCCTTTGACCTTCCTTTTCTGGATGACATACCTGTAGAAGCCCTTCTTATTATTCTTTGYGTCYSTTGCCAAGTTCAGCTCCATCCGTGCCTTGGCCTTCCTGACCCCATCCCTACACAATTGGGCAGCATCCCTATACTCTCGCCAGGATACCTGTCCCTGCTTCCACTGCCTGTGCATTTCCTTCTTGCCCTTTTGAYTGACCAGCAGGTCTTGACTCAGCCATGCTGGTCTCTTGCCTTCCTTGCCTGATTTCTTACACCTGGGGATTGAGAGCTCTTGCGCTCTATGGAAAGTGTCCYTAAAGATCTGCCAGCTCTGTTCTGCTCCTTGTCCCTGAGGGCAGTTTCCCAGGGGGTCCTATTGACTAACTCCTTGAACAGCTGGAATTTTGCTTTCCTGAAATTYAGGGTCCTGACTTTACTCTTCACCTGACTCATATCCCTCAGGACTGCGAACTCCACCAGTGCATGACCACTGCAGCCCAGTGGTCTTGATGTCACCAATTAGCTGAGGTCTCCATGTGCTGATTATGGATGCCCAAAACATCTGTGCAAGACTCAGTTTTGGCCTGGTTGAGGCTTGTCATGGCTCAGTATTGGCCTTGTGGTTATGGAGATCCCATCACTAATGCGTCCTAACTGACATTGAGGTTTATTCCTCTACTGTTGATCAGCTGTTCACACAATGGCTATTTACTCTTCTATATCCTTTGCTTAATAAAGGTTTGAAATTGTCCTCTCCCCCTCTCTTTCTTACAGGTGCCGTATTGCTGCTCCTTTAAATGCTGATGTATTTATAAACATGGCGTGCCATTTAAGCATACACCACAGTATTTGAAATGAAGTGACTGAAATGAAGCTCTGTTGTATGTTTATAAATGCAACAGAAAGTACTTAAAATTATATGAAAAGCTCTCAGTTGTTGTTTTCTTCTTTTTTAAAGCCCATCTCCCCTATTCCATCAGTAAAACAAGACAGATGTGAATCGGCAGCTCAGCAATTTGGTGGAATGAGCACTTATGAAACAGAATTTTAAAAAGTGGGCACACAGGAATAGGTTCTTCATGCCATAGCAGGGCAGATCATGTGGTCAACATCTGGAAGATACCATACATGGACTCTGGTTTAATAAAGTAGTCACCCATCTGCTGCTTTCTCAGAGTGAGAAGAATAAATAGCATGCCACATCCCACACACTCCAGCTGTCCCCAGCATCCAGTGCTCTAAAGTTCTGCTAAAAATAAAAAAGAAACTTTACTGTATTTCAACAAAGACTGCTAGTTAAAAAAGAGAGGGGGACAGTGTGCAGTAGAGAGCTGTTTAAGAGTACCTGTAAGCATTTCAAAGTGAAGAAGAAAGTTGCCTTTTGTTTGAAGATTGCCTTCTTTTCAAGCACTGTCATATAGCTTGCCAACATTTACATCATGTGCCAGCAAGCCTGTCTTTTTCAGAAGATATTGTAGCTATTTCTCCTGTGTTCTGGTGCTGGTGTGTTTGATATGCAACGGTATCACTATAAATGGATCACTGAGTCCACAATTAATTGATTGCAGCTCAGTAATAAAGACTTTGCAGCTTTAGTCACTACAAGTCTCCTAGCATAAATGAGTTAAACAGTACACCTAACTCTGCTGTGGTAGTGTGAGCAAGTTACTACAGTAACTGACCCTTCATTCATTTGGACAGAAGAAAGGTCTAAAGCAGTAGGTCTTTCTGGGTTTCCACGGGGGAAAATTACAGGCAGATCATTAATAGGAATCCAGACAGGAGATGTTAATAAAAAGATTAGGCATAGTAGACAAATAATAACTCTCCACTCCATCTCGGGTGGGTGGAGACCTAATTTATTTCTTTTCACTCAGCCTTAAGGTCCTTGGAAAGAGGAGTCTAGAGTATAGCAGAAAGTATACTGTCTGGAGCAAGCCAGAAGAGTAAGCAAGGGATATATTTTTATGAGATCTAGTTCTAAATTGTTTACTAATTTAACTAATTCATTGCAGGCAACCAGCGAAATCATAATAAACATATTTTTAAAATACATTTTGGATCTGCGTTGCTTTCAGAGCAAATACCATAAAGTTGACGTTACTGTCTTCCTAGTGCAACACAATGTCTCTGTAAGTGTAGCAGGACCTCCTACTTTTCAAGATATAGCCACTCTGCAGTCAGGCATGTGGCTGCAGCCCACAGAAATATGTATGTACTTACTTCAGTTCATTTAGCTTAGAGACGAAAAGCCTAAAAACCAGCACAGGTTCAGCCCCTGAAACCACATCCCTGGCTCCAGATAGCCTTGTGCTGCCATGACTGAAGCTCATTCTGTCGTGCTTTCAGTGTTACTGGTGTCGGGGCCAGTTTGAATTAAATACATGTTATTTATATTTTCTAATTAAAATGTAGATGTAGCCAGAATAATTTCCTTTTTTTCTCCAATATTGAAATGTGCTCATAGATATGAATATGAAACCCTGTTTCTACACATTTCCTGGCATTTTCAATCTGAGCATAGGGAGTGCAAACCAGTGCCAACCTACAATAACACACTACTGTACCAGTTTTAGGCCTGTAAACAACCCCATTATGGTAGCATGGTGCTGTCCCGAAGTAGTGAGCTCAGTGGTCCCCACTAAATACATTTTTGCTGCCTCTGGACTTACACTCACATGAGTAGAGCCAGTGTGGGAGCTTCTGCACTGCAGTCTCCAACACCACAAAGGTGAGTTCACGCACAGGTGGCTGTCATGTGCCTCTACACAGCTTGATCTAGGACTGAACTTGGATAAAAAGAAGGACAATTCACTAGTGGCTGGATCTGGATAAAAACAAATTGAGATTTATAAAAACAAATTTAAGATACAGTAAAAGTTAGTATTTGAATCAAGAAACTGGAAATTCAGTAGGAACAGCTCTGCTTATATTATTGGCTAGTTCTGCCTACCCTTCATRCATTTGCTTGCCTCCCTTATAAGTGTGCAAAAACTTTGGGGCTAAATGGAGAGGGAAGATTAAGAATGTCTTAAGATGATGCAGGAGGGGGAAGGAACATAACACCACCATTCAGTGATCATGGGGATGACTAAACCATATCACTCCTCCAGGGGCCTGGTACCCAAATTTCTTCAGCAAGTCCTCCTATAACTATCCGTCKATATATTTTTATATTTTATCCAGCAACGTGTATATTTTACATTACATCATCCCCAGCTCAGAATAAATTTTCCAGTAAAGTATGTAACACGGTTTTGCCATCTTCTAACTGCACGCCTCATCTGCTCAGCTGCTGTAAAGAACCTTCTGAGGGCTGTCACTAGGACACCCCACTGCATAACTGTATTGCAGTCTCCGTCACAATCAGAATGAGAAGAACATAGACATTGTGGCCTTTTATTTCCTAGATAAATACTTTAGCTACTAGCCTATTGCACAAAAAATAGGTAGTTCCTCCAACAACCAGTATCACATGAAGCTGATCACAGTCCTGTATGCCTATTCCCTTTCGGCTTTGCTAGGGATGGAGTTCAGATTCCTAACTGTCTTTATCTACATCCCCATGAAGCACTGCTGGGATATTAGTGCTTTCTTTCCTAGAAGAGGTGCTTTGGACAAATGTAAGCAGTTAAACTTAAGTGTACCAGGAACATTCAAGCTAAAGATAAAGGTACCTAATAAATTCAACATAAACCCAAAAAGTACGTATCCTAGAGTGTTACATGGAACTTAAATAAGAACCTAAATCTAACACAAGTGGAATTCTAACACTCCAGAGCTATCATGATGATGTAATGGAAAATAGGATGGTATTGTCCAAGACAACATGCAATTCCAGGGAAGTATTTTTCTCTAGTGGAAGAAAACCAACTAAACTTCTGACAGATGTTTAAAGGATTCTCAGCCTTGTACAAACAAGTTATTATTGGCATTATCTAAATGTACTCATATGCCACCCTGGAAGTGTGAACACCCTTGCTAGAATTAACAATGCATTACTCAGAAGCATAAATATGAGGGTAACTAAGAGGCTCAACCTATGACTAAGTCTTATCCACCTTTGAGTCTTTCTTACTAGGTCATTTATCATTAGCTCCAGTTCTAGTTAACATCAGACATATAAAAAATACCATCTGAACTTTGCACATTCTCTGTCTTCAAGGATTTCTTCTCGCAGCAAAGATATTTGCCATCTGGTGAACCTCCATACGCACAAAATTATAATTAAATTGCCCCTGGTCCCTTGCATTCTGTTTGTCAGAATGTTCTGTGAAACATCTATGGAGTGTGTTATAAAGTTGGATTTTACAAAAACAATTGGTTTGTTTGTTTTCTACAGTTTTGCTAAAGAAGTAGCACAATGAACAGCATTCTAGCCYGTTTTTAAGTTAATGAGAAATAAATGTTACACTGGTATAAAATTAATTTGCAGTTATTCCATTAATTCAGGTTCTAAAAGTCTTATTGCTAATTCTCCCTTTTGAGCCCTAGCCCTGTGCAAACTCCTTGCAGAGATCTCTAGAAGGGCAGTGCAACTCTGAACGCGCGAAATAGTTAGAAGTAAGTTTCTGCCTTGAGGAAAACCTGAAACTTGTCCATGAATTATCAATACATAATTTTGTGTGGCTCTGAAATGTAAAATAGATTATATGATGATAACTAATGGAGATCCTTCAGTCCTGGCTATGAAAGCTGAATGAAGAGTTCATAGTAAGTGATTTATTCAATTACCTGGCCCTCTTTCTTGGCTCAGAGAATACAAATGAGTAGAGATGTATATTGATTTCCCATTGTCCTTTTTACTTTGGAGGCTGATTGTGATCAGCATGAGATAAGTACTTTTTACGTAATGTTTGAAATCTGACTCATGCTGGCTTTATCAGAAAAATCATAAAGCATTGTTTCTCTCCTTCTCCCTGAATGAATACTGCTCTTATAACCTAGAGGGCAATATAACGAAAACATTTTTCTCTCTTTCAGGCAAATAAATGTAACAGCTAAGATATTTTAGATGAATTCTATGCCTTTCCCTTTTTGCATCACAGCCATTTTGATGTGAGCACGAGATGCTTATTTTTCTGAGCCACACTGGAATCCTGCATCATTAGGTAGGTCCGGGGAGAGGAGATGGGGAAAAGTGTTCATCCCCATCACTTCTCTCACATTTCCTCAAAGTAGTTGAATGTGTCTGTGTAGTCTTTGCTGTAACGGTGTGATCAGACCTTGCTTAATTGCTTCTGTGTCACAGCTTTGATAAGGAAGTTTGAGAATCTCATTCCTCTGGTTTGGTTAAGTGTCTCCTTCTATAAAATAAACTAACTGCCTTTATGGATCACTGCCACACACTGAAGAGAAGTAGTTTCAGCAGCAGCAGATGGAGACATTTTCCTGCCAAGCAGACTTCTGTGCCCCAGGTTATGCAAGGGACTGGCCCTAACATCAGCATCAGTATAGTTTCCTCATTACAACCCAGCAGATACTCTTAGAACAAAGGCAGCCCCACAAAAAAAAAAAAGTTAACTTTGGTTGTGACAAGAGGGTGCCCATCACACAAGAGGATGTGATACATGTGATCTTTATGCCAGAAATACCAATGAGTGCATGAACTGGCACAATCCTTGCTGCGCACACAATGTGGCCTTTGCCAGGGTGATGTCCCTGCTCCTGCACTAAGAAAAGCTTTTCCTCCTAATTCCGTTCCCAACCCTGGAATCAACTTCCTCTGCATTGTTCGTTGTCACAAGAAGTCGTCACTTCTTTCCCATGGGGATAGCTTCTAGTAAATGCAATCAGCACAGTCATCCTGCGTCCCACGTTCGCCATCCTGCATCCCACGTTCGCCATCCTGCATTGAATAGACCCTTGGTCTGACTATCTCACTCTGCTTTGTCCAAATAGCATCCTTTAATGTCTATAATAAAACTACTTTAACCTACCCACGGTATCTTGGAAGGTTGTAAAGATTTGTGTTTTATATTGTCTAACAATTAACATTTATTAGCAAGCACACAGGATTTTCTAGGGACACTGCAGCATAGACTTAGCTGCCTAAAGGCCCTCAGATTCTGCGAAGAACAGATTCTCGAACCCTTTCTTCATTATTCAGAACTGGCAAAAGCACATAGAACTGCACACCCGTAGCTGGAATCATTTCCCCAATCACAAGGCAGACTAAAGAAATGCAGAATTTTTTATTCACAGGACTTTGCCTACTGTTCTAAGAAATGCAAAAACAAAAGCTGTCCATGCTCTATTTTCCTCACTACCATTAACACACCTACTACATTGTTACTGGTTTAGTTGCAAGGAATTAGCAACACATTTCAGGCACATTTTGAAAACTAGAAAAGAAATGGTCTTCACATGCACTGAATAAACATCTTTTGCATGAATATCCTACACTTCAGTTGCTTCAATACAGTAGAGGTTTATTGACTTACTGCAAGCTACATTTGAATGATTGCTTCATATATTTTGATATGCAACATTACATCCTGTTTCTTTTCTATTTCTATAGCCCAAAGACTTATTGGAATCGGTGTGTCTCAGACTCATAAAAAATACATGACTTCAAAAAAAGATTATTATACAAAAATCCACCAACCTTGAGAAACTGCAGAGGTGGGGGATTTTTGTGCTGGAATTCATTTTAGTTTCCTAACATTATTCTTATGTATTTTCAGTTTGAAAGTAAAATCTGGCAATTTATAATAAAGAGCCATGAAACAGCTTTCCAGCAAGGAATTAAAAAAAAAACCCAAAAACTCCCAGAAATCTGGATGTCTGATTGCAAGTGAGAGTAATATACTTCAGGGCTGGTGGAGAAAGAATTCAAATAATAATCTCTGGTATATAAGGACTCTGCTACTTAGTCAATAAAAGATGGGTAATCTTCTCCCCAGAGCTTTGCAATATGAACAGAAGATAACCAAAATAAAATGTTTTACATGATGCTATTGTGTATGATTGTTGAGCAAGCCAGAGAGGCAGATGAGAAGCAATACTCCAAAAGGGAAATATTGTCACTAAGAGAGAACTGTCTGACTATCGAGATGGCCATCTCTTCCCAGCAGCAAAGCAGTAAGGTACTGATGAATTGGAGGGCAGAGGTAGGGCTTAGATCAGAGCAGTAATAAGAATTAGTAATAAGGCAAAATATTGCTGCATTAAAATCTAAGCTCCTCCATCCTCAAGCATTCATGTTTGATATTTTAATATAAAATTTTACAGCCAAGGAAAAAAAATACGTACTTTTACAAATATATATAAGTGCACCTATTCAGCGCTGGTGTTGGATTGATAAACTAATAACAACCTGAACTAGCACTTGAGAATCAGCATTCCAAAATACAGTGTCTGCACTAAACTAAAATTTTTCACAGTTTTTTTTTTCTTTCTTTCTTTCTTATTTTTTTTCCTCAGCACAGAGAAGCTCAGAAAATACAAAGCTCTCATTTCGTGAGAGACTATACAGCTCTGGAAGAAACTAATCTGTAAGGCTCATGTTCTTTATCAAAACCTTTATAATGTTCTGAACTAGTTCTAGTGAAGTGTCAAAGCTGGGGCCATGCAATTAGATGTTTGCAGAGAAGGATGAAGCTGTCAGGCTAGGAAACAGATCATTGCCTAATTTCTTGCATTTAAGCTTTTTCAAGAGCTTGTATAAGACTTTGAAGGAAGTATGGATTGTTTCTAATCTTGTATTACTCTCAACTAATAGTCACGTCAAGGCAAAGCTGAGGTACGGCTATGGCTTACCACGCCTCCAATGGCCTTTGCTTCCTGTTTATGTTACTGACCCATTCCGTTGGGTCAGCATCTTATGAAATTTACTCTCTAAACTCAGATTAGACCAAACTGACACAGTTGACTTAAACAGTGTATAAAATAGGCCTTTCCTAAACCAGCATGCTTGAATGGAAGTGAGTTCAGGAGCATACACAGTAACCTCCAACAGGACCTTATGAGCCACCATAGCTATGGCCAAAAGATGATATGTGGCCATATCCCATAATGTCAGTCCTCTGGAATAGACACACTTTTGAAGTGCATCCTGTTGAAGCTGGGCTACTGTGCAGTAAAGTCACCTGCTCAGAGAACAAACATGAAGAACCTTAACTTCAGGCTTGTGGTACACGCTCTGGCTTCCAGTCTTGTGTTATTAGGATTACCTCATGTTTAAAGTTATCTGTTCCAAAGACAAGAGACCAGAACACAGACTGGAGGTGCAGGAGGTGCTTCTGCTCAATTCTTTATTCCTCATCCATCAAAATGAGGAATTTTAATTTGAACCCCCTGAAACTGAAGTAGGAAAATGGGTGCCTAGATGCTTAGACATGGACAGTAGTAGATGTAGGGGGCCTGTATTGGTTTTGTAATATTAAAAGTCTTTTAACTCGTGGGCATGTAGGGAATTTGGCAAAACTTTTGTGAGTGACTCTTTTTGACTGAGGGGCAAGATTCAAAAGGGCAGGTAAGTCCATTAAAGACCTCACTCATACTGCTCAAAATGTCATTATTTTAACAACATTTTCAATTCAACTGAGAAATTGAATGAAAATCAATGAGTCATTTCTCATTAAAAATATATTAAAGAGCCCTCAAAGACTTCTTGTAACAGGTGTTTCAGAGGTAGTCCCTTATATTTCTCAAAGCCCAAATACTTCCCTAAAACAGAATTAAACCATGCTTAAAACCCTCAAAAATCTTAGAAAAAAGATAAGCATTCTTAATATAGAAGCATTTTTTTTTCCATAAAATCTCTCACATGTATCCAGTCACTTGTATAGATTAAGTAAAGTAGAAGAGCAAGCAAAATATTCAACCCGTATATCTGCACAAATTTGGTATCTGTCAAGAAGACATCACTTCCTTGCCAAATAAGCTGAACTTGCAGTCTAACTATTCCTCTCAGGGTTGGTATATAATGAAGTACAAACTCAATTGGGAATTGGTTTTGCTGCTGGAATTCAAACTAGAGCAAGCAGACGCTACGGTGAGATAAGAAATACCCCTGCTATGCTCCGCAGCTCCATTGTATGTCTGCAGCGTGCAATGTGTGAAATAGTCTTTGGCCTTCCAAGCATAGGCAATGCGCCAACAAAGCTCTTGCACGTATCTTTGTGTCTTTGCTGTTTAAAGACTGCGGTTACACGCTTCATTGAAGAAAAGGATCCACGAGAGTATGGAAATGATTATGAGGAGGCTACAGGTAAGGAGCAGACAGGAAAGGGTGTTGCAGCCATTCAATCTGCATATTGTTTAAAATGGAGTGGGAACACTAGTGGAGTGGAAATTTCAACATACAATGTGTCTTGGCAAACCTCGGAACCTCGGACTTATTCTTGTCTATATTTAGCTATTTTACTGCAATGCATTGGGAAGCTCACAGTTTATTTTTTGATCATACAGCACCAACAACTGTAAAGCAAGATAGCTCACTTTTCCAGCTCAGTAAAGCAAATGTTACAGGACCTGTAGCAACAAACATAAGCCCTAGTGGCTGCTGCATTAAAAAATAAACTATGTTGTTGTTTTTCTTTGTGTCCCTGAATTTTAATACAAAACTAAACCGCTCTATTTTTTATATCTATTTATGTTACTTACATGATTTCCACTAATCTAATACCCAATCGTTTGCAATATTTTAAGGGGATGAGAGAGTTTTACAGGCAGAGAATTCAATGGCAGGTTGTTTCAGAGCTAGATCTAACAGTAAGTAACAGTGACTTAGAGTAGACTTACTCTAAGAAATCAGGCTTGTTTGTACTAAAAGGTGTCTGGACTAACCACATGCAGCTATGCTGCTTCTGTAACCAAACCAACTTTCTGAAAAACATGCTGGGGTGCCTCTGTATCTCGGAAACAGTACCCCTGGAGGGAGGATTGCGGGAACCTATCTATACCAATAGCATAATTCACGTACTTAGTACTGGCTCCCCAGTTATAAACAAAACCCTAATTTCTACTTAAACTACAATTTGCATAATTTGAGTAGTCATTTATAAGCTGCTGACTATTACTCCTTGGCTTCCACTAAAAGAAAAAAAAAAGAAAAAAAAAAGACTTGACAGGAAGAGTTAAGTATGTAAAGGAATGTGGGAACACAACTGTATTAAACAGAAATATACTTAAAGTAATACCTTACCAGTGAAACAGCAGCAGTATAATTCAAACATTGACATGTTGGTATCAGAATTCAAGAAAAGTGTTCTCTAAAATAACAAAATGTACTAGGTAATATTCCATTACAAGTATAAAAAGCTATTTTTTTCCTCTTTATAATGCAATCTTACCACCCCATAATTGTAGTCTAATCATGGGTATGTTAATATTTACTCCTTTTTTTAAAAACTTATTATTTCTGCAAAGTATATGGAACAGATAATAAGTCAAGTTCTTATTAAGAGGCACAGAGGAGTTTAAGTAAGTCAGGTATGGAATGAGTTAAGTGATAGAGAAGGTTAATGATAGATAATGGTTTTAAAGGGAAATCAGGCCAAGAGAAGTTTGAGAAGAACAAAGAGGTAGGGAATATATTAAWTGCAAAATGGCAGAAAAAGAAAAGAATGGGCAAGAAAGGTGTTAGGGAAATCTTAAAAAAAAAAGTGGAACTTATAGTTTCAAGATTCACAAAGAGGATCTGGGAGGCCTTATTTTTTGTGTTTTCTGAAGCAACTTAAAATTGTAACTCCTTTTAAGAAAAATAGTTCAGGACTAATGTTAAAAATCGGGTGTTTTCAGAACCACTCAGGAAGACATCCCTATAAAACAAAAGAACTAAATTTGTTATGTAGTGGAGAATATCTTCAACTGAAAAGTGATCTAAAGGGAAAACTGAAAAAAAACCGGTCCAAAAGAATCTCTTAAGACATATAGTAAATGCAAAACAATATTGAAATATAAGGAGGGGATAACATTAGATTACAAATTATATAGAAGATAGTAGAGAATATTGCTCCTAAAGTTCAGTTTTGCTCTGTATCTGAGAAGGTAGCATGGCAGAGTCATTGAAAAGTGGGAAAAAAAATTGCTATTCATTCAGAATCAAATCCACCTGATTAATGTGCCTAAGTTGTGACTAAGTCTTACATATCTTAAGCACTTCCTAAAGTATTTGCTTAATTTATCAATGGAAAGAATTACTCACTTTTAAAGACCTTCAGTAATAGAACCAAGTTGAAGCATCTAAATTAGACGTTAAGTTTTCCTTCTGGAAGCTTTAGATTTACCAACCTCTTTCTATTGATAGGTAAGAAACTTACCTAAATATTTAAGAAAAAATGTTTTGTGAGGCATTTGAAACTTATGCACAAATTAGAGTGGGATTTCACTTTAGATTTCAATTACTCTAAACAGTGTACAAAATTCTGATGTTGTTGGGCTTCTTAAATCCACTTACACATACAACTGAGGCTGAATTACATCAAAGGCAAAATCTTTGACAATAAACAAGTGATAGAAATGAGACATAAAGTATAATCCAAAAAAGAAGCAGTATTTAAGAGAGGTAGAACAGACAGGTTCTTTAAGTGCATGCAGTTGTCACTTCTGTAGTAGATATTTTCGCTAAGCAAATGTTGATTTGAGGAGTCATCATGCAGCCTGAAAGCAARTATATTGCAAAGCAAATAAACAGCAAATAATTGGCACCCTGACCAAGTAGCTGGTATTTTCTTTTCCAGGAGATACCACCATGTAGCATTTTGCAATGTATATTAAAAGGTATATGTACTTAGAAAGGTGATTTTATCAAAAAAGTTAGACTGTCAAGGTATATTTGTTCACCTTGCCAAGCTTCCAAGCAGAATGTTTAATGGGACCAGCAGGAGGAATTGAGTTTCTTTTTGTCAATCCCTTCTTTACACTGTGATCTTAAAAGTTCCCTAGTGGAAGTAGAACAACAAGAAAAAAAGTCATCATATTCCTTAAAATGCTTTAAGCTATCAATAAACCATCAGAACATGAGTAGGCTGCTGATTACATAATCAAACTTGCAATGTGCACATTAAGTGTATTTAAAAAAAGATCTATTAACTGACAAATTATAACCAATTACCTTCAGACAAGAAAAATAAACAGCTGTGTTAGGAATCCAGTTAAGTTTCTACTCTGTAACACATAGTAATACACTAGTTAGCTTTATTAAACTAAAGTAATATAGTGTCTCAAAAATATCAGTATTTTTAGTAGATATTACACGAAAAGCATAGCTAGAGTGGAAGTAATTTAGGATAAAATATATTCTGATAACTAGAGCATGGCAAAGCTAACAAACAATGTTAAGACTTCCTTGTGATACATGACACAGTATCCATATGGTGATGCATAAGTTATATTAGTGGTTCCAAATAAGATTAAACTGGTTATTACAGACATTTTAGATTTCTTTCTCCACATAATGTCACAGCAATTGTTCTCGTGTTCTAAGAATACAATGGTATCATCAGCTGGATTAGGAGTTCTTGGTCTGCTGTTCCCACAAGAATACACCTTATGTTTTTAATTAGACTGTTTCAGGATCAGGATGCCCTAAAGCAATGAGATGGAGAATGAAGGGATGAAAATAAAACAAAGGTGGGATTATGGACCATTAAAAACAGATGGCGGTAGGGAAGACCATCTTCTGAAGTAGAGACTGAGGTAAGGTAGGCTAAGAGGAGTAGACAAGGTAGCTATACAAACTGGATCAAAGGAGGAGATTTTTTTTGAGCAAGGGTCTTAAACAGAAGACTGAGGGAGCTTTGAAAAACAGCAGAAGAGCTTTGTGGACTCTGCAGACTGCAGGTGATAGGATTGTTCTGAGTCTATTTTGGTACAGAATTCCCATTGCCTTAGGAGATCCACATACAGAAAAGAATGTCTCTCTGTGCTCAAACATAGGCTTGCTCAATTTATTCTGTTTTACGTGAAGACCCTCAAAGTCTGTAATTTAAGAATAAACAAATACACTTTTACTGCAGCAGCTTAGAATTTTTTAAAATGTACTTTTTTGTAATCTAAGTTGAAAATTGTAAGATGAGGCAGATGCCATTTAGTTCATTTCCCTTAAAAAAAACACCCTAAAAGTAAAATATATTGCTTAAGCAGCAGGCACCTTTTCCTTATCAAGCTGCCGCTTATGCCTCAAGCAGGATGCTTATAGTCTGAGCATTTTTATTATAGTAAAAAAAAAATATTCCGGAACAATGCCAGAGACTCCAGCATCTGTGAGTCAAAACTAAATATCACATGGGTGGGATTGCCATAGTAACTAACTCAAATGCATTGGATACATTAGAAAGGAGTATAAAATTCATTGTCCACTCTTCAGTTTACCTTTCACCTGAAGTATAAGCTGTGGTCACTTCCTCTGACGAAAGCTAGCTAAGGAATATTAAGTCTATAATCTGTCTGCTCATAGGCATTTAATATTCTGTCAGTATTAATGGCATTGTACCAAGAAAAAAAAGAGGAGTGGGTGTCTGAAAAGAAAGAAGCACAAAAAGTAACATGAGGTCCCTGCTTCACTCCAGAGCAGGGTTGAGTTCCTATGATGTTTGCAGAAGAAAATGAGTCACTCATAAGAAAATAAAGGCTGCCAATAGTCATACTGAAAAAAACAAACAAACCACCTTCAATAACAGGTCTTAGGAAAACAACAAAAACACAGTACACGTCAAGCACCACAGCTCTGGTAAAACTTTTGACATTCTCGCAGGACAGTCTTATGAGCACGTTGGCACCAATACACCAAGAAGTCCCCAGCCAACCTGGGGCTTCGCCCTACCTTGCCCACAGCCCAGGACCCCATTTCAGCTCCCTGGGGCTCTCCCCCCCTCCCTTGCTGACATCTCAGGACTGCATTTGAGTCCCTCCAGGGCCATCAGTCCCTGCCCCAGTGATACCGCAGCAGTGCCAGTCTCCAGGCCTGTTTCTGCCCCCGTCTTCTTTGCTCCTGGATGGAGCCCCTGGCCCTGGTTCATCACTTGCCATGTTGGGGTCTGTCGATGGACCCCATTACCAGCCATGTGGGACTGTGCCCCATGGGTGAGGGCATGGCCAGTGCTGGGTCATGCTCAGCTCTGGCTCCCCAGCCCTGAGGGACTCGTGGGTCCATGATGCTCCCGGACAGACTCTGTTGCAAAGGGGGTGAACAACAGGCTGGATCACCATGCCCAGAAAGAAATTGCCACCAATTCACTGCAAAAATGGAAGATTGTTTTGAATGCAGGGGGTTGTTCTTGGTTCGGTTTTGTTCAATGTTGTCACTAACAATCTGGTCAATGGAATAAAAAGCATAATTATTAGAAATTTAAAGGTCCTACCCAGGTGGGAAGGACTACATGTTGGTTGGAGAACAGCATTAAGATTGAAAAGGGTCATGACTGCATTTTATTAAAAATAGAATACAATTCACTACAGACAAGTGAAAGGAGCTGTGCTTAAGTAAAAACTATCAGATGAAGAAAAAGATGAGGAACATGAGTCCCTTAAAAAAGAATCTACAGGCAAGGGGTGAAAGAGAGCTGCATTGAACCACAAGCCAGGTATAATGTTATTGTGAAGAAGGTAATCATCACACAGGAGTATACCTGGCAAGACATGTGAATGGACTCTTGCTGCTCCATCTGGCAGAGGAGAAGACCTGAGCTGGAGTCTGGTGCCCACGTGTGAGTACAGCATGGTGAGAAGTGGGCAGTCTAAAGGAAAGCAGTGCAAATGACCAGAGGTTTAGAAAACATGATCTATGAGGAATGATTCAAAGAGCTGAAATTTCACCTTAGAAGACTTAGAGAGAGCATGATAAAAATCTTCAAGTACGAAAGGTTACCATAAAAAGGTGAGAAAGTGTATTATATGTCCATAGAATAAATTGTGGAAAGAAAGAATGAAGTTAAAAATCTAAACTATGAAAAGTTAAGAAAAACAGTGTTGAATACTTTGTTTTGAGACTCTCCATCACTGAGGTCTTTAGGAATATGCTAGACAGTCATCTGTCAGCAAAGATATCATGTATAGTTAATCTTGTCTTGAGGGATGGACTGTCTCTTGGAGAACCTTCCAGCATTTTTTTAATGCAGCTATTGCCAAATCCCAGCAGATCTTTAATGCGAACATTGGCAGCATAGTACATACTGCAATATCTGCAGAAGAAACACACACCATCTAGAAATACATTAAATGTGTAGGACTGTCTGCACTTCGCTCTTGATGCTGCTACATTTTGTGTAAAAAAAAGACACAGAATATTATTGGTTTACAGTTGTAGCTTCTACTAAATTACTGGTACAAGGTTTTCTGGAGAAATAGAAATTCAAGGACATTTGAAGGATAAAGAATGTCAGGTAAAGTGTTTGATGTTGCTATAAAACCCCCATGACAGAATTCATCTGGAGGAAAGCTTCAAAGACAACTTGAATCATATATTGTGAAATCTAAAGAAGAAAGTTTCATAGCTACTCTACGCTGAATGCAACATTTCTGGGATGAAGTTTATTTTTTTGAACATCAGAGAAGAATGAAAGATTTCTGGAAGGAGCATTATTAGCAATATTAGCAATACTAGTAAACACATTAAACTTTAAAAGGGGTAGAGCACATGACAAAGGGGAGCTGAGTGTCAACATTTACCTTTTTGAAGAGGTTGACTGCTGAGAACTCCCTCCTTTTCATCTCAAAGGTTGGATTCCTGCTTCTGCTCTTCTTCTGGCCTCCAGATGAATGATTTATTTATTAAATTCTGCAAAACAAAAAAGATAATACAGAACTGTCAATGGTTTTGACATATATCTGACTACTAAACTGTGCCATGTTGTAGCTAAGCTCAAGCGAACACCTTAACCTGAGAAGGCCAGTATGAGWACCATACCAATTTTACATTTTGGCGGACAGTTTCAACCAAATTTGACAAAGTGCTGGTGGTTTCAGAGAGTAAAGCAATGTGTCCTGGTTTTGTGAAAATGAAAATTTAGGTAAATCCTAGGAGACTTTGGTGCCACACAGAAGGGACAACCAGACAAGCTATTCTTTAACATGCATCGGACAATCCACATAGATTTCTACACCAAAAGCCAGGCATCGTTCACCCCACTACTTGCAAACTTGCTTGTCTATTTGGAATTTCTCTCTTTCAAGGTTTCTAACCTTCTAAATGTACCTGGCATTATACTCAGTTATCTCAACTTCTTGTTTTTCATTATTATGTTCCTTTTTATAGCCAAGGCTCAGGGACTGCATTGAAGGCATTCGTTCCATCAGAAAGCATAGCTGCAACAGCAGTGCACAAATTATAATGATACTTAAATAATGGTGGCAGAAATATTCAAGGCAAGCGCACGTATACATAGGTCAACGCAGCTGAAGCATCAATGTTTTAAAGGCCGGAACAGGAGACTGGGGAGCAGTTATACAGTGTGTCAAGAGCAAGACCAAATGGCACAGTCTATAAGGTTCAGTCACAGACAGTTGTGCAGAAAGGAAGGGGGTGGATTAAAAAAAAGACAAAAGCAAGAGCCCTTGTGTATGGTAAATCTCATTGAGATCAGTGAGGCGGCACAGAGCCAATGGCAAGAGTAAGAATGCTCTGGATACATGCATCAAAACTGGACAGGTTGTGATTCCAGATGGCCAAAAGACAAATCACATCCAGCTTGAACATTTTAAATGTTTAATTTTATTAAAAACTCGCAATGGAGCTTGCCTGGGTAGGAAATGGCATGATCACTGCTATGTGCATCTCCAGGTGGGAAAGAGTGCATTGTTGTCATTTTTATTCTGAGCGAAGTCCTCCTGGTGTGGAACAGCCATGTGGTCCCTAGGCATCCTGAAAGGTGGCACTGCAACAGGTTGTCTGGAAACACGGCTGGTGTGTCCCAGAAGGGGCTGCTCAAACCAGCTCTGCACAGACGGCTGGGAAAGTGCTAGTTCCCATGTTGGTCACCAGTATTCAGAGTGCCAGCTTGGAGGCCAGTCTGTCAGAATTTAAAACTGTCTTCACAAAAGGTATGAACTTTATACATGAGAGGAGTAGGCAGCCTGCAAGGGACTCAGCAGGGATGCTTTCCAAAATCATCTTAGGCATTTAAAAAAAAAAAAAAGGTGGTTTTATTACTAACGTGGAAGTATAGTTTTAAAACGGAAGATACAAAAACATCTGCATTGAACAAAGCTTTCTAAAAGCAGCTTCCTTCCATTCACAGGGGCACCACCCAGAATGTACTAGATATTTAAATTAGCACCATGGTCCTTCTGGGGATATTCTAAGGGGAAAAAGTTTTTGAGAAAAACTTACTTAGACTTTTTTTCTGTTCCATTCATTCTTACACTCTCTAAACATGTTCTTCTTCCTGTTAATTAATGACTAATATACTGCAGCTTAATAGCAGTCCACRATTCACTGAGAAAGAGAATGAGCTGTCTTATTCTACATAAAATCATCCATGAACCTACATCCCATCAGCCTTTATTTTTAGAAGCAGGCTTGACAGCTCCTCTTCTGGGCCTTGCTGGCAGCATGTTAGATCTTGTGCCTCTGTGCATTGCACCTTGGGCATCACCAGCACAGAGCACACAGAGGGCAGGACATTTAAACCGAGCAGGGCAAAAAAAGGGCAAGAGTGCAGACCATTAAACCTCACCAACTGGCCATGGCTGCCTGAGGAGATTTCTAGAATTATCTTTAATTAGTGGTAACACCGCCACTGTCAGGAAGAGGAGAAGGATATAAGATTTCAAGCCCTTAGCCCCAGATGTACTTTGCAGCTGTCAGGTAGAGCACAAAATGCCTTTTCAAAAGCCAATACCTACTTGTGGAAGGGCTTTGTCTTCTCTCTTCACGAGAGATGGCCACCAGATGCCATAGAAAATGACTCAGGGGAGTTTTAAGGCAACAGGAAATACAGGTATGTGAGGCTTCATGTTTCTTGTAGGGTTTTGCTTTGGTGTTTTTACCAGTCTCTAACTTGAGTGGAAGGAGATGTCAGGAGGCTACCAGGTCTGAGGAGGAACATTGTTCTCACATACCAGCACAGTACCTCTGTGTCTTCCTGGGACATAACATTACAGATCTTTTTTTATCTAAGCTACTCACACCGGTAGTTCATTAAATAAAGCCAAACTGCCCACACCACAAGTTAGAGTATTCAGTGCCAACACTGAATAAATATAAACCCACAGTACTCCTTTGAGTCCATGGGTCAGCCATTCAGTCGTTCAGTCATATCTGCTAAACAGATGTGAAACAGTGACAGTGATTTGCCTACATCACCTTAGCTACTTAAACATCAACCATGAATCTCTTCCTATAAGCTGTTTTGCAACAAGTTAACCTCTAAATTAGCTTGTAGATCCATTACACCCTCGAGCTTTGTTTATGTTAGAAATGCCTGAGAGGCTGTGATCTTCTGTTATTTTTAGTTATGAATGCCACGGATTGCAAGACAAAGTGGAACAACACTGAACAATAAATGAAATTAGGGAACAGTTAACATCGATCAGTTCATGTCTGTTGCCAAGGGCAATCTTGGTGTGTCTCATTTTAAATTCTATTGAGCAAATTAATGTGTAATTTCCTTATCATGAACAGTGGCTGATGTAAAGAAGCTTCAAGAGGTAAGGAGTGCTAATGGATCTTGAAATTGGATCCTGGCCATGGCGAGCTGAGCCAAGCCTAGCCTGGAGCTGAGCATCACCATTAATGGATGGTCTATGAGTACAGAGCGAAGAGATAGCACATTGGTCATAGGCACTTCTTTATGCTGTATTTTCTGTATCAACAATTCTTGTCTTTAGAGCATCTCTGCCTTCTTTCAAGATTCTTTTTTTTTTTTTAATGCCAACAGGATTATTTATTTTCTTTGCCTCTGCTTCTCCTATTCCCCTGCACTCTTCCTCCTTTGGTTTATTTTTAAAGGTACCTAAAATACATTTAGATCATTTTAGGAATCATCGGTGCCAATTTCTGTAGCAGCAGCAATCACAGCTGCAATCTTCGTGTTAGCAGACAAGTATGTGTTCAGGCATGTACACAAACATACTTATACACACAAACACATACCTGACTGCTGAACTATCTTATTGTAGTTTATCTGCTGTTAATTAGGACCTCTTGTTACAAAATCAAAATCATGGCTCTCTTTTTCTTTTTTCTTTTTTTTTTTTTTAATATATGATAGAAAGCAAATTACACTGCAAATGCATGTGTATGTCAAATACATGTTGTTATCTTTGTAGAGTCCATTCAGTTAGACTGATTTGTGTGACTGAAAAGAATTTTTCTTCTATTGGCAAGATAAGGGGCTTTAAAACCTCACATGGAAGTTGGACTTTTCATAAACTCTTCAGAATAGTCACTTCTACACAACTGGATTTCTTCAAAGGAACTAATAAACAGGAATGACTTCCACAATTTTTTTAACAAGTGCTTTTTCACAATATCACCAAAAAATATTTTCCTACTAAGAAAAGTTAGAGCAATTTTCTTCTGATTTTGGGGATCTTTTGTTTGTTTGTTTCTTTCTTTCTTTTGTAAATGTCAAATACCTTTCTAGATCCCTCCACAGAAGAAAAAGCTTAGAAAAGGCAGAGGTTTCAGCTCCAGTAGAATCCAAATGGAATTATTTGATTTCCTGGATACACACACCCACCTGCCAAGAGCAAACACTGGGAGGACAAACAGCAGTTATGAGGAAAGTTATTTAAGAAATTAATTCACATAAATCCCTATCACCAGTGTATGTCACAGGGCAGAAGTGTACGATAAAGGAAAAAAGGGAGGAGAGAGAATACACAAATGTGAAAGAGGGAGMATGAATGTTGAGGCTGGAGGAGTGAAAGAGTGGGAGGGTACAGAAATGGCTTTGGTGCTGGATATTATGCAGCACAATGATTAGCTTTGATTTTCGTTGCTTTTCTTACTGCAGAATTTGCTCAAGCCTCAGTATGATAGCTGCTGTGTATTGAGAAGAGCTGATGAGTCGATTATCCAAGCATGATTCACAATTCTTATTGAGAAATTAATTTTTTACTTCTCTGGAGAAGGTAGCTTTTGTGATTACATTTTGCTGTGATGTCATTTTACAAATGTCACATATAAAATACAGTGGACTTAATATCTCCTTTACCACTGGTAAATGGTACGTGCCATCAGTATCAAAGTTGATTTGTATATGGTTAAAACTGAGAAGCTGAGCAGTATTCTTTTTCACTAATTCACAGTAACCATCCTTTCCGATATTTTCTTTAAACCTAGCCTAGAGAAGTAGGCTATATTTAAATGGAATGTGAGATCATTTCCATGCAGAAGGAAAAAGCATACAAATGAATCTTTGCTCAACTAGAAGTAATCTTGAAAATTTTCTTACCTGTTTGTACTACTGATCAAAATTATGCCTGTCCAACACTTTTATTCTCTGCAAGTTTCATTCCTTATTGGCTATTGTTACCAGTGATTATTCCTTAAACTTTCTCTCAGGACCTTCTTTTCTGATGCCTCAACTTCCGGTTCTGCCAGGAGCCTTATTTCATTAATAAACTATTTATATCCATTTATCTTCCTGACTACTCCAGCTTATGTGCTTGTAACTGTTGTAAAGATTGCTTACTTTTAGACTTTAAGTTCTCGCTAAGCTCCTGGATGTTCTCAGTGAGTAAGTTACATTTCTGGCGATGCACTCTTTGGCTGATTACAGAGAAACACCCTTTGTTTTCAGTGGAAGAAACCAAAACAATACAAGATAAACATGTGGTCCAGAAAGAAAAACATATAGCTAATATGGGAGAATTATTTGCTGTTGAAAGCAAATATCTGATAGGTGGAGGAACTGAAAACCCCTGAGACAGAACAGCACAGTTCTGCATGGAACAGACTCCTCCAGGGAGTGGAAACTACAGTGAAAAATTTGTGCAGGCATTTGCCAGGCATCAAGGTTGTATTCCTGGTTTCCTAGAATTCCTAAAATAATTGACCTGTAGTTGTTTAAACAGCTCCTGAATTAACTTAGAAAATTTTGTCCTGACTGGATAAGATAAACACTAAAGTTTTAACAAAACCTAAAGCAAGGTCGGAATTCAGGCTTCGGTATAACAAAACTCAGGCTTCAGTATGACAAAACTGAAACTTATTGGAAATGACCAATAGCCAGAATAACACAGTAGAAAAAAGAATTTGGGCTGATGAACTCTTTTTTGCTCCTTTTCCTGCCAAACCAAATTCAAGTGAATATTCTATAATTGACTCAAACACAGCAATTAATAAATGTTCCCCCTGCATAAAAATTCAAATTTATATTGATTTTTACCTTCTTTATGTCCCTGACATAAAGATGAAATGGATTCCTGAAATTGTCATTACAATTTTGCACACAACGTTTCACAATTTGTGAAACCATTGAAGACAAATGTATCATTCATTGCTCCACTAATATTCTAGTAAATACTGCTGGTCATAGACCTATAACATGTATTAGTGCGATTTAATGGTGTACAGATTTGCCATCTCTCTCCACCATCACAAACCTTTGCTGTCACATTGAAGCTATAAGAAGCTCTGTCAAAGCAGGCCGTAAGCAGATCCTTGTTAGCAGTAGCAGAATTCATACAGGATTATTGATGACAAAATACTATTCAAATGTTGCCATCCTAAAGACCTATATACTTCCAATACGGGCTTTTTAAAAGTCTGGCTTCTATTTTTCTCACATTCCTCGTGCCTGGCAATGTACCCTAGGCATCTAATCAACATGGCATGACTTTGCAGTACATGATTCTTACTGATGGAGGCCAGATTCTAGAAATTTCCTCAGTGTTTATATTTCAGGGGGTTCGGGAGGACATTTCAGTGGGCCTTGCTCTTTGTTGTATTCACAGCAGGAGTTTTTTCATTCCTTGTCAGCAGTGTAGACAATGCACAAATGAGGAGCCACAGAATGAAGAAAGGACCTGCCCACAAGACGCGTCCAAGCCAAGAGCACCTGCCAAGAAGTAATCCTGACATGGTCACCAAAAGAAAACTTCAACATCTTGACTTGGAATTTTTTTCTCACTGCTAAATACTGGGATCTGCTTCAGAGAAAGGTCAGCTTTTTATGGACAGATTGAGTTGAAAAAGCAGGAAGCATATTGCTTTCTGCCTAAAAGGATTTACAGTTAATCAGAAAATAAATTTCAGCTACTGGCCTCAAATTAACTTTTCCAAAGAAATTTCACTTCAGTAAACCTTTGGTTGTACAAATGTTCATGCAGAGTGGTTACCAGAAGTGTTTCAGAATTTTTCAAATCTGGTTTCTGGTTACATTTTCTGCACATTTTAATCTAATGAAAATTATATCCCAGCTAAATTAAAATGGTGAAAAGTTCAAAAATGAACACTGAAGTCTTAGGAAATTCCTAAATAATGTAATCTCAAGGTCAAGGCATCTTTCAAGACCACATTAAGTGTTTGATATGCACTACYAGAGACAGCATACTGACTAAAGAGAATATAAATCTCCTTTAGAATCTCCATTGCTATGTTCCATGTACTTAGTCTGACTGTCTCAGTGGTTTGGATTTGGCAAAGCAAGTAAAAAAAAAAATAGAAACGTGAAGCAATTTTAATTATGAATCTCTCCACTCCTGTTGCATATAGAGTTCTCTAGCCACATGGACAGAAGTCTTTCATGCATGTTTTCAAATAAACAGGAAAAGTTACCAAGTACAATATTTTTGTGTACCACAGGACCACTAATCACAGGTAGCACCTTCTATTTTTGATCTTACTGAAATGTTAATTATCCTCAGAACAAAACATTCCCAAGGCTATGCTTGGGACACCTGTCACGGTTTAACCCCAGCCGGCAACTAAGCACCACACAGCCACTCGCTCACTGCCCCCGGTTGGGATGGGAGAGAGAATCAGAAGAGTAAAAGTGAGAAAACTCGTGAGAAAACTGTCGAGAAAACTCAACGGTTTAATAGGTAAAGCAAAAGCCACACACGCAAGCAAAGCAGAACAAGGAATTCATTCACTACTTCCCATCGACAGGCAGGTGTTGAGCCATCTCCAGGAAAGCAGGGCTCCATCACGCRTAACGGTGACTTGGGAAGACAAAACAACTTAACTCCAAACACACCCCTCCCCCCACTTCCTTCTTCTTCTCCCAGCTTTATATGCTGAGCATGACGTCATATGGTGTGGGATATCCCTTTGGTCAGTTGGGGTCAGCTGTCCCAGCTGTGTCCCCTCCGAACTTTTTGTGCACCCCCAGCCTACTCGCTGGTGGGTTGGTGTGAGAAGCAGAAAAGGCCTTGACTGTGTGTAAGCACTGCTCAGGAGTAATGAAAACATCTCTATATTATGAACACTGTTTTCTGCACAAATCTAAAACATAGCCCCATACCAGCTACTATGAAGAACATTGACTCTACCCCAGCCAAAATCAGCACACACTCCACATAGCAAAGCTATTATTCAGCATCTATCATGAGTTTAATTGTTAATTTAAAGCAAAATGAAGAAAAGCTGCTTGCAGATGACTGTTCAGTTTGGAACTGCCAACTTGTCACCTGCCCTGTATCAACAGGTCTCAGTTATTTAAACCACCCTAACTCTGTACTGAGACTATAAAAAAAAAAGATACTTAAGGGCTGACTCCTCAAAAAGGGATCTGAACTGTTCAGAAATTGTTAGCTCCGATCTAGAGACTGAATTTTCCATACAGTAGAAACAATTAAGTACCAATAATGGGATTTACAGAAGCCACAACATGGAGAAGCTGCTATTTACAGTAATTAATTGAAAGTGCTGAGGACACAGGTGGGACTAAAACCTGTTATTTGCCAGGATCAGAGGAAAAAAGGTGTTTTATCTGCTTACTCAGCCATCAGAAGGAGCAACCCATCCTTGGCTTGTGGTGTTTCAACAGGTCTCCAGAGAGAACAGTAGCATCATCCCCTTGAGCATTCCTGTAACATGCTGGATCCCCATATTACTGGATCTCAGATTATTTTGGGCTGGCACAACAAAGGGACAGCTCCAGTTTCTCTTTAGAGAAAATGCTTTACTTATTCACAAAGACTGCAACCCACATCTGCCACTGGCCTTTGCAGTGCTCCCCACTGGCCCCTTAAACTGCAAAATCATGAGATCTTTCCGAACAATGAAAATATAGTGACAGAGCCTGCAGGTGAAATGGTCTAAATCCTTACACACAGACATACCATCCTGCCCTGAGCAGCTCACCACCAGTAGCTGTGTATGTGCCCAGCATTACAAGCTTAGGTAGTTAATTTAGGCAGGTTAAGATTACACAACAATTGAGCAGGGATGTTGACAATTTCAGTGAGGGGGGTTGGAGGTTAAAGCACCTTTAAAAATGTAAGTAAGTCCCTTTTTGATTCTACTGACTTGTCAAAAAACACTCATTGAGGGACTTTCACTGCTTGGCCAGTGTTCTTCTCCTGAGGACCCTGGCAGAACAGTGAGGTCTGACCAGAAGTGCATGATCCCATCCATCACTCCTGGCATCCTCATATTTTGGTTGAAAAGAAGCTAAACATAATGGTCCTCAACAAAATGTCAGCTCTTTGCATTTTATGTTCTTTCCAATCTCCAGGAATATTTTTTGAATATTACAAAAGAAATTGTCAGAGATGAACAAATTGTTTCTGTCTATTGTCCAGATATGGAAAACTCAACTAAGAAATTATCCCCGCAAGATAGAACATACTAAGTAATTGTTAATTTTCTGGCTTAGGCGAGTTCTTCTGTCATTGCCAGGGCCTTGGCTATACAAATCTCATTCCTGGAGAACAATTATTCATTATTTTCTTTCATTTTACAGCTGATTCCCTCATACCTACATAGTGAGGCAGTTCCCCTGAGGTTCTAAAATTGTCTTTTAATGTGTATAATAGTTAATGAGTTCTCAAATAAAAACACAGGCATATTAACCAAAGAGTTTAACGAATGTTTTTAATTATGGGAACTGGATGCAGTGCACTGAACAACTGTGACCTTTGGCTTAGGCTCTGAGAGTCCCCTTACAATAGAAACGTCCCAGCAGTGGCAGCAAACAAGGGTCAGCTTTGTGAAAGATCCATATCAGCGGCTGCTGTCAACAAGTCAAGGCAGAATTAAATACAGCAGCTGGAGTTTTAGAGTTGGTCTGACCTTGTACTCCTATCTACATGGTCCCAAGATAAAAAAAAAAACCTTAGTAATACCAAAATTAAATGAACAACTGCTTCCCTGTAAGCAGGATAGTCTTTTATGCAAACAGGGATACAGTGTGTTATTTAATAAGGTGTCACTAACATTGTAATTGGAAGATAATTCAGATTAAAACTTCACAATGAGGCAAATTTTAAATTCATATACATGCCTTGATCAAAACTTTGCATCTCATAATCCTTTCTAAGCTGAAGTTTAGATTGGGTGCATTTTTAACATRTATCTGTGTTTGACAGAAGGTGCCATGATGGAGGTAGGCATTAAGAGATTGTTTATTATGAAGTGTTCATTTTATTGGATGGAGAAGCTTTATAGCTTGCTGTCAGTGAGGTACTAATGGAATTAAACCTTCTGGAAGAGATAGAGAATACAGCAACACAAGCCTAATGGGGCAAATTAAAATATTTTTAGCTTGAGGTACTTCCGGCTGAAGGCAGGGAAAAGTGGGACAGTTCTTCAGAAGGTCAGAAAGTTTGTAACACATCACTATTTGACATGGATTTCAATGCAAAAAGGTTATTCCCTCAGAAAAACAAGTGGTCCTTGTTCTATCCTGTGCTAGGACAGGATGAATGCCAGCAGGGTACCTACCTGGTAACTGTTGTGTCATGTTGGTTCTCGAGAGCCTGGCGGTGTCAGTGCAGGCAGCACACTGTAAATGCATAAATAGGGCCTGGAGTTATCATGAGCACCAAAGCTTCCAGTGCCTGGAGGGGTCTGAGCATGTTACAAACTCCGGGGCATTGCAAGGGCCAAGCCCGCTGCTTCCCTGCAAACACCTCAAGCCCCACTCTTCCCAGCCGCAGCGCGAACTCCTCACGCCTGAGGTGTGGGGACAGCCACCAGCCAGCAAGGGTTCAGCAGCTGGTGTGCTTAAACTTGGTGCTCACCTCAGTGAACGATCCAGGGAATTTCTTCTTTGTTTGAAGCTCTGTACTGACTTCACGCTTAACCTTGAGCAACATTTATTTAACCTCTTTATAACTCAATTTCCCTGACTGTAGTATGACTACAGTAATACTTTCCCACCTTGAAACACTATTGTGCATACAGATCTCTGGGGCATGTGGAGTAGTATCGCTATTATTATAGCCATTTTTCAGAGGCGGAAATCTGATAATCCTCTCATCTGTGTTATCTTTTGTGAACATATGTGTTCTATTTAACCTGTCTCCTGAAGCAGCCCTATCATTTGAAGATGTTTGCCTAACCAGGCATTTCTTTATTCTAAATTTATATGTCTGTGGACTTCTATAGCTTATTATTCTATAGCTATGCTTGAAATACTAGCTTGATTTCTGTTCTCATCTCACACATCACAACGATTTTTTTTGCTAATTAATGCATTAATGTTAACAAATGTTTGACATACGCTATCACGATGTATTGTAAAAAGATATAGAAATTTTGTGAAGAGTGTAAATGTAGTCAAAAAGCTACATGTGATGAAGTAGAAAAACACAGGAACTAACTTTAAGGGATTTCAAGTTCTTTCCATTCTCATTATGGAAAAAAGAGCATTGAGGATGTTCTGCATCGACAGGAAGATGTCTAGCATCCAAAAGCCAAGCCCTTAAATATGAATCAGGCTTAGATCAGAGGTAGATTGAATGCTGAGTTTGGGAACAGTATTACAAATTTCCCAAATTTCACACACAATATTCATTGAAAATAAATAAAATATCAGAATCTTAACCAAATGTCCTGAAGATGACAGAATTAAAATGCAGCTACCTTTCTTTCTACCTTTGTTAGCAAATTCACATATAGTAGTGGCACTACTAGACAGAAGGTCTTTCATACTCTTTGGAAGAGCTCAGTCCCTTGACTTTTAATCAAACAGGTATTTTTTTCTCAGTTATGATGAGATAAGCTGCACCCAACACAGTCAATACGGTCTTTATTATAGGTGTCAGGTGAAGCACTGATGGATTCTAGGATATGCTGAAATATATATATATCTCCTATGTGTACCTTATGAAGATACTTTCCAAAGAGCCACCAGTAAACTTGTAAGCATCAGTAATTTTGCAGTGTTCACTTGAATGAAGATAACTGTTGGCAGCTTGCTGGTCAGCTCAGTAGCTTTGCAATGCAATGTGTCTCTCTTTCGCAGTCAGTGTTACCACTGAATTATTTAACTTAGATAATGGCAAGTATGCAAGAAGAAGCCTAAGACTCAGGGCAGCTAGTTGACAGAAAATTAATCCAGAAGCTTAAAACAGTTTTGAAGTCAGTGCTAGGTACAAATACTTTATATTTTGAATGTAACAACATACACTACAATGTAAATGCATGCATCAGTGCATATTTGCTTGGTTTTCTCCCCAAAACATCATCTGTATAAACACAGACCATTTCCTGAGTGCTTTGATAGGGGGTAGTTTAAGCACTTCATTTTGTGTAAATAGGTTTTGTAACATTGCAACAATATTTTTACAAGCCTGCCCAGTACTTCATATCTGAACTACCTGTTATTTCTTGGTACATAATAAAAGCTTAATGTATGCCTGTATGAAATCACCTGAACTTACAAGAATTTAGTGCTTCATTCGTGCATCAAAAAACAACCAGAAGATAGCAACAGTGAATTCACAGTAAGTTTTCATCAAGGTAAAAGTTTCACGGATGGGTTTCTAAAGGTTCTGCATGAGGATCACTGTTTAACATATTTTTAATGATCTACAAACCCCAAAGTGAGTAACGAGTTTAAAAAAATGTGTAAATAACCCAAACTATCATTACATTTCGTTAAATCTGGAGATGCCTGTGCAGAACTTCAACAGGACTGAATCAAGTTGGAAAAATGGTCAACACAATGGCAGACGATGTCCCTGTTGATAACTGGAGAGCCACCTGAAGAAAATATAGCTATGCAAATATGTTACATGTATGAACTTGGCTTTAACAACGGGATAATCAGTATTCTATGGTAGTGATACGTAACGTTAAAATACAGACTGCTCAGACGTCTCATGGAAAAGGGAGCAGGGAAAATTTATGGACTGTTCACCATGAACTTCTGCTCCATGTACAGCTGTGCTGAAAAGAAGCAAGTAAGTTCTTGAGGTGCATAAACAATGGAATGGTAAGTAACACAGAAAATTTCTTTTATATTGTCACTGATGTAGCCCCTAATACTTCTTGCTTTAGACTGGTTTCTTACCAGAGAATACATGCTGCAAAAATAGACAGGTTGAGTGAAGATAGATAAGAACAGGTTATTGGTATGGAAAGAAAAAATCTCTACTTCAGAGAAAGACTAAAAGATTATTACGTTAAATGATTAAAGGGGAACATGATAAAAGTGCATGAAATAACAAGAATGAATTGAGAAAGTAGACTTTACAGGAAATAGCCCTTCAACACACTGAAAGTAAATGTTTCAAAAGCAATAAACATAATTTCTACCCAGTTTGTGATTACATTGTGGAAGTTATTGCCAGAGTATGTCTTTGACGCTTAAAACTCAGAAGGCTTGAAAGTGTTTGGATGAACAGGTGACGAATTGCATAATAATAGCCCTGGGAACTATTCACTCTCACATTTCAGGTTTCCTTTTTTCTGTGATATTTGGGGTTTGATTCAGTCACCTGGGCCTAAGCATACATACACCTCTAGTGCAATTTGAGATACCCCAGGATATACTATATCATATTGGCCTTAAGAGGATACTGTATGGTATCTCAGATGACTCTGGACACCTATGTTTCAGAAAACAACTACAGACCTTAAAGTTTGTCACCATCAGAGGAAAGATGCTGATCTACACAGGTCTAATTTAGTGTGAAAGATTGCSTGTTTCTACTGAGCATTCCCAACAGGAGTGAACAACAACTCTGAAGAAAAAATATTTGTAAGGAAAACCAAAAAGTAAATGACTGAAAACCAACCTGTAGTCAAACCATTACTTTCAATAATATACTCAACAGAGAACCCAGATTCTGCAAGCCAAGCTGCAAAGAAAGAAACAGGAAGATAGAAATTATTGTTCAGTCCTCCCCTTAGTCACCTCTATCCTCCTTGCACTAGGTCATTCAGCTATGAAGGTTAATGATAAACCTACTGCCTGCTGGCTTGCAGGTCTACAAGATTGTATCAGGTACCTGATAATTATTTTTCTGGATATACTTCTAGGAAAAGCTATTATCTTCAGGCCTGAGGGGGCAAATTCCGTTCACTTCAAACCATTTTCTTCATGGATTAATTTCTTCCTTAAGTTTTGTTTAACTACTATAAGCCTGCAAGGATAAGTTTGTCTCATTTTTCCAATGAAGGTGATGCTGAAAGAGGAGGGAATGGAAAATATTGTTTTACCTCATTAGTATGAAAATCTGATTTYTGCCAAAAAAATGAAGATAATATCATACTTCTTTAGAAGACAAACATGCTATCAGGAGCATAAATACACTGCTTCAGGAAGGTTACATTTGTATGTGCAAAAAAAGACTGTTTTTATTTGAAGAAAATATTTTAATAACTTAATTATTTTAATTAAAAAAACAAGAGGTTCTACACCCTAACTGGAGGAAATAATGAATGCCATCATAAACAATGTAAACATTTTAAGGTTACAAGAACATAAACTGGTTTCCTTTAAACTGATAAGTTTAGTTCCAATCCTCGTGTCATTTATAGAAGAAGGTTTAATGGCCATGTTACCTGAAAATGCACATCTATAATGGGAAAACAGACAACTTGTGTAGCGTCTGTTCTGAGGTAATTTTCTATCCCATTGTCATTAAGTAGAAGCCGAATCCTTTAATTATACTTTAAAATTCAGTCATGCTGTTATCCCACTAGTTAATTCAATTAAAATGAACCCTTGTTAATTCAATCAAAAGGAATCAAACCAACTCTTGAACTGTTTTTCTTCCTTGTGCTTTTCTTTTGGAGGAGGACTAAGGGGATAAAGGGAAGAAGCATGAACTTACACCGCAGTGCTTGTCCCTGAACCCTGACAAAGCAAAGCTTGCTTCCTTTCATGCATATACAACAGCTCCATGTAGAAAGGGGCCCTCTGCTATTTCAGTAGCTTTTCCAMATGCCCAGAGTTTTGCCTGTCATTCCCTTGTCAATGAGTAAGCAATAAAGTTACCATCAATTTTTTAGATATAAGATTAAAAATGGTGTTGGGAATGGGGGGTGATTTATTACATATGACATGCATTTCTGTTTATGCATTCATGAAGACCATGTCTGCAAGATCTGTAATGCCAGCTTGCACACACTGCACAAATATGAATAAATGAATAATTGTTTTGATAATATTAAACAGCATGTGTGATGTAGCAGAGCAACATCTGTTATTAACAGTATAAACAAAAGGAGTTTTTACTGATTATWTGTCATTCTGCATATGGGAACAATGTAATAGGTCCAATTTGGTAACTCTTCGCAGACAGCAGGAGGGATTGTGTAGGCCTGCTGTGAAAAACAGGAACAAGGTTAGAGCAACAGTTCTTTCAAAAGTGGAGAGGAAAAAAGCTCTATAAAAATGCTAAAGGAGGAAAGTATAAACTGTATATAGAATTGCTCAAGTTCATAGAAAGCATTTCTCCTTTTGAATGTTATCATCTTCCCTTTACTTTTTCCTGCGTCCTGCAGTGAGCTGAATAGCAGTAACTGAAGAGCCTGGATCTCAGAGGAATCTGGCAATGTTAAATACTTTTAAGTACCATCTCATATTATAATCATGTAGTTAAAATATCCTTTATTACACCAGGAATCAAGGAGAATAAAAACCAGTATTTCCTGTTCTAAATGTATTAATAAATCTTGATTCAAGGAATGATACTTTATACTGGGGATTACACAAAATACAGAAAATTAGGATGTAGTTTTGGCTATACAGTTGAGCAGAAATAATATCTCACTGCTGCTTAGACAAGCGATGTGACTCACCACTACCATCAGCAACTGGCTGTAGGTTCCTTCACACTCATTCATGCCATCACTGGTGCTTTTCTGATCCCAAGATGAACTATTTCAAGAAACTAAACCAAGAGAAAAGTCATCTCTAAGGTTACTTTTCTGCTGCTTAAGATCCCTGAACCAGTTTTTTATGGGGATGAACGAATACAAGAGTCAATGCAAGGGAAGTCAATGGAGGACAGAGATGAAGTTGCCTGTTCTGGATGCTGCTTGCTGTATGATGAACTATATCATGACATTGTACATTCAGTCCACCAAAGTGACTTATAAATCAGTATGTCACAGTGTCTGGCTGGATACTTGTTTGGTTTTGTTGCATTAGCCCTCTTTCGCTACCACTTTTACACAACTACTTATTTCCAACTATTGAATAGAAGCCTCCAGGTGTCCCTGAAAGAAACCCTGTTCTGAATCCATACCTGAGTGTTTCACTCAACATCACCCAACTGCAGTTTCTTACCTGATTTATCTACAGCTACCCAGTCACTAGATCTCTAAGCCCATCATATATTTAATACCATGCACAGAATGAAGTCTCCTTCCTTAACTAAGCGTATTAAATGGTTGCACTCCACTGTCTTTCTGAAAAATTACAGTGGAACATCAAAACACAGGCAGCAAAGTACTTGGGAAAAAGAGTAGTACAGCTCTGTAAAAGTGTGGGACTTCACCTTCTCTGCCATGGCCAGCACTGACTCACTCTACTTCTTGCATAACGTTACAAAAGGTCTGCTCATTTCATCCCACCTCCTGATGATACGGACTTGGGAGTCAGTCCTGAGCTTGCCTCTTTACAATGTAGTCATGAAATGGGATTTCAGTCGCACAGTGTGTCTAAGACTATAAGTAAATGCCCATGTTCTCTGACTTGTACAATTCTTAGCTTTCGTTCAAATATCTAGTTTGTTCTTTTTTTTTATTTCAAACATGCATAGAAATGTAAATCTCTTTCAATTTTTCCATGTATAATAGAAACTTGCCATATTTTCACTTCTGAACAAAGCAAAAATGCATTCCAAGCCCATCTTTTGCCTTTTCATTTAACTTTTCTATTATTTGTGTACAAAACTGAGAGCATCACACTGAGCTCATGAAACCGCTGTAAAGATAAGCATGTTTTTTCTAGTGAGAACTCTGAGAGTTATAATAAACTGACAAGTATGAGTCTTGCATGGGTATCTGAATATGAATGCCTCCTTTTATTCCTTCCTGATGAGCCAGAGTGGTTTCTAGAGAAAAATATAGGACATTTTCATGGGTATTCCGGTATGGTAAACACAACCATTAAAAGATTCAGTAACCCCAGAGATGGACACCATAAATAGCTATCAAGGTAGTATTTAACCTGAATCATCAATGAATTTTGGAAATCTTCCTAGGACAGACATCAGTAAACATTTTGATCTACTACTTAATTCAGCATTCAGTGTAGAACTGACAGGCCAAACTACCTTCAGAAAGCATACAGCACACAGGATTGGGCCAGCAATCTCATTCTTGAAGCAAAGCCAAAAATATTTGAAAGAAGGGTGAGGGTGAAAGAAGGGTGTCTGTTATTTTGTAAGCAAATAAAACCTGCCTCTACCTGGTGCCAAGAGGACATAGTAGTAAATTTTTTACTGTAGTTTAGAATTAAGCTAGCATGTACCATGGGAAGATTTTTAAATGATCACAGCAGGTTTTCATTCTAGTCTTGCCTATTGATTGTTAATACACCTTATCTCTCAAAGATTCAGTAGTAGAGACAATTCAAGGACAGCACATTTATGCTCAATGCTAAAAGTAAATATTTCCCATAAAACAAAAAATCCCTATAATACTGTATCTTGTACTGGAAGTAATCCATAAGAAAATCAAGGGCTATAGAAGAAACGCAGAGGGCTTTTTCTTACTCTACTCAATCCATTTCACAACAAATATAAACCACAACACCACAGGGAGATCCTAAAATCTCCACAGATACCAAGGAGAGAACTTCCTTGGAACACCAGAAGAAATGGAAAATCCTACAGCTAGAATTACAGAATTTCATTCACACCCTCCAAAAGAGGGTTTTGACACAGCTTCTACGGACCTCAGAGGAAATGGATCAAGACTGATGATAGGACACGTAGATTTTGTGGAAGGAAAATACCAATATGACACTCTAAACACTTCAATGTGAATGTACCCAGAATATGTTGGCCTTTTGAAGGGCCTTAGGGGGTTTGAAGGTATTGAAAAGACAAGGTAGATGGAGTGATTTATTTTGCTCTGCTTTCAGAACAGCGGAAACCACAGCAAAAGACTGCAAGATAATGGAGCAATTCCAAACACTTCTGTTCTTGAGTCAATTCTGGGATTCATTTATTTGGCAGTAAACACTTCCTGAAAAGAAAAAAAAAGAGAGTAAGTTTTGTACCAGCAGCTCTCACATGAATCAGATCACAATACGGTAACTCCTTTGGTAAACCGAGCTAATGGCAAAAAGAAATGACAGAGAGGTTGCCATCCACTCCGTTCATAAAAAAAATTTTGCACCTTTATCTCAGAAAAACAATCATCCCTGAGGCAGAAAAGGTCACTGGAAAGTTCAAAATGTTTATTGTTCAAGTGTCACATTGTTCCATCTTAGTTGCCTGCACTCCTGATATCAGTTACAGAGAGCTCTGTTGAGTTGTAGCTGGGGTGGTTACAGTCATGTATGCTACTTTCAACATTTCTTAACCATTCAGTGGTTTGCTGAATGTGACTGACATGATTTCTTTTGGTTTGGCAGCAGCAAAGTGAAGTTTCTTTTAGAAGGAGTGAAGTGCATGGACCCAGAAAGCTATTGCCATCAAAGACATACAATCAAGAACTAATGGTAATGGGATTATTTTGATATAGAAGTTCATTTACCAGCACCTATGGCTTGTGTTAAGAAGGGTATTGGGTTGAGGCATTTTTTGGCCCGAATGTCACTGATCAAATTTTGCTTTCTGTCCTAAACTTGCTTTTAGTATTAAACATGCTCAGAGCAGAGCTGCTTTGAAGAGAAGAAATGCTTGGATATGGCTAAAGAGAGAATAACCCACACAGTAGATGGTGGCCTTCAACAATTTTTTCTTTTACATCCCTACATGAGAAAGCAGAGCAGCAGACACACAGAAAATATGTAGTGAACCACTATTTCCTATTTCATAAGAAATAGACACATCTTCATAAATTAGCATACATGCATTTAAATTCAGGATCACAAAATAAGAGAAGGGGTTTTGGAAAAGAAAACTGAAAGTGGAATAATATGCTACTTCTCAGCAAAGCACCTTGAAACTTACAGTATTATAGATAAATGGTCTGAAAGGACAAGTGTAACAATAGTATACCAACTGTGAAAATCAAACTTAATAGCAGCCTGGAGGTTGTATCTGCCAGTGCTTTGATCTCTAATGACAGTCTATTGCAATCCTAAATGCTCTACCAAAGTCCCATATGTGGTCCAGCTTGCCTTCTTGCCCTTCCGCAGTGAGTTTGGACTTCCTCCATACATTGTAGTCTCTGATCATGTGTTCCTGATCATGAACACACATCCTTACAACTTCCCTTCGTCTTTCTTCTACTGCCTCTATAAGACTGCTTGCAGATAAACAGCATGACAGGATATTCTTCCCTCTGAGAATAAAAGTGCAATATTTGTCACTATTTTGCAGATACAAGAAGAATCATGACAAGACTAGTGGAGAACAGTAATTTGCTGGTCAGAGGAGTGATTTCTAGCTGTTGTCTTAGAAATCCAGTGGATATAAGGGATCCTCTTCAGTTAAAGAAAGAGCTTAAAGAAATTGTCCAGCATTTTGAACTCCCTAAGGGTATCTCCCTGCTTCCTGAAATTAGGACTCCAGATAAGCTGTGTTACTAAAAATGTGCTTTGTGGTCTTACTAGAAAGATGAATCTTAGTTTTTGAGAAAGACAATATAATCCCCCTGAACATTCTCCTCTCCTGGCATGAAGGCATGAAGGAGAACCATCAAGTATCCTCTGATGCACTCATTTCTCTGTCTCTAAATCTCTCTGCAGGACATAGAGTCATAGCACAACCTTTCTGCGGAGTACCATGGAAAAGAAGGTGTTTTGACATCTGAGATGAATGACGGAAAAGAAAGATTTTTTTCACTAGTATGTCTCATAATCCAGGGGTCACTTCAGTGATAAGGCAATACTGATAATATATAATTTAATGTACAAGCTGATGCTTAAGGATTCTTTTCTAAACCATTGTTGGATATGACTAAGCAACACTGGTCACACAATGGGTACAAAGTAAAAGTACCTTAAGAAAAGAGTTACATCCCACATTTTCTAGGCAGAATAATATCGGAAAGGGAGGCGGTCCCGGAGTAATGATGAGTCCCAATGTGGGTATGGTCATTCTCGTTTATTACAGAACACAGCACTACTTTTATAAGCAAGCCACACTTAYCABRCGCACCTACAAGTTCTCTATTGGTTACAAATGCTTGTTCACGCAGCCTTATAAGCTATTAATTGGTTAATCATAGTCAAGCACGCACTCTGATGCTGCCCTGGCTCGTCCCTCTTGTTGTTAATACTTCTGCTGTTATTCTCTCGTTTCTTGTTTTTCCCAACCGCCAAATTCCTCTAATCTCTCGCTCAAGGACAGGYCGGCCTTAYCATCTGCYACGTAGCCTGGGTTGTGCAGACAGGCCTGCAGCAGCACCTCACRGCCTGTCTCTACCAATATTCCCTCAACAGAATAATATTAAAAGAAATTAATAAATAATAAGAATACGACTTGTGAAATCAAGCAAACACAAACTCAGTCAGAAAGTACGTTCAAGATCCAGTATTTGGAAAGGTAATTTTTCAGATAAACGACCAAATACAAAAATAAAGCACAATTATTTTCATTCAGGTTTTGAGAAATGCATTTGGTCCACTGTTACATAAAAAAGTTTTACAGCATTTTCGCTGACATAAATGTCTGTGACCTGATTTGCATAAAAGAGAAGGAAACCAGGAGTTGTTATGGCAGCAAAGAGCAGCAACATGGTTGCAAACCTTTCTTCCATCCTATGTTAATTAAATGTACCACAGTGTGTGAAGTAGCTCTCAGCAAACTCGTATTTTAAAATTCTTGAGTGTAATTGAAAAACTCACTGCAAAGAATGCAAACGGCTGCTGGACACATCAAAGAATATATGAAGAGTTATTTAACAGGTTTGCTAATGGAAAGATAATGGCTTTTATGAGGATGATGGAACAAAAATAAAGCAGCAGACCTGAGGATAAATTAAAAGACGAAAAGAGGCCTTGTAAAATGAAGCAGTAAGACAAATCCATTAGCTGTAAACACTGGATAATATTAATCCTGTAAATGGTACTCCAGGTCCATTTTATGCATCATCTTGGGTGAAAGGTGGTAGCTTGTAGCAGAAAATAGGTGCTCTTTTATTTTAATGGTCTTGAATAAGGCTGTTGGCCATATTGACAGCTGTGTCGAGTAGCAGGTGGTAGCTAGGCAAAGTTGTTTAATGTTTGCAATAATGAAGAATAGATTTGTATGGTTTAGAACTAAAAGCTTTTTGGAAAGTATCTAGAACAAATATTCTAAAATGTTGGAAAAATATTAATTCAAAGTTAATTTTTTATAAAAATAAGGTTTTATTAAAAGAAAGGACAGAAAAGTGACAAGACCATTTTTCCACAACACATACTCAGAATCATTAATCATATACTCACTCAGAACCATTAAGTAAAGTAAGAAAAGGTAAGGAAAAATGAAATCTTTTCTTTACATTAAATAGTCATATTAAATGGGGGAAATGCAAAGAGGAAGAGGATACGAGGCCTGATTTGGCTCCCAGATATCTTCAGTAAGAACTGGGCTGAATCAATGGTTTACTAAATGCTTAATAAGAAACCCTACTGAAGGCAGTGGAGTTCCATTACTTTACCATCAATTTTCATGGGGCCAGGATTTTACTCTTCACTCCATTAAATGACTCTTGGGAAATTAGCCTCTTTCTTTCCTTCTTTCTTTTTTTCTTTTTTTTTTTTTTTGAAACTGCCTTCTCAGTTGGATGGGATATTTTAGAGAGATGAGAACACCAGATGCTTGGGAGTGGGAAGAGACAGATAATCAACTGTTCTGATTCATTGTTTAGTAAATTAATTTATTTACTATGTCAGGCTGGTAGGCTGCTATTCCTGAATGGACTGTGAAGTTATTACAGCAGTAGAAAACTAAAATGTATTAAAAAAAAACGTTAATAATTTACCAGAGTAAGTTGAAAACACTTAATCATAACTGTTTTGCATGAAATCAAGTAGGTCACTATTAGCCACTCTGATCAGTTTGTTTTTTTTCAATAAAAATCCCTAGTACTGATGGTTCAAAGGAGAACTTAAAAGTTTTAATGCAGCATTTCACCTGAGTTCAGTCCTGTAGACAGTGCATAATCAGCTTTTAGACCCTGCTGTGTTCTTTCAGTTTTTGAAATGCATATAACAGGTCACACACTGGGGTTTATTTTTATAACCATCTACTACTGTCAATGCCTTACCTTGTCAAAACCTAAACCTGTGAAAGAAGCAAACCTATTTTGTGCATTGTTTTCTGTAACACTGCCAAGAAACAAACAAATTCTGCAAAATCTAAGCAAAACTTTCTGTTATTTCTCTTTGTGGAGGACTGTCTCACAGACCTGACTCATACAAGGTCRTGGAGCAAAAGGGACTGCGCACTGAGGAACACCCTCTGTCTACAATATTCAGTAAGATGGACATCTCACTGGAACTGACAGACGTACCAACCACCCGGTGCATTGACAAGTCCTATTTTCTGTTTTTCAAAGGCCTGTTGCCTCTACACATGTTGACCTTCTTAATGCAGAAAGTCACACTCATCCCAGCCGAGGGCTACAGTGGCTGGCAGGAATGGCCATTGTGTTCCTTTCACCCAGGGAAATCACAACATTTTACCAAATTATGGACTTCTTTTAGAAGGGCCCCATTACAGATTGATTTAGTGGTTGAAAAAACTTTTTATRTGCATACATGGACCATCTCAATTGATTGATAAACATTGCAATTGAATGATCTGTCAAATCTCTCTGTTTGGGAAGACCAACTTTGCCAGGGAAGCAAGCCTCTTTTCATTGTCCCTAGGTCCCAACCAGTAATTTAGAGGAGTACATCTTCAGCAAAATCCCTTTTTTCCCTAGAGTTAGTTTAATTCAATTCCATTGCTGTCAGTTGCAAAGTCTGGTTTTATATTTAAAACTTAGCTTTAAAACTCTTTAATGGTGTCCAAAACAACTTTTCCATGTTGTAAAATTCAAGAAATAGAAATAGGTGAAAGCACTTGTGTGACTTTGATTACTTTGCAATCTGAGTATGTTTTCATGGCATGTCATTGCATGAAGTCAGTAGTATGATCTAACATCTTGGCTATATCTTATTCAGTCTTCAAAGGAAGTTTGATAAAAGAAGCTATTCTCTAAATGGGAGCTAGAACGAGGGCTGGAAACAGAATTTTATTTTTTTTTAAATAAACTATTGTGGGGAGGAAAGGAAATCTCTTCAAATACGAAAATAGGTTTCTAGTTTTAAAAACCTATCATTATGGAATTAATTTCTAGAGAGCAGAATTATTCTGGCAAAAACAGTGATTTAAAATTATTTGGAATTAAATGAAAGATCAGCAGAGAGTGCCCTGTGTTTCACAAAGCTAATTTTGTGGTATTTCGTAATACTTTTTCATGTTCAGACAAGTTAATAAAGAAAACTGCTTATCCATTGATGGCCAGCCACAAACACCTGATGTGCTATGGTAGAGCTGCCACAGTTCCAGAGTTCTTCTCTAAAACATTACCTGGATGTTCTATGTTGTCAAGCTATGACATGCAAAGGCATTGTAAATGCTGGGAGTAACAAAGTTTCTAATCCTGTGTCTGAAAATGCCATCAGTCTCCAAATTGCTAATGCGTAGTGGCAAAACCAAACAGCAGAGAAGCTTTTTCCTTTATAAAACAAAGTTGTAAAGAAATTTAAAAGAAAAAGACAAATCAATGCACCATTCTGCTGGAAATAATTTCTACTGATACAAGAAAATGAGAATATATATTTAAAAAGTACTATTACAGTCTTTAATAAATAGAAATACTTTCCCATATATTTATATGGACATTTCTGGTATTCCAGTATGGATCAGAGCTGAAAGGCTCTCTCATAATTTTTATGTGCATCAGCAAATAGGTAAGTTGATATGGCATTCTCTGGTCTCCCAGACATTTGTTTCATAAAAAAAAATGGGGAGGAAGAATGGGAACTGTTGCATTTGGTTTTCTGTCAGGGGAAATATATGATTTCCTGCAATGTTTCTGATTTTTTGTTTAACCAAAACTAAAAACACATATGTTCATTTCCTTCAATACTGATTGAATGTTTGCCAGGGAAGATTAATTATTAGGGTGAACATGCCTAGTAGATTCAGGCATAATGTTAATATGTGAAATTAGGGCTCAGATTTGGTTAGGCAGAGAGCAGATCTGCACCACTTCGTGGCTGAAGACAGTATTCCTGCCACCCAGTGGCTTTACCCGGCTTTGAGGAGCATCTACAGTTTCACTGTCCTGAACAGTTCATAAGAAAGAGAGAATCCTTTCCTAATACGACACTGCTTCATAGCTTTACTGTCTATGTTCATTCTGGACTATTTTAATTTCCTAGTATTGGCACTACATCATACTTATGATGACAGTTTAGATTATTTTGAAGACATGGTCAACCATCAGTGTCTAATGCTAAGTCACAGCCATTCTCAAGCATCCTTGGAAAAGGCACAGAAATGTTAGAGGTRGCTAAACTCATAGAAACCCTGTGAAAACCCCCAGATGTGTAGAAAAGAAGATGAAGAAACTGTCCCTTCCCACTAAGGGAAAGACAGTGAGAACGCAGTTGTCACCCACRCTGCTGGGTAATAGCCCGAGAGCCCACCAACGTGCATGAACTGTCTGATTGGTGCCTGTGCATGTAGCTTAGTACACTGCTCCACAGTGCTCTCCTGTACCCCCTGGGTTTGTCACAGAAGGCCTTGGAAGGGGCTACTCCTGCGGTGGAGGGTGCAGAGATTACCAGAGCTAGTATCCAATGGAAACAAAGGTTTACTAGTTCTGCTGATACCAGAACAGCTCATTTTCCTAAAGATGGGGATATATTATTAGGTGTTTATGCTATAGTAAGCAGCTTTCTAGCAAAATTTCTTGTTAGTTTTGACCACTGAAGACTTCTAGTTCAAGTGCACCAAACTGTACAGTTTTCCTTTAGACTGTGTTCACTTGTGTTTTTCTCCATCTCCACAGCAAAATGGTGGGCTGTAAGTAAAATGTGTCATAATTCAGAGAAAATGAAGCAGCTCATCTGTGTATGGGAAACACGGAACGTCACATTTCCAAGTGTGGAGACAGAAGAATTTCAGGTATAAGGTTCTAGATAAGTTTCTTTAATTTGCTAGGAATAGCAATCATCCTCTTTTACTTTTTCTCCCCAAAATTAGATGGCTAGACTAAGCCACTTGGCCAGGTCATTCCTCTGCTGTCACTGGGGAGACAATCACTGCAGGAAAAGAATTCTTCCGTTTCTCTTTCTCCATTGCTTAGATAAGAGGTCTAAATGAGCAGCGTAGACAAGATGACGAATGGTAGATGAGCTAATCCTCTCCCTGTGGGACTAATAACAATGTGCTCTAACAGTGCTGAGAAAAGTGTCCCCTGGTGAAAATCTGGAGTCATGTTTTTTTCCCTAGGGAGCCTCCTGTCTATTCTTAATGATAAAGAACATTTTGATTGCTGTCTATTGTCTTCCTCCTGAGTACGCAAAAAGGTTGTGTGCAAATTATAAAGCTCCGGAAAGGAACCGATCCTCTGAAATGTGATGGCTTTTATGGGATCGTGTTGTTGCTGCTGCTTCTTCCCATCTTCACCATTCATTTGAGATCACAGACTGCCTTGCCCCAACCCATGTAACAAAACACAGTGATACCAAAGTGTATCACTAATGATAAAATTTACAGCTTCAACAATCAGTAATATTTACCATGACTTTGATTTGACACGATACCCCACTTCAGAAAAATTCAAAGAAATCCTAGTACATTTACCAAAAGTATGATTTTTAAAAGTGTATAAGCAAGTGAAAAATGCAAAATATTTATTCATCCCAAATGCCTGCTACCTGAATCTGTCACCTTGTTTCAAGTAGGAATGTGCACCCAGGATTTTCATATGTGATTTCTACAGCAAATTTTCTTTCTACAGCAAGAAATGTGATTTAAAAAATTGAATTTTGGGGTGTAAAGTCTTCTAATGATTAGCTCAATGCTTTCTTTACTGAGGGCATAACTGAAAAAATGAAAAAAAGAGAGTTATTTAAGAACAAAGCTCATAAGTTCTGTATTATAAACAAGTTTCCTGAAGATTACTTCAAGACAAGTAGTAAAAATGAAGTATTGCTCAGATTAGTATGTCCTGAAAAACAGATTTATGTGAAACAAGTACCTAAGGGATTTTATTAACTTCACACATTTCTTTCCATATAACCCCCATAAAATCCATCATTCCTAGAAATTCATAAAAGTAAGGAATATTTACATTTTGTCTAAATCTTATTTGGTATTTGAACATTTCCAAAAGTTGCATTTCSTAGTCTAGCAGTAATATGGGTAAAAACAATTGGAAGCTCACTGTAGATGAGACATGGAGTGTCACTTTCTACTCATGCTAAAAACTAGGTAAGGTAGTGAAATTTAAGATGAAAATATTGCTCAGGGCAAACTCAGACATGATGTCCATTCAGGTGAGATATATGGTTGGGAGAATTAGATCAGGCATTTTAACTGCAATGTAAAATCACACCTATGAGTTCCGTGCTTCGGACGCAATTAATCCAGTAAAATGCTGTGAACTGGATGACAGACAGGAAGAAAGCAAAAGAGAAGAAAGAATACAACAACAAAAAAAATCAAGAGAGATAGTATTTCTGCAAGAGATGCATTCTCAGACAATTTACTAAACCAGTACTCTACCTATTATTGGTAACTAGTCAATTGACATTTAACTTTCTATGCTGCCATTTTGTGATAATGTAGTGAATTCACAATTATCCCCGATGTCTTCTATGGGAAAATTAATGGATACCAACATATTTAGGCAAACCCCTAAATATTTGTAGCAATTATGAACAATGTAGCATCTCTTGATCCAGTCAGAGATGAAATATGACATTTTTTATGCTATTAGATTCCCACCAGAAGGAAGAGTTAGAAGTCCTCACGTTATTCCAACACCCACATTAGCACAAGCAGAAATGGCGTTGCATACAGTTCTGGCTCTTTCTGCCATTTATCAGAAACCATTCTGACATTTCACCTGTTCTTTCTCATTTTCTGCTTCTCCATGTAGGAAAATAAAGAAGGAATGATGAAGAAAAGTTTTAAAACAATTAATGTTTAGGAAGACAGTATAAGTGACTAAAAAGTTTGTGAGATGAGTTCAAAGTTATTTAACACTTAATACTACCTAGCTGTTACAGGGCTCTCTCTATATATTCCTCCAGTTCAGCTTTTGTCAGACAGACAGAAAAAAGCAGTGCTTCCTCTAGTCCTGAGGAATATTTCTCAAGTTTAGTGGTACTGGATTAATGGATGTGAAAGAGAGATACTACATTTAAGATGTCTCAGTTAGTTCAAGACATCACAGACTCACAGAAGGGAGCTAATTTCCTGAGAAAAGACCTATGTCCGTTCAGTGATAGACCACACTTCAGATTTGACAACCCATGTGAATCAGACAGACTCGCTTCATTGGATGACACACAAATCCTTATGAAGTAAGTGATTCTAATTGTATAATCTGATATAAATATTATCTTTATAAAAAAGAATATGAAATTAAGGTAGAATAGGAGTTATATACAGTCTTTGAACTTACAGTAGATAGATAGCCCTTGAGAACAAGAGAAGATTCAGAGTGGAAGGTGGCAGACAATTTGTTTCGGATGTGGCTGTTAACACCACCTATTACTAGGGTTCGTTGTTATTGCCCATTATAAGAATAATAAGTTTGAAAACCAGTAAGTTTGAAAAACTTTAACTACTTCATCTATGCTTTTCCAGGCTGAGTACCTGCCTCTGATTGTTGCATTTTGGTTTGTTGTTTGTTTTCATTTGCGCCCATGTTTTTTAAAAAGCTTTGCCAAATCAATTAAGTTATCTTGAAGAACAGAGAAATGAGATCAGGAAAAACATTTGTTGGCAAAATTAGACAATTATGAACATTTGTTCAGTGAACATCATCCATTTTGTGTACTTCAATGAGGAAGGKTTCCTATCCAGAAAATAATGAGTGTGCAATTAATGGTCATCTCATAACATACGCACACAAGGGATTAGAAAAAGGCTGGCCAAGCTGCTGAGTGCTTTTGGTCTAAACTTTGGATTACTTGAACTTGTAACTTAATCATGCTCTTATAACACAGCTTTTTGTTGTTGTTGTTATTTGCAAGTCTTATTCATTTTCTCATTGAATGTTAGTGAGAAATGACTCTTCTTGTAATTCTTTGCAGTGTTTAGTTCCTAGTGAGCCTAATGCATGAATCACAGTTATGTCATCTCTTCTTCACAAATCAAACAATGCCTTACTATAACCCCAAATTCCAATTGCTGATAATATAGTGGCTCCAGTTTTGGCTGGGTTCAGCTTTTCATACTGCTGTCCTGCTGCTGCTTTATGATTCTGTCRGGCTGTCTGGCTCCTGCTTCCCTCTCCTGTTGCAGCTGGGTTGGCTTCAGGCTATGATAATTTTGCCTGCAGTCCTTACCTCCTGCTGTTCTATCAAGGACAGTAATGCTTGAGGCTGAACCTTAAATTKTAAATCCTTTATTCTGCAGAGCCTTAAGGCAAACTCTTGCTTCAAGAACCAAATCATGGAGTCATGTTTTCAGAGGTTTGTATGTTTTTCTAAATCCTGGGACGTGAACTTATTTGTGGCAAACAGTGAAGAGTTGCTGAGCAGAGTTGCTGTAAAGACTGCACAGCCTAGATCAAACTAGATTTGTTTTCTAACACAAGAATTTATAAACACCCAACACAACACCTTTCATATGCACTTTAACTGGTTACAGCACTTCTCTTTGCAAAGCCAAAGTTGGCCAATATTATAACATAAAAATAGTGTATACTTACTTCCTTTCCTTGCAAGTGCGGGAAGGAAATCTATAGAAACTGATATGCCATTCACGATTTCTTAACTTTGTAGGTAAATTTTCTCAGGAGAGTTTTTAAAAAATGTACTCACCAGCTTGCAACTAAATAATTAATTGTTGGAGGCCTGTGCACCACTTTAACATTTCACATTTGGAATGATAGCCACTCAGCTATTCCAGTAACATGTGCCACATAAAACCAACATCAAGAGTCAGAATCTGTCTTTTTTTCTGTATCATATTTGCTGCACCAGATCAATAACAGCTTTGTAAACTCTAAGTGAAATGTATACTGATACTTATAAGAATTACATCTTTCTGAAATGGCATTGCTTGTCCATTGTGTCCATTGTCCTTTTGTCTGACTCTCTCTTTGACATAGAGAGTATTTACAAATCGTTATAGTTCCATATGTTCCTGCAAAGCAGTAACTCCAGTCATTAGCAAAGTACTTCAGATTTAGAATAGTTCAATGCAAATCAATCAAAGCACTTGTATGATTAATGCTAAAAGTGGTTAAGTAAGTTGATGGATTGGGACCTAAAAGCATTCTAACTCTTCACTGCTTTATTTACCTGCAGATTAAACATAAAGTATTCACGTTGAGCTGACTTACCCTGTTTCGATTTTCATAGGATTATCTCTTATTTCAGTGTTAGCAATACAGCCACGGCCATTTAAACAATATTGGAGTATTCTGAAGTATAAAAACCCTTTAAATCTCTTTTCAAAGATGCCTTTGGGGCTTCAAAAGCTCATTTGATCCAAAATAGGAGCAAAAGCAATACTTTTTACAGAAGAAATATGTTGAGATGAGAAAGAATGCAGCTCACTACTTTTATTTAAATTTAGAATTGGGTCAAAATACATATGTTACCTACACATGTTGAGCAACTGATATAGCCTTTTAAATATAGCCTTTTTAGTATTGTAAAAGGAAGCTCTGTAATGAAAAAGTTGTTTCATCACCTTGACTACAAAAACAAGTGTGTATGTATATGTTATGAAATAGATGCAAAGAACCCTATATATAGTGTATGGGTTGCACAGTACATATAGGTAGAGTTGCTCCCACTTAAGCATCTTAAAACATGGCATATACAAACTTGTTCATAAAGGTAAATTATTCTACTTCTGTTTTATACAGAGAAACACAAATGTTGCAAGATTAAAGTTTCATTCTTCATTCTATTGTAATTAATGGAAAATCACATGTTGGACTCAGCAGAGCACTAATGTCAGCCTGTCACTTTTCCAAAGTCACTCAGGTTTGTGAAGTAAAGTCTGTACTATTCCTACATGCTCTCTAGGACCTTCCTACACTGTTGCTACATATTCTCTAGGAATACTAAACACTTTCTCTATTATTGACCAATAACCGTTGATGAAAATTCCCATCTGTAACTTGTCCCAAATGGTCTTTGTGTTGAGTGATAAACACAAGTTTCACATTTCTGTTTGATTTATAGTAAATTTTAACTTGAGAAAAAAGGGCTCCCTTTCCTATAAATTCATAGCTCCAAGGCCCTTTGGAAGCTCCAAATCTTCACAGTTAAGGTACTACAGAAGCCAATCTTTATTTGAGAGATAAAAACATATGTTTATCTCACCTTCTAATCTTGTTCTCCTGGCTCCAGCAATACACTCTCTGATGCCAAGCAATCTGAATGTACATCTGCCTCCAAGGTATATCTGCCTCCAAAACTATAAGGAAAGTGGCCAGCTGTGATGACATACAAAGACTGAACCAAAAATACTTGGAGAAAGTGAGGAAGAAGCAATATCTCAATGACGCTTTTGCAACACATCGTCTGTGAGGGGCCAACACAGAAAGTCTGGCTGCTAATCAGAGCTGGATATAAGCCATAAAGTTCAGCTACAAATGCAAACTTTTCTGAAGCCTGAGGACATTTGGCTTCATGCATTCAGTAGATAGAGAAGGGCTAGCGCTAAGTGTGTTTTAGCTTGTATAAATTATGGAGGTGTTCTGGTGCAGATGTTTTCTTCAGACTCATGTACATTATTACTGTTGATTGAGGACACAGCAGGAAATAATTGCAGGTTGAAGGCTATTAAGGCTGTTTTTCACTAACCTACTTGGTCTGTTTTATAGGTTTGTTCTTAGGGATATATTTTATTGGTTCAGGGAGAGAATGAGTGGGTCAGGTGRAAGGAGAGGAGACTGCCCCTTCCCTGTGTTACTGGGCCTGCCCCCACAGAAGGCTGTGGGCTTTCTGTTCTGGCAAGCAGTAAAGAGAGAGTCATAGCAAGCTACTAGGAGCTTACAGCCCAGACAGAGAAGCCACTGAGAAAAGAGGGGTGCAATGACCTGGGTCTTGGCACAAAAAGACAGCTTCCTAAGGACCAAAAGGGAATTACTGAGTTTTCCGTTACACAGACAACTGATATATTATCTAAAAGCCCTGACAGCGAGGACCTTCCCCGCATACAGAGTGGGCAGTGGGAGACTGAATTAAAAGCCCTTTTTTTTCCCATTGTATTTTGCACACTTATTTTGAGTTTCCTCTACTTGAAAGCTAAAGATGCCTATTTACATTTTAATGAAAAAATAATAGATTTTAGGTAGATCTATCTCAAAAGTGGACAACTTGGAACCACATACAAGCATACAGTCACAAGAGATGGGACACACAGAAGGTGAACTTTCTGTGTTCCCATCATAGGACAAAGAGAAAAACAAAGTGTTCATTTGCCTACTGAGCTATGCACTTTGCTCTGGAAGAATATTTTTTTCACTGTTTGGCGTTCATGCCAAACAATCTTCATTCAGCTGGCATGGACCTGGCAAAGGAGAAACTTTTATTTCTTTTGCTTTCATTGACATTCTTTGTACATGGGTTTTTTTTCCAACTCACATATAGACTACCTGGGTGAAGTTACGTTTTAGGACAAGTTTGGGAGCCATTCTAACTCTTCCTAGTCTCCAGTGGCAAAATTATCTTTCATCAAAAGAACCACCTGGGGACAACAAATTTCTCTCTCCCTGCCCCTCATAATGTTTAATCCAAAACTAGAGGGCTACACATGCAGCAGATGTGTTTGTCTGCACTATATAAATCCATACTCCCAAGGCTAAGCTGAATATGTGTCACCTTTATGTCTGGAAAATGCCAGGACCCACAGGGAAACTTGTTTCCAATTCTTTGCCTTGTCACTGTCAGGCATCTGATCCCTGGTGCACAAATATATCATTGCACCTTCTGTCTCTCGGCTCTGATCATTCAGACCCCTTACCATTTAGTTCAGTGTGAGGTACCATACACTTCAGATATATAGCCTAATGGCTTGGTTGCAAAACTTGGCAGTGTTTCTCCCTAAGGTACGCATGCTAAGATTATAAATATCTTTCACTCAGGGAAGCTGAATGGGAAAGAGTATTTGTGGTGGTCTCAGAAGCAAATTACCCACATCTAGAAAGCCCCAGTGGTGGAATACTTCCCTTTCACAGGGTGGTTTAAAATGCTTTGTTGAGCTTTGTGACCTTGAGAAAGCCAGACAGAGTATAGTTAGGTGAACACAGCAGATGGAGAATAGGAATCCTGTCCACTCTACAAAGGATAGTTGACATACAGAATAGATTCCTCCAGTCTTTGTTGTCCAAAGAAGGGCTGTGGTATTGTCTGCCTTAACTAAACAAAAGGCAGGAATGTTGTACATTCCAGTCAGGCTGATAGTTGTAAAAGACTGATGGTTGAGCAAATCTGTGCAGGAGAGTCTGAATTGCTTTGGTCTTTTAATTAGGCCAGGTCCAGTAACCCAGCAAGTGGGGCTGTGGTTTCATGACAAGCCATGTTCAGCAGCAGTACTGGTTGAGGATATTCTCATACCTCACATTTCTTCTAGTTTCCTATTGCTCACATATGTCCCTACCTTAGCAATTTTTCCCTCAGATCTACATCCCTAATTCTGTGTGAGACTTCACAATGAAGTAGGTTAAGTGGATTTTTAACTGGTAAGTATTAAAAAACCAAAACAAAACAAATCCTGGAATTTTTTGTTTAACAAAGACAGCTTTTCTTAAGGAGCACTTCAGGTACATCTGATGAATTCACTAGTGTGTATAAAATGCTGAGGTACTCCATGATAAATACATAATAAGGTATAAAGAACAACAACAATTCAGTATCGTAGCAGTGACTACAGTTAGGATCTGCTAAAAAACTTTGACCACTTCCAGTATCTGTTGGTGGCTGTTTTAGGAAACATCTCATATAACTAAGTGGTAGTTGCACTGGGCAGTATATTTATATATTCTGCCTTAGTCTTTGGAGAAGCTTGTACAGAAATGCCCTTTAAACAGTTTAGGATTAGTAGTTAAAAGAGTATTTTGCTATTAGAAAAGTCAGAGACCTGTTTTGAATTTAAGTTTCCACCTGTCCTTAAACTGTCGTCTTCTAAATGTACTTTGACTGTATCTGTTCATTAGATTTTATAGTTTATGCTCCTTCCCTGGAACACCTCTCAGCATTTTTAGCTCCCAGAGCTTCCTCTCTGACAAAAAGGTGATAGCAATATCCTGGTACACAAAGGTAGATTTCTACCCTAGATCTACAAAAATAAAAACACCCTTCCACTGCTCTTTTTCCACTTTTTGAGAACTTAGCTCCCAGCTTGAACCGGCTTCCTTTGAGGCATATAGGGACCCTTATATTAGAGCTCACTTACTATCTATATACTAGGATTGAGATGATTTTAATATGAAGTCACAGAACATCCTAGGATCTGCACACATGGAAATCTTCAGCCCTGGCACCAACTCTCAGTGTTATCTATATGCCCTGATCAGCACCAAGATTTGTAGTATTGATTCAATCCTCCTTGAATATGTTTACCAGTGTCTTCAGTCAAAATAGCCTTACTAGGTTTACCTTTGGCACCTACAAGAGAAGGACTTTCCTCAGACATTGCAAGATCTATTCTTTCTCTGCTAAAGGAGTATTCCTGTCCATCTTCTCTCTCCATCACTGGCAACTCAACTTTCAATTTATTCCTGCTTCATGAGTATACAAACCTTACCATTTACTGTAATAAGCAAAAGGAACATAAAAACAATTTTTTTTTTTTTTGTACTACCGTACTTATTTTCTCCTTGTTTGTGTTTGATTTTGTGAGCAAAAAAATTGGTCATGCCAGGAAACTCAGCTCCTCTGCTCTGTTTCAGATCCAGGCCGCCGTGTCCAGAAGAATGGAAGTGGGCTCAGCAGTCCTTCCAGCTGTCCTGTTAAGAAGCTGTTCAATTACTTAGAGGAGAAAAACATCAGTCCCGAGTAGGCCTCATATGTATATGTTAGTCATTGCCAGATGAAGCTGTTATACCATCTGTTCTTCTTTCTTATGACTGCAAATCTTTTTAAGACCCTTCCTCAGGATGACACAGGCAATGAAGATACTTATAAATGCACAAATTATTGTGTAGCATACTGAGCATGGATATGATAGATCAAATTCAAATCCAGTAAATGGTTGATATTATACTTCTGAGACATGATTTTTCTGGCCTATTTTAGATGCCTACTTTAGAATTAGATCAATTGCACCCCAAGGTGCCCTCTATGAATTATAAAGAGAGGCTACGTTGAGTACTTGTAGACATCTGTGCTGTCAGCTCTAAAGCTAGGCAAGATGAATACCATCCATAAGGCCTAAGAGTAGTAGCACTGCCTGCAAGGAGAAAAAGCAAGTTTATCCACGGTTCATTCACTCTTCAACAGCTCACTGAAGCATGGAGGGCCAGCAAAAATCTGGTTTTGATCTTCTGCTGTTCTGCACCAAATGGGCCATTTCGTCACAGTCCTGCTTACAGCTGTGGCATCTCACACTCTCCTAACTCCTGTTCCACACCATGTTTTTCCCTAGCTCCTTCAAAGCTGGAGAAGTTGCTGTGCTGCACCATAGCCAGAAAACACATGGAAATGTGTGTTCATCCTGTCACACAACATCCCTCTTGCAGCTCCATGCTGACATTMTGTTAGACTGACCCAACATGGGGTACAACCTCAAAAAAAGAGAAGACAAGGATCAATCCCTTCCTTATGTTGGAACATCTAATATTCTGCAGTAGGTGAGGCGCAGAAAGAAATTATAGTGCTAACCATGCAAAACTTTACACCTACAGTTAATTTTATGCACTTAGTAGAACAATAGTGTACAGTGGAACAATATGGATTGCTATGCAGATAGTCAAGCCAAGGTGCAAGTATTTTTAGGAAGATAATGTAAGTCATATAAAGAGTCTATAGAAAAGGAAAAATCTCCTGAGTTCAAGTCTTCTGTGTTGTAAGTGTAATATTTCATAGAATCATAGAATCATACAATCATTTAGATTGGAAAAGACCTTTAAGTTCATCGAATCCAACCGCAAACCCAACATTGCCAAATCCACCACTAAACCATGTCCYTAAGGCCCACATCTACATGTCTTTTTCTAATTTTCATCTTCACACAAAGCTGTGAGCAGCTCAGATCATATATTTTAATTATTACAATACCCCAAAGTATGTCTGGTATATAACAAATTGCATGCAAGTGATTCAATCCAGAAACAAGACAGATGGCATCCGTACTGCCATTGTATTCTGGGAGCCTTAATTCCTCACGTTCATGGGGGCTGTAGTGATTCCTGTTAAATCAAAATACTATCTCACCTCATGGCCTCATTCCCACACTCTCAAATTTCCTTCCTTTGGTTGGCATCACACACTTCTGGGATTGTGCTAGCTGGTCCTGCTCATAGTATGCACAAAGATTTCTTTGGAGGTCCTATTCCCTAGGATACTCCAAGGTCTAGTTAGGTCAAAAGGCTTATCTAAGAGAACAATATGAAGATGTAACATTATACTTGATGACTATAATAAATTTCATTTAAGTTGATTTGATAGCAACTTCATTTAAATTTTGATACTAATTCCTAACTAATTACAAATATGTTCTTGTTTTACCAGTATTATTCAGTGCCCCATAATTTTAGACATACAAGTGCAAGCCATTATTTTCATCTAGCTTGATCCTGAATTCACATAGAAATTAATCAGTTAATAAGCTTTGTGTCGCTAATTTGAAAAGCACATAAGGAAGAAGTCTGTGCAGTACAGATATGACAATTAGTGAAACAATCCTTTTTTTTCAAAATTTGCTTGGGAAGTACAAATCTTACCAGTAACTTTGTCTCCTTGCACTAAAGAAGAGTAAATGAAATAGTTGTTCTCATGCCAACTACTTTTCGTGCCAGAGGTAGCGATAGAAATATGTTGCCTCTGGAGGTTCAAGAGTATTTAATAATCCTCCTCCTCCCATCATTATTTTCCGTTATTGGTCCCTTTTCTCTCTTCCTTGTTATCATCTAGCAAACAGGCAAGTGTGCAGACGCAATATATAAAACTTAAAAAACCAACATGTCCATAAAGAACTGGTTGTCTGCCTGAAAGAAAAAAAAAAAAGAAAATGAAAGAGGCAATGAAACTCCAGAGAGAACAACTTTGGCTCAAATTGTGTCATGCTGAGGGGCAGTATAAGATTCTACATTATACATTACATTAAGTGATGTATTTTTACATATTTGTGTTCGATTTCTCTCACTGCATGTGTTTCTTTAGAAGTGGTGAGATAAAAAAAAAAAGGCCCTGAAGAGTTTGAAAAGGGGGAAAAAAGCTTCTGACCAGAGGAATTTGCCTTCTTCAAGAAATTAAAAAAAAAAMCAAAACAAAAACAAAAAACACAGGAGCTTTATTTTCCCTAGATTACTATGATGGATATTGGCCGAGCTCAGGAACCAGATCAACTAAAGACTGAATTTTTATGATACCTTTTACCTTGCCTGTCTCAATGCAAGTGCAAGGTAGTCTACTTTTGAGCCTAGAGACTTATAATACTGAAAGAATATAGGACATATATAGTTTAAATAAGTGCACCCATGCCAAAACGATGCACAACATGGAAAAGGTGAGACAAAAAAAGTTATCTGTAATGGATGTTAGCCATGCGAGTTCATACAGTAATAGCAGCATGTGTAGAACAGACTTTTAGGTCCTGAATAATTGCTACCTAAGTTACTTAGTATGTTTTAATGAGGTAAAGGAGTTTTAAGTATAATTGTACTTATGGATGCAATTGTGTGCTATCATACAAGCTGCTCATACCAAGATCCAGATAAGTTTACACCTAACTCCAAAGTAAAGGCCTTAAGGCTTAGAAGAACTATATTATTACTGTGGCTTAAAAAGTTACTGTGTATCAGCTGAGCTGTGATAATTACCTATGTGAGTGCTCCTGGCCTAGGCAAATACTGGGTAATTTGATTTAGGTTGGCCCACCCTGAAGGTCCTCACTGATGTTAGACAATTGCTGTAGTATTTTTCCATTTTCTTAGGACATGTGTTAGACCAATAATGAGATGGTTGATAATATTAAGTCAATAGTAGGACAATAATCCGGTCAAAGATTTATCTGATCTAACTTCAGTATTCTACAGTATAAATATCTATGTCTGTCCAAGACATCTAGGTTCCTCTTATAGTCATCAGAGAGAAACGAGCACATCTAGGATCCAATTCTACAGCAGATATCTGAAATAGAACAGGTTAACAGATTTAGAGGTATAATACTCATTAGTTTAATTATTTAATACAGCACTCATTAATTTGTTGAGTGTTAGTGGATTTGAACAAGATCTGCCATTTCCATGCTACATATGGGGCCTAGAAATTCTCTGAATTTAAATAGCCTGGTGTATATTAGCATATTGGTAGGCCATCATCCAGAATAGGATGAATGCTGGAGTTAAATACCTCATGCATATTTTGTATTCAGATTATTCTTCCTCAAAGTTATAAATCAATACAAAATCTTAATGTAATATACCACTTCTTGCAGAATTGAATGAGCCATTTCTCTCTGGGAAAGAACACGGGTGTCTAGGTAGATGTGGATGTGTGATGTAAACTACACTTGCTACCAACATCTTCTACATTATCAAGATGATCTGATGATTTAAAATATGAGATAGTGGACTTTTAGGATAAGCATATACTGTTTTATGGTTAGCAAAAACTATTCCACTAGCAAAAAATTGCTGTTTATGAAATCCCATGAGGCCATGTAACCCACTTCCCTGGCCAAAGACAGGATGGATGCTTATTAACCATATTTGACAGATGTTTTGCTAGCCCCGTCTTAGAGCTTCTAGAAAGGAGCATTCCACAGTCTTCCTAAATAAACTATTCCAATGTTTAACTATCCATACAGTAAAATCTTCTTCCTAATGGACAACTTAAAACACTTTTGCTGAAATTTAAGCCCATTAGTTATCGTTCAATTCTCAGTGGACACGAGAAGAGTATATGTCTTTCCCTTTGGCAGCACTCTATTACATATTTATTCAACGTATAAGAGACATATCACGTCTACTCAAACATTCTCTTTGTAACTGTTATCTGTCTAACTAATCTAGTTGTAAAGTAACATGAGTGTTGTGTGCATCTGTGTATGATGCAATGGGGTCAATGAAATTCTGTGCTGTTTGGGATTTAGGTATTCTATGGCTAGTTACATATTGTCAATCCAACTATTAGTCCCTTGAACACTATTCCCATTCAGATGTCTCTCAACTTGGAATCCATCAGGATTCAGGTTGACAGCACATGAACATGAGTCCAAGTAGATTAATATTTTGCATAGTGGAGCTTTGAAGAGGCAAATCTGATGATGTTCTTTTCACAATAACAAGTTACAGAAAACTTAACTTCAGAAGTACTATAAAACATCATTCAATTTTTTGGCATCACTTTAGTCTTACATTACAATAAAGAAAACACAGCCTTTATAAACCACTCTGATATAACCTAATTGGAGCTAATTCTCATTTCAGCTATGCCACTATAAGAATATTAATACCAATGGGGTTTCACAGGCAAGCAGAATTATGCCCAGGCTGTGTTTTTCCTAGGAATTGTAGTTCATGATGTAAGGCAAAATTTCAAGGAGAACTTTATCAGCTGGGTGCGCTATAATACATTATAAATGAAGTCATAGCTTTAACTGAGCTGAATTCAGAAAGAGTATTCGTGTGTTGTGAATTGTGATCTTTTCTTCCTCCTTTGACTGCAACATATCCTTGGAAGGATGCAATTGTCTCAGGTGTGTTATGAATAACGTGTTTAAGTGTTAACACCTGTAAAGATAAAAAAAGAAGTATAACACTTTTTCTTATCCCATATATAATATCTCCAAATCTGTATACTAAATGTGAAGCCAGCATTTTATTCCCTGGACAGTTTAGAGTTCATTAGCAGCAGCATTCACAGCCATCTGACAGTTGGCCAGAACACTGATCTAAACTAGAAGATAATGAGGTTAGAAAATATCTTAGAGGAGTATAAGAGCTCTAGAGTATCATCAGATTGTACAAAGAAAAACTGCAAATGGCAAATAGATCTTTTTGGTTTAGAATGCCTCTGCAATGCCTCTGTGGCACAACAGAATGAACCCTACTCTAAAAAGTTCAGTGATAAAAAAGTCAGGAGCAAGCAACTGTTGTGACAAAAAACCAGACTTCTTTCAGTTCCTTTATGTGGTACTCATATGAACCAAGGTAGGGAGATAAGAATCTTTTGGCCAGCAGTCTCCAAGGGGCCACATTCAGTGTTTCCTTGCTACATGGCATTTAAGACAGGGAAGCACTGATTATCTCCCAGGTTTCTTACTTCAAAATGTCATTGGAAGCGGAATCCAAAATATTAGGTGGCAGGGGACATGAACTGTTTTCCAGGAGATGAAGCAGCTAGGGTAAATGATGTCACTAAACAGATATTCATATCTATTTCCCGGAGAATTTTATATACCAATCGCACTTCAATGTAGCTTAATAAAATAATACATGGATTTGGCCACAAACAGTATAGTTATCAGTCATGGTCATGGATCCACACAAACAAATCATTCCGGAGAGCCATGGCTTTTGCAAACTAACATTCTTTTCTCAGTGAGTGTTCATCAGTGTAGGAACCTTCTTCTGGAAAACTTGTTGAAACTAATCACACCAATAGATGTGACGGTTCCCACTTCAGTGACCTTAAAAAAATTGCAATTTTTGGGAAAAAACGTGAACTATAGCAGCTCATTTGAGGTGAGCCTACCACTATCTCACCCATGCGGATATCTGCCACCTTTCCTATTAAATAAAAAATAAATCTAATTCTGATGAAAGACAGTGAAAAATTACACAGATTTAGTGGGGAAGGATGAAGAGAGGGGGAGCAGGAGAGACAAAATGCTGATAGGAACACCATTAAAGATCTCAGAATGGGAAAAGCTTCTAGATGTAAGATGCAATCATGACTGTTGAAGTTTAAATGGGATATTAAGAAACTGATTTTCACTTAAATGAAACCAGCAATATCTTCACTTTCTTTTACAATTGCTTTTAAACCTTAGAGAAAATATAATGTCTCTAAGCCCTTTTTTTCTTTCATATTCAAACACGACAAAATCATTCAGGAAATGGCCCACTTATCTTTGGCAATAGGGAAGCGCAAACCATCCTTTTCTTTACAGGATGGAGTGCTGTGTAGGTAGTTAATGACTACCAGATACACCCTCCTTCAAATGTCATGGTGGTAGCTAGGGGAACCCTGTCCAGTAAACAGTTCTGGAACAAGGACTTGCAGCAGTGCAGACTTTTACCTAACATTATACCCTGGATTTGATAATGATCAGGAAGATGCTTCAACAACACTAGTCTAGCATTCTAGAAATGAAACTTCTTCCCCACTCCATTAATTTGGGAATGCCTGAATTGTTACAAATGACACCAGTTAACAATCTAAAGGGGAAGGACTCTAGAGGACTGAAAATATAGGCCTGAGACTAGCCACAGTCACAGCTGTGCTTGGGAGCCTAATAAGCAGCTCCTAGCTCTTACAGTCCTTCTCATTTACAGACTCAAAGTACTTTACAAGAAGATTTCTGCTACTCTCATTTTACAAATGGTGGGCTCAAGGGAAGAAATGTGTGTGTGGAAGCAGAGCCAGAAATTAAAACTAGATTTTCCTCTAGGCTCCACCTTTCCCTTGCCCTGAACTACCACTAAAGAGGTACCACAGTTTAAGCCTAAAACACATAGTATTGAGGGTCATCTCCTTATATGGCTGTATATGTAAGTTCGCAGATGACACCAAGCTGGGCGGGAGTGTTGATCTGCCTGAGGGTAGGAAGGCTCTGCAGAGGCATCTGGACAGGCTGGATCGATGGGCCGAGGCCAATTGCATGAGGTTCAACAAGGCCAAGTGCCGCGTCCTGCACTTCGGTCACGACAACCCCAGACAACGCTACAGGCTTGGGGAAGAGTGGCTGGAAAGCTGCCCGGCAGAAAAGGACCTGGGGGTGCTGGTCGACGGCTGGCTGAACATAAGCCGGCAATGTGCCCAGGTGGCCAARAAGGCCAACGGCATCCTGGCCTGTATCAGGAATAGTGTGACCAGCAGGAGTAGAGAGGTGATCGTGCCCCTGTACTCGGCACTGGTGAGGCCGCACCTCGAATCCTGTGTTTAGTTTTGGGCCCCTCACTACAAGAAGGACATTGAGGTGCTGGAGCGTGTCCAGAGAAGGGCGACGAGGCTGGTGAAGGGTCTAGAGAACAGGTCTTATGAGGAGCGGCTGAGGGAGCTGGGGTTATTTAGCCTGGAGAAGAGGAGGCTGAGGGGAGACCTTATCGCTCTTTACAACTACCTGAAAGGAGGCTGTAGAGAGGCGGGTGCTGGTCTCTTCTCCCAAGTAACAAGTGATAGGACGAGAGGAAATGGCCTCAAGTTGCACCAGGGGAGGTTTAGATTGGATATTAGGAAAAATTTTTTCACTGAAAGGGTAGTCAGGCATTGGAACAGGCTGCCCAGGGAAGTGGTGGAGTCACCATCCCTGGAGGTGTTCAAAAAACGTGTGGATGAGGTGCTTCGGGACATGGTTTAGTGGGCATGGGTACTGGGTTGATGGTTGGACTCGATGATCTTAGAGGTGTTTTCCAACCTGAATGATTCTATGATTCTATGATTCTGTGTGCTAGAGAATAGGGAAAGGGAGTTTTAGAGTTTTGGTACAAAAGTTGTGTAGGTGCTCTGGCCTGTTTTGTTGAAATACCTTCCAATAATCTTGTAATTGGTGAAAATGTGTCTCAAGCAACTGTACCATTGTCATCTCATTTGTTGGATTATCTCATTTAAATTGGGTGCCAAGTTCCCCTGACTGCCCAGGACCACAGGGTACCTGGAACAGAGTTGCAGTCATGGTCTTTGACAGCTTTTGAAGACTGTAGGCTTTCTTGATCCCCTTACTGTGCTGGGAAAGGAGTTTGAAGAGCTGGACATGCTGGATAAGAATTTTCTTCCCAAAACATGAGTTGTTTCTTTTAAGTACAAAACAGAAATTGGGTCACTCGATTCAAAACTGACATTTAGATGAGAATCTTTTATTTGTATCTGTCTTTTCAGCAGGAATTCACGGGTAAAAAGTTACCAGTTTTATCCTGAATTGTGGAATGCTCAGTCACACCCACTGCACTTCTAGTACAAAGAAACACAAGGACATGTTATGCACTGAGGTGATTATATCCCAAACTAATTCAAGCACAGCCTCAAACAAGTATATTTGATTCTGTGGATCTCATCTAAAGCTCATATATCTCCATTCTACACTGACATTTATGTGGTCTGATGTTTTCTTTCTCTTTAAAATAATACTCATTATAGGAAACTAAACACATAGATCATACATATTTATGTAGAGACACATTTATCAACCATTAAAAAATTTAATTAGCCCTTTTTGTTTTGTACTGTTCTGTTTCAAGGCATAAAGAAAGCTCTATACAAATATGCTGAGAATAACCAGCTACTCTCTGGGAAGCCTTACAAATTATCCCTGTTCTTTTGTGTGCCTTAAAACATGAGCTCCTCTGAATACAAAGTCACAAATATGGGCTATACTAATGTGTTTTCCTCTTGCAACAACAATTACTTGGAGGGTAACTCCATTGGTGCAGTGATACTTGTTAGGTAGGTTGACTTCAGTTCACTAAATCTGATTTCCAACTCAAGGATGATAGATCACATTGAAAACGCAGGATCCAATTTCTATTAATAAAAAAGATGTGAAAATCCTAATTAGAACTCAAGTTGTTTTAAAACCCAACCTTTATAAAGACATTTCTAATAGGAAAACAGCCTTATATTCTTTAAATATTTTTCATCGACCTTTTTGCTTCATCAGAATGATTCAATATTAGAATTTCTTTTTTTCATAAGACTGTTTTTTGTTCTTTTTCTCTGGAACCTGAAAAACAAAATATTTGGTTACGTTGCTTTATTTAAACACCTCTATCTTTCTAATTAGCTCTACTTACAGCTTACCTTGAAGAGATGGGCATCTTTTAAAATCAGTAAAAGGTAGTATAATTAGTAACCAATTTTGAACGATTGTGTTCAAATTCAACCCCTCCACAGATTGCCACAGTGTTTAAGGAAACACATTTTTCATTTTCATCTGTTACAGTCTGCAGTTTCTGCATAATGTTTATTGAAGTACAATCTTGTTATGAAACCTGCTATGTCAATGGTGTGTTACCTAACCACTTGCTGAAGGTAACCTGATAATAATTATTTTAATGGTGTTTTGCTCCTTTTCATTTCTGAATGATGCATTGAAAAAGTCTGGAAGATTTTTCTTCCTTCTTGTTTGTTTGTTTTTATTCTATTTTTTTCTTTTGCTTTAGAAATGTGAAAGCTCTAATCTTTTTTTTTTTTTATTTTGTAAGGGAACAGCCAGAGAAATATGAGAATGTATTCTTGTGAGCTCCTGAACCTTACCAAAAAGGATCAGAATGCCAGGTCTTCGGTAGAGACATCCTTCATCCCAAATATTGTGATTTATATAGTTGTATAAAGGTCATGAACATGCCCTGGGTAACCTACACCCTCATAAAATCCAACTGAGGTCATTGGGATTCTCCTTTAGTGCAAGAGTCAATTCAGGCCCTTTGGGCAGTGAACCATCCCAGCATTAAAATACCCTGAGGATAAACTAAACAGAAGTTTTACAGTTTGAGCTGAAAAAATCTGATCTTTTATATATTATTCAATTTAACCCTGCTACTCCAAAAACACTGCGTGTTCAAATGGTCTATAGATGGAGTCATACTGATGGGGGTTTGGAAAGGGGAACAGAAAGGGTAAAGTTGTGAACACAATACTGTGGTTTCCCCATTCATTTGGTACTAGATAGGTACTGAATGCACTGCTCTTTTGCAAATTTTCTTCGGGTCACTGGAGTGACTCTCAGCAGCCTTGCTTGCTGGCTGAACCGATCTGTTTTACATCGCTTTTAGACAGTGCTATTCCACTAATGCATTAGACAAAAGAATTGCCACAGAACAGGGGGTCGTAACTAATGGCCTTTGAAACATGTCCAGCTAAATACAAAGATAAAGAGATATTTAAAACAGCACTAAATAAAATGGAAACATTTAAAAATAATCCCCCAAAAAACTAATTGCAACCATTTGTTTCATAGGATTAAATCCTTGTAGAACATTTTATCCGACTATTTGGACTAGGACGTGAACTTTACAAATTACTACTTTTTTGTTTTATTTGGCACCAGCTGTGTGCATGCTTCTGAAACATCACCAGTCATGCTGAGCATTTAGTAGGAATGTTGCAATGGCAATTTAGATGTTAAAGGGCATTGTGATTTTTAAGGGCTTGTTATCATGGCCAGCTGTAGCTAACAGCTTGTAAGAGATCAGGAAGAGGTATGTGATTTTCCAAGTAACAAGAGCAGCCTGTGTTTACCACAATTTCTTTTCTGCCACAGAATGTGAGGTGCTGGATATGGAAATAGATGTTTTCCCAGGAACAGTATTAATAAATGTTGTTATAACTGTGTTGTCTGTATTTTAATCTCTCAAAGAGTTTCAAAATGTCTAAAAAGCATCAAATAAAATGTTGATATCCTTTCCAACGTGCAATTTAGTATCTATGAAAGTTGTTACATTGAAAGTTCTGGAAAAATAAGATTTTTTTTTTTGTGTCTCTGTTTTGTGCATTCAAATCAGAGAACATTCATTAAAGCATCCTTTCACCATTTCCCTATTTAATTCTCAGTAATCAGGGCCAGGATTATGGTTCATGATATGACCATTAATTACTAGATGAGAGGAGGAGACATTCCATGGAAGATGGTGGTCCCCTAAGACCTTGTTGCAGGATATTCTATAGCTGCTTCTGATGACAGCTGCGGCTGGAAAACAGAGACTAGCCTGTTGAATCATGGGGTCATATAGGATAAATTAGTATTATTTGAAGGCACCTTTCAAACAGTGGCTTTAAGGAGACTATGTTTGCAAACTATTATTTGCACACAAAACCATCATTTTCCTGATTAGGTGGAAGCTTTGAAAAGATATATGCATATTGTTCTTTTGAACGTGGAGAAAATCAAATTAAGATATAGACCACTCTCTCAACCTCATCTTTTGCTGGGTTTCTTGGTTAGAAAGAGATTTATACAATACTCAGTAAACATCTCATCAGATCTATTTTGTTTCCTAAGACTTTGCAATGTCTTTTTAAAGGTTGGTAATGTAGATGCTCTGTGATACAAATATCTGCATCACTGCATGCGAGATTAAAGTAAAAGCAAACAAATTATATATCAGGTACAGACATACCAGAACCTCATTAAAAGGTTGGAATCATCAGCACCACACAATTAGCTTTCGTGTCTTGCAATTATGACTTATGGCTAAAGGTAAATTGATAACTCTGACAAAAGAAAATCATGTGTTGAAGGTCCTTACACCACAAGTTATACTTCACTTTTCACATTCCAGGAAAGATGGTGAGCCTTGCTGGACACACTGAAGGTTAACTGTGCAAACTGGACAACATTATTGAACAAGTAACTGAACTACAAAGATAAAGATACAAGCTGCCGTTTACTAAATCTGTGAGACTTCATTCTGTGCATTGCATTAAGATATCAGTCTGATGTATTGTCTTTGCAATAGGCAGAAAACAGGAAAGAAATGTAAGCAGGAGTGCAGAGTAACAGAAAGAAGACCTTACATACTCATACAAAACTATGATGATAATAAAAATCAAATACACGCTGAGTGAAAACCTGAATAACTACTAGGTTTTTGTTAAGGAAGAGCTCCTCACTGACCTCTGTAGTAGTTAGGCCTTGGTAAAAAACTGAATGCAAACTTAATTTTTTTATCTCCTATGACCAAACCAGCTCCCACAAAGCAGTTGCAACTTTGTTACCCCTTGATTACCAAGTGTTTTGAAGCAAGAAACTCCATTATGAGAAGCTCTGAGATAACCTGCTCAGTGAAGATGTGACCTCAGCTCTAGCTTTTGTGCCTGTCTTCATCTGATTCCAGCACCCTTCGTGTTAGTGTGAGTCAACATATAATTTTAAGTAGAGCATACCAGATGCTAAATGTTATCCATAAAAAGAAATGTCCAGTCTTCCTTTGAATGTTGTTGCATTTTGGCTGTTTCAGCACGCTCTCGCCATGGGTTGCGCAGCCTATTAGTGGCACTCTGCGTGAAAATTCATCCTCTTTGTTTGCTTAGATCTTGCCTCCRTTCATTTTCTGGAAATAAAAACTTGCAAAGTAATTAATGGAAAGAAAACATCCCTAGGCCACTCTGCTCCATTTATTTGTCATCCTAAAGATGGAAGTTTCAATTTTTGTGATTTCTCTGTCTCCCAGATGGGTACAGGAGGAGGATGACAAGGACTTTACTTGAAGAAGGAAGCCGTGCCTTGTTTTCCTCAGCCTTCCACAAGAAACTGAAGTAAAACCACTGCTTTTTAGATAGGCTTACAACAATAGTTAGGTGGATTCTGTGGACTAAGTCATCCTGTGAGTAAAACCTGTGTTAAAAGAGTATGAATACAGTTCTGCATTGTAACACAAAGACTGAATGGGGAGTGCGATTCCAACGTCATTTGAATATTTAGATTCAGGGCAGTTTGTCAGGGCTCTGAGGGCACGACCAGGCTGCAATGGCCCTGACCGCTCCGCCTGGGGCTCCCCCCACCCTGTCCACAGCCCAGGACCCCATTTAAGCCCCTTGGGGCCATCAGCCCCTGCCCTAGAGATGCCACAGCAGGGCTAGTCTCCAGCTCACCACAGTCCTGCCCTGCCCATCCGTGGGCACTGCCGACCCGGGCCCACCCTGGGCCTACATCCCAGCCTGGCCTTGGCCCACCCCCAGGGAGGTGCCCAGGGCTGGGACTGCTCCCGGTACCCCCCGCTGCCCTGCTCCTGACTGGGGCACTGCCCTGCCGCCCCCTCCCTGAGGGGCCCTCGCAGTCCCAGCCCTGGGGAGCCCCAGCCTGCCCAGTGCCCAGAGAGCACGACAAGGTCATTTACATCCCTGAATGCTGATATAAAGGACTTCAGACTTTCAGTCACCGAGAGATGTGTCTTTCCACTTTTACCAAAGTAAATACATGATAGATTTGCTCAGCTGCAGTCTAAATCATTCTTCACTTGTCTTTCCCAAGACCGTTTCATTGCATATTAAGTGGCATGTTAGCACCTTGCCCTGTGCACATTGTTCCTCCTCTTTCTGTCCACTACAGGCTCGTTGGAACAGCTCCTAGGGGAAAGCTCTGCTGAGCGGCAATGGGGGGGACACAGTGTCCCCGCTGCAGCCCCCTTAGCGGAGACTTTTGCACAGGCTCTGGAAAGCTGAGACCGCACTCTGGCTTTGCCTTGTGATCTGCCAGTTACAGACTTGTGCTGGGATTCAGCCTAGGATTAGTAGAAATGTCTTTACGTGAGTGTCTGCGGATGTGCTAGGAATCAGAGCTCCCAAAATAGTCAGTGGAGACAGGGGAGCGATTTGGCTGACCAGCTGTGGGATTCAGGTGGCTAAAAAGGTGTGCCTACTGTGGCGTACCCTGCCTCTCCCCCAGCCGTCCCCAGAAGAGCATGTCTCCCCTGGATCTTTTGTCTCCTACTTGCCAATCCCCATGCAGAGACAAACTAGGACATTTCAAATTGCGGTGGAGGCCTATTTGTGCACAACTGAATCATGCTATCGGTGCCTGCTGTAGGGTGAACCAAGCCATTCTCTATGTTGCATTTGCCTAGTTTGCCTTTGATTATAATGGGAGCTCAGACTTCTAGGGCACCTCCATATGGACACTACTTTTCAGTGTCTTTAAATACTTTCAGATATCTTAAACTAGCTCTCCTATCTCATTTGCTCTTTCTCATGTATAAAATAGGATGAATCCTACACACGCTCTCTCTGTTTGCTTGTACCACAGAGAAGCGATCTCCTTCTCCTAGTCTGCAGGTACTTTGCTGCTTTCTAGGTGCTGTGTCTCAATTTCTTGTGGGAGACATGTCTAGGCAGCACTTCAGTTGCTCTGGTAAGCATGTGAGGTAAAGGATTCAGTGCGGGCATTACTGCAAATGGCAGGACTATGGAAGATGATAACAAGGTTGCTCTCTGAGACATTAAGCTTTCTCTCTCTGTCTCCACACTAAGCAGTTTAGCTAGAAGGAGAAATCCTTTTCTGCTACCTTTCTTCAGAGACAGGGGTGAATATTCAACACAGTAGCAAACAGACCCATGCTCTTCACCATGAGGACAGGACAACAGAAACTGTATCCTTGTAGGAGGCCAGAAGACAGGTTGCATCAGTAAATAATTGAGTTAAACTGTAGTGAAGCCACTGCACAGTATTACAGCAAATATCAAAGCATTTTCAAAATTAGATTTTTTCACCATCCCAAAAGCCATGTTTGATGAATCAGCTATTTACTGTAGTGGGTAAGACCTGAAAATAATCTTTTTCTGCACAGTTATAGGCACCTTGGTTTGCAGTTGCCATAAATGAAAGCAGGAACTGCAGGGAGTCTGGCAGGTTTCATCATCACATATAACTTGTGACCCTAAGTCTTAAATTTGGATGCTGCAGATGTCCTACTTTCTGAACTATGGTTTTATTTTAAATACTAATTGTGAAAACAAGTAGTGAGAATCACAATTAAATACATAAAATCCCTTTTCTGTTAGTACATAATAAAGWCTACTGACTCTGAACCAGAGAAAATGCCCATTTTTCATCAAGGAATGAAAAAAAATGGCTTCAACGTTCAGATGTTTTGAAAGCTTTGGTCTGCCCAGCTAGGGAGGAAAACAGGCTTAAAATCAAGTTACATAAATGCCTGCAAATATGCTACTCATTCTGCATATGCTCTGGCTTAAAAAGCTTCTATGAACTTCTCTGAAGTCTTTTCCATTTCAAGATCCACAATAATTCTACAAATTAATTACCCATGTGTGTGATAATGTGGCTGTCCCCCTTTGTGTCCTTTTTCAGATAAATGTGGTTTAACCATGCTGTTGGTACAACCCTTTCCAGCTGGGTTTGTTTCCTACAGATATGCTTTCTCCTGAGGGTCCAAACCGTACCTCTCTTTGGCTGCACCAAATGAACAAAATGAAAGATTCTGGATGCCTGCTTGATATTGAATAGAGATGAAGACACAGATGTTCATGTTGTGGGGACTTCAGTTTTCAGTCTTAATTCCCCAGGGCCTCAGACCGGCTCCACCAAAGTTAGAAAGAGTTTTGCCCTTGTCTTCAGGGGAAGTTGGTTTAGATCTCTTTTATTTCCTAAAAGTATTTTGAAAATCCTCTTCTGATACAGGCAGAATATAATATCTGCTTTCTTGTGTTCAGAAGTCATACTGCTAATCTCTCTGACACCACAAAAATGAAAAAGGAAGGGCTACAACCTGCAAGTTTCCTTTCTGCTGGGGTGGGGTTCCAGTGGCAGTGCTCTACACAAAGAATTTTACTCTGAACTTTGAAATTCATTGCCAGCTGACTGATATTAAAATCATTGCCTTTTTTTTTTTACCTCAGAAACTTCTCAATCCTGACAAATGTTAATGCAAAACCTATGGCATCAGCATGACCTGGCATCTACCCAACCCCTGCACCTGCACAATTACAGCCAAGCTTTCCTAAACACTTCTTCCCTAACAGCTTGTTTTGTTTTGGGTTTGCTGTTGTTTTGTGCTGTTTTCCCCACCTTTCTCTTTTTGAACACCAAACACTTATGGCAGGCATAATTTTTCAGATGTTGTTTTGGAGAGTTTCTCAGAGCTAATCATATATGCCCCTTGAGAAGGTTTGCAAGACTGGCCCACACCTGAAGCCGGAGTCGGTGAGCTCCAGCAAGGATACCGGCAAAGATCCACAGCCACCTGGCTCGCCTGAAGGGCAGCGGGAGAGGCTGCTCAAGGAGTGCAGAGCCAGCAGCTGCATTCTGCTCAGGCCACTCTGACAGTTCCCACCGTACCTATAAAAGCAGAGCTATCAATCACTAAACAAGATCAGCCAGCATTTTAGTATTTCCCTCCTCTTTCTTGCTTTCTTTCTTTCCCTGTTGCAAATGGCCCTGAGTGTTCTGCACCAATACACAGTCAGGTGTGTTTACACACAAGTCGTTTGCATGAGTGCTTGTGACCTGTCAAGACAGAGAAAATGAATGTCAGCTCATTATCAGAATGGGAAAAAAAAACAGAAAAACTTTGAAGGTGGAGACCAGGAAGTAGATGCTTAGTTATGTTAATTGCCCAAGCTCTTCTGATTTGAGTTTTATCAATTTACCTCAGGTGAGAATCTGGTGTATGATATAAAGAAATAAAGATGTTAGATCTTTTTTCCCCCAAAAGAAGTGGATGTAGATCTGTTATGCCAAATTTATAATATTTGAACGGGTAAGATAAAGTAGGAGTCTATAGGCTGAGAATTCTTTTTATTTATGTCGATATAAATCTGGAACAAGTCTTCAGAAATCTGTGGAAATGTGTACAGATGTGGTTGCATTCAGAATCTGCAGACTTAAATATATCTGACCAGGATCTAAAGGCCCATTCATTTTTAAACAGAACCTCTCCTGTGACAGCAATGGAAGAACTCTACCAAGAAACAGATGGTATGTAATGGACTGCGATTTGACCTTTCATCTACAGTCTGAGAAGTATGTAATGGGTCTGCATTACTGATCAGTAATTGCTAAATCCGGGAGTTCCTATTTTCGGATCAAAAGGAAACCTGTAACTCATTATGTAAAAGCTAAATCATGAAATTTGCACTTAATTTCATTGAGTTTTCTCTATTTAGAGAAATGAAGGAAAACAATGCCTGCTTTAGGATTTTGACCATGCTGATTATCAGATATAGACTGTCATTTCAGGACTTCCCAGAGAACGTTGCCGGTATCTTGGTTGCTGATCTACCCTTTAAAAAAGAAAACACAAAATTCCAAACCTGTACTTACCTTGTGTTTGCACAGTTTCTTCAAAATATTGGTCTCTAAATACTAAGAGCTAATTTATCAGTCCATAAAAATATATGTGTATTACACGTGGTATCATGTTTTAAAAAAAAGAAAAGAATGAACAACTTAGTGACTACAAAAGAATAATTTGAAATGGGGAATGATCTTTGAGCAATGGGAATTAACTGCTCTAAAAAAAATTAGACTAACACAATATGATTAAAATTCTGAACTTGTGTTGTTCAGAAGGGAGCCAGCGGTTTACTATGGCTCCATATACTTAGCTGATTTGGTTTTTAAAATTACAATTAAAATCTTTCATTTGAAGCATTACAAGCATGCAGATTCACATAATGTAAAGGAGTTTATGTTTATGTGGAAACATTATAGTATGATATAAATTTTCAAAAAGGACATTTGTACTTTGTTTTTCCCCTTAATTTTGAACTTTTTAATTGCCTTTACTGTGTGATACTCTGAGAAAAGTTTCTAAGCAAAGACTTCTGTGTTTCAAAACATGCAGACATAATTATCACCCATTCCAGATGCTGGGTGTTTGCCTAGGTAGACATTCATTACCTATTTTAAGAGGACAATTATAGGGGCAGTGTGGATACCCATGGTTACCTTTGTAAAATGTCTGAATAATTTAATTGCTTAAACCTCCCTTTGCTGGTTAATTGAGGTATCTTTATTTATATCTTGGAAAGAATTATTTACAGACTTTCATCTCAGACATATTATGGACAGTAGGCAGTTTTGGCCAATTTAATTTCCCTTGGCTACTGGTTACTAGCTCTTTTGGAAAATCAAGTATATCTTGCTAGGTGGGACTATGGTCTTCTGACATTGATGCAACGAGATTATGATCACTGCTCTCTAGGCAACTACCAATTTCTGGAAAAGTAATAAAAATAATCTTTAATCTTTGCAAATAGGTCCAAAAGAGATGGTGAGTACAATGGGATTTTTTTAAAAATTTTTTCTTTTTTTTGTAGCAAAATGAGCACCTAGTGACTCCAATTTCATTGCATTTTAGCCAGCTGATGGGAATTGAACACCCTTGCCATTTTTGTGTGACACTGCTTACATTTGTACACAGCTGAACATGAACTCAGACTAGCTGCTGAAGAAGAGCTCCTAATATGTTGATAATATGTTTCCCTGCACTAATCAGATTTTCCTGTGTAGGTGAGTGATTATGGGGAATTTACTCACTGTTTGTGTTACTTAAAACATCAGGAAGTCTGATTTTCGTTAGTGAAAATTCTAAGTCCTCTTATTAATTTTGGCTGGGGATTTTGACAGCAAACATTCATTTTTAAAAAATTCTAAATCCCTGAGCTCTGACTTTATATTGTGATTTATTCCTCCTCACAGTCTTGCTTTATCTTACATTCATAGCCAAGGACTTTACAATAAAATTGTTGGAACTTTCATTTTATGGCTTGATGACTTGTAACTAGTTCAATATCTTTTTTTTTTTTTTTCCTATTTTTTTTTCTAGTTGATGATTATTACTGCTTGTTCTAGCGGAGGAGGACATTCAACCTTGTGTGACTTTAGCTGGCCTGCTTCCAATGGGTCCTCCTTGGTAAAACTTTACTTACCATTAGTAGCATTTAGACCTTCTTATTCACCCAAAATGATCAGTAAAGATTGCTATGACAGCAACAAAATATTTAATCTCTGCATAAAAGTTGGTGAATGTGAAATGACCTGCCCTACATCAGCACAGAACCTAACTCACATTGTGCTTGTCCTACAGCTATTTAAATATATGTCAGCAGATACAATAGGGCAAATATGCCAAAAGGAGGTCCTGAATTAGAAAAGTGCTTAAGTCCAAATTCAAGCAAATAAGCAAAGGTGTGAGGGCTTTAGGACTTTGCTGAGTCAAAGTTTGCATGACTAAATTGCAATCCAAAGACCTGCACGTTTGAACACGACAAATACCACGAAATGTATAATTGTAGGTACCCAAGTGATAATTGCACATCTGCATATGGATAAAGAAATTTGGAGGGGAAAAAATACAAGATTGARCAAGTCATGTTATGTTTTGTTAGTTAAGACTGAATCTTGGGTATGCAAAACATTTCTCCCTTTCTTCCGTTTTTGGTATTTTTTTTAATAGGATCTGATGCAAATTCTACTAGCTACAATGGACTTTGGATCATATCCCCCAAAAAAGAAAACATTTATCTTGTATATAGAAATTCAGATACAGCAAATGATTCCCCTACACCTTCACATATTTGTTAGATTCATGCTAAATAACGTTTTATGCCAGATCTTTTGCTCCTTTAACAAATACATTAAAGGAATGTATTTTTGCACAGTTTACCCCAAACAATACTAGTTTTTATTGAGTTAGGCTCTTTGAATTAATTCCAGGTTTATCCGCACACACCTGTGAGCCTTGGGAATAACCTGTCTCAGTTTTGGATTTGAAACAAAACTCAGAAATGCAGGCAGATATTTTTTTGAAATACACTTGGAACAGAGATCTTTTGGGGTATCTTTTCAATTTAAACATTGATTATATTTCTGCAGGCTGGAGCAACATACTGGCTCCTGAGAAATCCAGAACTGCAAGGAATAGCTTCACAATTTTTTTTGTCTTTTCACAAAATAGGCTACATAAACACTGGTCATCTCTGATATCGATTCCATTCTCTAATGCAGTTAGAAAAGCCTCCAAGCAGTATCCTGGGCTGATAATTTCAGCATGGAAAAAAAGAGCCTTGCAGAAGTTGTCTCATAAGCTGCATATGCAAGACCAATTTCTGGATGTAGCACTCTAGACACAAATGAAAATGGCATAAAAGCTTTAAATATTGACGTAGAACTTGCTTCTACTGGTTTTATGATATCCACTGATGATACTCAATATAAACAAAAAAATACTACTTGGTTTATTAAGTCAGATAAAAGGCTTGCCAGAGTAACCTGCAAAAGCCAATGGGAGGATTATCTGAATACAGAAAGAATGAAAATTCTTGTGTTTTGACCCCAGTACAATGCACAGAAGAAAAGAATCACACAACATCAGTGCTAAAGAGGTACAGAATATCTTCTATCAACCCTAGCCTGATTTCAAAGAGTTTGCACAAGGGAAAAAAAGAATTGCTGAGCTCATGGTATGCAAAACCCACTTCAACTCACCTTAACAGGCAAAGGAAAGAGGAACAGGTATGAACAAGTAAAGTGACCACTGACAAACTGCTGAACAGTTCATTTGTCATCTGTGACTAGTACTTGACACAGATAAACATCAACCATCACATAACAATATGGATAAGCCCCCATGATTCCTAAGGTCAATGAAGCCAGGGGGCAGATACAGCTATCATTTATACAGGCATAAATCTGTAGTAATCCATTGCAGCCCACTGAGTTCCTTTGGGTTGACACTAGGTAAGCAGGGACAAAAATGGATGGGAAAGTCACCTTTTGAAAAGTGTAATGGATGATTTTTTTTAATCTCACATTCACAATTTCATGCTTTTACAGTAGTAAACAAAAACATCAGGAGCACTTCAACATGCACTGGGCTGCTTTCCTAATGTCATTTTATATTTCCTCAGCTTGAGAAAGAAACGCAGAATAATGAAATTTGGAAGAAAAAGAAGATTTATAATAAAAATAATACTGCTATGCACACTTCTTTTCACATGGCGTCTCAGAATTTTTAATGATGGGAGACAATAAAGAGCATTTTTGAACTGCGCATATTTTCACTGATAAGGTAAACTGCCAAATTTCATTTTGCACTACTGATTACAATATTGTAATGATGGATGTAGTATAAGTACACTTTGTAAACCATACACATACTGTAACTGCTGGTTCTCTGGAACTGTTTTTAGTTTTAATGGGGATATATGTCTACATACACACATATACAGGTACACCTATGTATATTTAATGGGATCAAAAGAGAATTTACAGAGAATACAGATATAAGACTGCTAGGAAGTACATGCTCTATGACCATTACAAAAGAAATCACTTAGTGCCACACTTTACTCCTGTGGCAAATCTACCTCAGGAAACAATACTTGCTTTGTGTATTTCTATTGTGCAAGAAGGATCAAGTGAGCTTAAACAGTTAGATGTCCTTAAGTTGTTTTCTCTTCATGCAGTGGGTAGCAGACCTTGGGAAATCACTGACAAAAGACCTTATGAACATTAAAGTTTTACCTGGGATCAAGGGAAGATGGGATAGACACTCAAAAGAAAAGATGGAAGAAAATCCATCAAAGTTACAAAAAAGATAGAAACCATGTTTGGTTCAGGAAATCCCCTGAGCTGAAAATAGATGGAATCTGAAAGAATACCAGGGAGAAGGATCAAACCTTCCTGTCCCCTCCCTGCAATCTGTGAGGTGTTCCTTTTGCAGCCCTCCAAGCAGAACTCAGATCCAGGCCAACTCTCACTCTCATCCCCTACACCTGTTCCGATGATGTGTGCTCTTATCTTAAGACATCTAGAGGTAAAATTTAGAGTCAATTAAATAAGTCCAGATTATAAAGGTTCACATTCAGTTAGTAAACAGGAATCTGATGAATAAAACTGCAAAACATCCCTCCTTTGATTTTTAGGCACCCAAAACAGTGATAACCTGTTTTGCCCATGATTTTCTCTATGCCATTAGAATCAAAGAATCATAGAATCATAGAATAGTTTGGGTTGGAAGGGACCTTTAAAGGTCATCTAGTCCAACCCCCCTGCCATGGGCAGGGACATCTTCAACTAGATCAGGTTGCTCAGAGCCCCGTCCAACCTGACCTTGAATGTTTCCAGGGTTGGGGCATCTACCACCTCTCTGGGCAACCTGTGCCTGTATTTCACCAGCCTCATTGTAAAAAATTTCTTCCTTATATCCAGTCTAAATCTACCCTCTTTTAGTTTAAAACCATTCCCCCTTGTCCTGTCGCAACAGGCCCTGTTAAAAAGTTTGTCCCCATCTTTCTTATAAACCCCCTTTAAGTACTGAAAGGCTGCAATAAGGTTTCCCCAAAGCCTTCTCTTCTCCAGGCTGAACAATCCCAACTCTCTCAGCCTTTCTTCATAGGAGAGGTGTTCCATCCCCCTGATCATTTTTGTGGCCCTCCTCTGGAACCGCAACAACAGGTCCATGTCTTTCCTGTGCTGAGGGTTCCAGAGCTGGACACAGTACTCCAGGTGAGGTCTCACCAGAGCAGAGTAGAGGGGCAGAATCACCTCCCTCGACCTGCTGGCCACGCTGCTTTTGATGCAGCCCAGGATAGGGTTGGCCTTCTGGGCTGCGAGCGCACATTGCCGGCTCATGTCCAGCTTTTCATCCACCAGTACCCCCAAGTCCTTCTCGACAGGGCTGCTCTCAATCCCTTCATCCTCCAGCCTGTATTGATACTGGGGGTTGCCCCGACCCAGGTGCAGTACCTTGCACTTGGCCTTGTTGAACCTCATGATATTCACACGGGCTCATTTCTCAAGCTTGTCCAGGTCCCTCTGGGTGGCATCCCGTCCCTCAGGTGTGTCTGCAAACTTGCTGAGAATGCACTCGATCCCACTGTCTGTGTCATTGATGAAGATATTAAACTCGTCACTGGTCTCCATCTGGACATTGAGCTGTTGACCACTACCCTCTGGATGCGACCATCCAGCTAATTCTCATCCACCGAACAGTCCACCCATCAAATCCTTACCTCTCCAATTTAGAGAGAAGGATGTTGTGGGGGACCGTGTCAAAGGCCTTGTAGAAGTCCAGATAGACAACATCCATAGCTCTTCCTTATTAGTCAGATATATTTTTCTACTCATTTCTTTCTTGCTGAATATTTTTAACTGATAGAATTCAAGAATACTACAGAACATATCACATAGAGTCACACCGTGACGAATGTAGCCTTTGTCTTACTTCAGTTTTTATGATCTTAAAAGTGATAGCACTTCTAAAACTGCTTTTTAAGAAAAGGACACAGTCTACTACAGGAATGATGCCATGTTTTGGCTACAAGCCAATACTTAAAGCACACTTCTATGCTGTTGTTTTAATGGACACCATTTCTGGTCAGGGAAAAGAAAACACAACTTACTGTAAGTAAGCTCAGCAAGCTCATGCCTTCTGGTTTTGATTTTTTGTTGTTGTTGGTTTTTTTTTTGTTTTCTGAAGGCAATCAATAACTAACAATTTATTATAAATAACATTTGGAATGCATTCCTTTTATGTGTATTAAATACAGTGATGGTTTTCACTCAGCAAGGGAAGTACCATGATAATTACCTTTAATGTTTAAATGACTTTATAGTCCTTACTCAGACAAAAATTGGTCCTGCTTCTTCTCTAAGTGTGAACCATCACTCCCTCTCTACTGAATTCTGTGAAAATCATTATTTACCTCCAGGGAGGTAAACAGTAAGGTTATTTCATCTTTTTTTTCTCTTTCAGAGAAAAACATTTTACCTCTCAGAAGATCTTGGTCTCAGTAAAAGGCTAGTAATGTACTTCTGGAAGCCAATTTACTTCTGCTAGATCATTAATCAAATAGTACAAAGTAAATACTAAATAAAGTTGTAGATCAAATGCTATATATTGGTGTGATTCTGTCAGGAGATCTTGACCTGGCAAGACATTGCCCACATAAAGTCATTGCCTCTACAAAGGTGTCTTCTTTGAGGCTGGAAATATAAACACCTTTTGCATTTCTCTTGGATTTGCCATAGAGGTTGTTTACCTCTGGATGTGTCATACATTTTGAAGGAAATTGAGTTATTTATAACCCACTATAAATCAGCAGGTTTTCTAAAATACCCAGACTTACTGGTTATAAGGTTTAGAAAAGACAAAGTCTTCATCAGAAAAAGAAGAGACTGAAGAGATATATTTCTTTCTAAAATCTATACTTAGCCTTTGACTGATGAAATAAATTTCTGACACTCTAAAGTTACCTTTTCACTTTATGTATCCCAAAGTAAGACAATACTGATTTGAAATAACAGTGTTCTGCAAAATATAAGTTTGTCATACTGCAATGTGTCTGAAAAAAGTTTATCATATTGATCTAGCAGGGGAGACTTTAGGAAAAAAACTATATTTTCTACTGTTTTCTTAAAATTATACTGAGGGTGTAGTTGGAAAAAATGTTCAGCCTCAGAATAGTCATTATGAGCAAAAACATTTCATAATCTCAGTTTCTAAAAGGGTTTTACAGTGTTAAAAAGAATAATACTCATCCTCTATTTATGCCACCAGTACATTAGTGATTTGTTTCCCTCTAATGGAGACTGGGTCGTGTATTGTTTGGTGAATAGACTACAAAGTTTCACCACAGACAGAAATTGCTGCTCTTTGGCTTTACGCTTCAGTGAGATTATATTTATTTTTGTCTTATCTTGGATAACTAAAATTAGGTCCATTCATTTTTGCTTATAAACAGTTTCACTTGCAAATTCTCTGTGCTGTAAGATTTGCATTATTCACACTGGAGAAAAGCTTTAGATGCATTAAAGCTATAAATCACAGTGTGCTAGAGTGGTCCAGAGCAATATACTGGAATTTGGTTTTGGTCAGATATATTATTGTTCTAGCATATCTCAGCCAAACAATCTCTACACGTAGTTAGGCAAAGCTGTGGCATACCCTCTTTTTTCTCTCTGTCTCTAGCACTGTTGACATTTTAATGCTACAGGCTGAAACATTGGTGTTATTACTAAATCCCATAGGAGCATGAGACATACTCCAGAAAAACATGATATCACTGTAACAGGGCAGGTGAGTTTCCATGCATCTTCCTGGGGTCATTTACTGTTGGTTTTCTATTGCAGTTATCATGTGATTGGGCACAAGGAGTCACTGTATTTATGAATACCTGAAGAGCATTTCTCTGAAGCTGAAAACCAGCTTGGCAAAGCTCTGTGCAGGTATACACTGGTATTAGTGCCCCCTCTGTTGTGCAGTGGCTGCTGCCTAAAGGCAAATGCTGCAGCTTTTGAGTCACTATGTATAAAGCACAATGCAGTGTCCAGTAAGAGCAACATTTCTATTTTCATATTTCATTTATTAGCACTACAACTAAATGAAATGTCATGAAAGCATGTCCCTCTGTTGAAGCCTAGAAGAGGTTGATAGAAGAAGGGTGGTTTTAATAAGTAGGCTGGGAGATGAGGAAGTTTTTGTCAGTAACATTGCCATGTGCTACAGATTGGGTTTGGGTGCTACCTGGAACATGGGAGGCTGAAGTTCAAGTTCCTGCTTTGCCTGATTTGGAGTGATTTTGGATGAGAAACTCTGCTCCCAATCAGGCAGAGAAAAGTCTTATTTTTGATTCAGACTAAGTACCATTCACTGGATATGAGTCTCAAAGAATGTGAAAGTGTCATGCATACTTGCGTGTCTGCGAGGAGGGTTTGCTTTACTTTGATTTGAATGAAACAAAAATGAAACATTTAAGGAACGTACTGTGCCCAGTTCTACAGTTATGCCCTTAAAGCTTGACAGTGGCACCGAGCACTTTTTAGTTCAGGCAACAAACCTTTCATTGAACTAATGAGTAGAAAACAGCCAAAGGCAATCCTCAAATCACTTTAAGTTCAATGACGTTTGCTCAAGGATTCTGATTGTATTAAAGTACTTGAAAGCTTCAAATATATCGCTTGGCCTTATTTTTTTTACTTCGATAAAAAAGGATATACATATTTGCAATACAGTCTAAGGCTCTGCATTTCTAGGTATTGTATGTAAATAAATTGCCATCACCCTGTACAGTACAGTGCACTTGACAGGTCCATGAAACTGTAATAGGAAACTGCTCATATACTTATGTTATAACCATATGCGTTGCTCCTGACCTTTTGCAAATAGTGGCTGCGCTGAGTGGTCTGAATCCCTCTTAATTTTGTTCCTTAAACTAACATCCTGGTTTTGGCTGGGATAGAATTAGTTTTTTTCCTAGTGGAGAACTAGGCACGGTAATGATTTATTTTAGTAGAGTAAAAGTAAAATATGGAAAAGGAAATTCCTGTAAAAGCAATAGAGGATTAGGAAAAAAAAGAATTGAAAAAGAAAGCAATTAAGAAGAAAACCTCCTTATAGCAGACCAGTGTTAGACAAAGTGGCTGTTTCTCTGTGCCTTTGAAGTCTATTTTTTCTCTTTGATGGTCATAAGCTAGGCTTTTCCAGTTATTGTGGTTGGGTTTTTTTTCCCCTTTATCCAGATGAGAATGTTTTTAACGATCTGCATATTTTGTCAGAGAAATTTTGGTGAGTTTTTTCACTTGGACAAAATGAAGTTTACAAACAAGGTTCTTCAATATGTCCATATTGCAGGTGCTATCTGATCATGAATTCCAGGATGTTTTTTTTTTCTTTCATTTTGCACAGCTAATAGAGTTCAGAGCTCTGCAGTAACTAGGGAGGATTTGGTTGTCTCATATAGGCATCCAGTGTCATTTCAAAGATCCAAGGGAATCCAAAATGCCTACATGGAGGTGGGAGATCCAATGCAGGACTTGGAGATTTGATCCCTTCTGATGGAGGCTGAGCAGATATCCTGTGATGCCTAAAATGACAATCAATCAGTATTTAGGTGTAGGGCAAGTGAATCTCTCCCTAAAGAGAGGGTGTGTATTTAGGTTGTGAAAGGTAATTACAGCTGCTTTGACCGTTGAGTTTTTGTGATCTATTTACAGTTTCTGCAGAACACTACTGAAGAACATAAAGAAGAACATCAGACTATGAAATCACATGAACTTGGATCTCAGTTTGGCTGCTCCCACATAGGTTTCCAAGGGTAAACCACTGAGATACCCTAGGCTATCCCACCTGATCTGTGTGTCTCTCTCATTAAGTCCTGTGGCAGCCAGGTACCAGTCAGGTTGGGTACCCTGGGACACCTCAGGCAGCACTAGACAGTTACATTGAATTAATTTATGAATTGTTTGAATGAAGGTTATTGAACGACGTCTTGTATATCCACTATGTGGGATCCACTATATATCCTATATCCACTATAGGAATGAAGTCCTATATAACCACTATGTAGATATCTACATCTGAAGTAAATAGCCGAGACTTCCATCATAATCAGTGGAGAGAAAAAGGTGGGGTTTTAGGTAAGATTAATCTAATTTACTTGAGATTGGATGGACTGTCCTCCAAGATATCCCAGGTGCCTAGATCAGATCAAGACATTGACACCTTTTCTGATTTTTCTGATTCAAAAATGCAATTAGGGGACATTGTGTATAACACATCTTTTGCAGAGCTGAATTTGTATCCCAATATGTACCCATTTCCTGTCCTATGACACTGTTAGAATGGGATGCAGATCCTGAAAGGGTAGTCAGGCATTGGAACAGGCTGCCCAGGGAAGTGGTGGAGTCACCATCCCTGGAGGTGTTCAAAAAACGTGTGGATGAGGTGCTTCAGGACATGGTTTAGTGGGCATTTGTACTGGGTTGATGGTTGGACTTGATGATCTTAGAGGTCTTTTCCAACCTTAATGATTCTATGATTCTATGATTTGACCCCTCCCTTGTCTGAGTGAATCCACTTCTAATGATTAAAAATTTTCCCATGTCCTTTTGTTGGGGAAGGTGGAGGACATTACCCAATCTTCCATGGGCCCAGAATTCAGCTCTCAGGGAAGGAAAAGAAAGTTGACCCCTCAGTTACCCTGCACCTTCTGCAGTGGTTTTCATGGGTGCAAAGCAAGTSTCACTTGTTACCTTCTAATGTAGTATCATTTCAACCGTGTTTTGCCTTGTGACGAACACAACAGAGAATCAGACACAGGAAAGGCTCTGTTACATTTCAGCTCTCACCCCACAGAACTTAGGTACACATCTACCAATATCCTATTCAAATACTTGCATAATGCATCAACATATCCTTATTTTGAGGGGATTTCTTTTCTCTGCTATAGATCTCCAGAAAATGTTAACCACCAGTTTTAAGCTGCAAGAGGTGAAAATAACTTGAGAGCGATTTTTTTGCCAAAGTAGCAGAAACTAAAAACTATCAAAAAATGTCTGTTAATGGACTTTTGTAAATGGTGTGATTCAGGTAAGAAAAAAAGAAACAGAAATAGAAAACAGCATGGATTGAATTAAAAAAAAAATGGGATGGAGTGTCAGCAACTTAATGTGCATACGAGTTTCTAACAAGACAAAAACCGCTTTGCTTCAGGCAATTTCTTCAAATAGAAAAAAACAACCTTCCATCATTTTTATTTGTAGAGGTTCTTTGAATTACTAAGTAACCTCTGCACTAAAACATTTCTCCTTGAAAAGGAAACCAGGGGAGAAAAGCAGGAGCCAGATCTTCCTGTTCCTTAAACAGATCACTATTATGTGGAGTCAGGTTTGGAAGTAGGAAAGATCATTCTTTAAATAACCTAATCTTGCAGGTTCCCCTCTGTCTTTTCTCCCATCATGGGTTTCAGATGCTGAAGAGCTCTCTAAGAAAGTCTAATGCAATATTTCCCAGCAGGCTTCTTCTTAAAAGCATCTTACCCACTCACTTTTTCCCCCTACATCCATGAATAATAGTCAACCCTTACAGTTCCGACTGCAACACTCAGTCCAGCTGGAAAGAAGGAGCCAGTGTCACATAATTCTTGGCTGCTGAGTGGGAGGTGATTTTACCTAACTTTACTTTTACCAATATTTTGATCATTTCAGGAGCCCCATTATTTGTCTCTTTCGTATGGATCCTGTATATGCTTTTAAGCTCTTAAGCTAACTTAATGGACTGTAACTGAAGAAAACCTAGGGTGAGAAGGGAAATTATTCTTTTACTCTGGGTCATTGTTTGTCCTTCATTCATTTCAAGCTTATTTTATATCATCATCATCATAATTTCTCTTCCTTTCCTTTGTATTGCTATTTTCACTTTTCCTTTTTATTTCATTTTAATGATGGGACACAAATTAAAATGTCATAGCTCATTCAAAACCCCATCCCTACTGTTGAGTGATAGCAACTTTGCTACCATTTTGCCTGAGAGCTGCCAAAGAGAAAGGAAAGAAGTTAATAGCATCACTCACAGTCTACTGCCCATGTGATAAACAAAATATTCTTTTTGGGAATAAGGCCATGTGAATGTCATTAAAACACAATAACACTAACTCTGATGAAAAATAAATATTATACTTTCACCAGGAATCAAAAAAACCAAATATAATGTGAGTTCCTCTTAAAGGACAGCTTTAATTTGAACACTGATGATGGTTGTCTCAATTCCTTAAAGACTTTGTCTTGTAAACTTGAGAGCTGTAAAAGCCAAATCCTTCCCTCTCTCTTCATTCTTCTATCCATTCACATCATCAGCCCAAGCAAAACACTTCCTTGCTTGCCTGCTCTAATCARTCCTGAGAGCCTGTGAACCCCCATTAACTTACTTTACTTCATAGGGGGTATTGTAAGAACTAATTAAACAGTTCCTGTTTGGACACTGCTTTGAATATGTATGGTGCTGTGGAAATGCTGTGATATTATTTAAGCAATAAATAATGAATAAATAATTTCAATCATCTTTGACAATCTCCAGCTCAGCTGCAGATTAGCTCTTTCCAGGCTTCAGGATTCAGTTACTGGATATGCGGATGTAGGTCCCTGCAGTTTAGCATGTGGATGATTTCAGTATAGTTAGGTCAGCATCCAACAAGTGGAGATTGGGGCCTGAATCAGAGCGTCTGTTTTAGGCTGTCTTCTCTTATTCCTGCTGCAGATAGCAAGTATCTAAGGAAAGAAATTTCCCCTCCACTTTCTTGGTCCCCATTTTTTTTCCAGAAGGCCTGAATGATGGGAAAACCCTCTTGTGGAAGCAAAAAGACAGAAAACAGTACAGACAGGAAACTGAGAACCCCACATCCTGAAGAAGGTAGAGATGGGGTCCCAGGAGCCTGTACAGGCTGCAGTAGATAAAGAAGCTGACAAATCTGCTGTTTCTTCCTAAATTTATAGCTTATCCTCAGCTGACTCACAAGGATGGCAGGGTGCCCTCCATGTTCTCTGTCAAACCTGCACCAGAACGCCTGCCAACACCACTACAAAATTCTCAGCAATAACAGTCATAGAATCATACAATAGTTTGGGTTGGAAGGGACCTTTAAAGGTCATCTAGTCCAACMCCCCCTGCCATGGGCAGGGATATCTTCAACTAGATCAGGTTGCTCAGAGCCCCGTCCAACCTGACCTTGAATGTTTCCAGGGATGGGACATCCACCACCTCTCTGGGCAACCTGTGCCTGTATTTCACCAGCCTCATTGTAAAAAATTTCTTCCTTACACCTAGTCTAAATCTACCCTCTTTTAGTTTAAAACCATTCCCCCTTGTCCTGTCACAACAGGCCCTGCTAAAAAGTTTGTCCCCATCTTTCTTATAAACCCCCTTTAAGTACTGAAAGGCTGCAATAAGGTTTCCCCAAAGCCTTCTCTTCTCCAGGCTGAACAATCCCAACTCTCTCAGCCTTTCTTCATAGGAGAGGTGTTCCATCCCCCTGATCATTTTTGTGGCCCTCCTCTGGAACCGCAACAACAGGTCCATGTCTTTCCTGTGCTGAGGGTTCCAGAGCTGGACACAGTACTCCAGGTGAGGTCTCACCAGAGCAGAGTAGAGGGGCAGAATCACCTCCCTCGACCTGCTGGCCACGCTGCTTTTGATGCAGCCCAGGATAGGGTTGGCCTTCTGGGCTGCGAGCGCACATTGCCGGCTCATGTCCAGCTTTTCATCCACCAGTACCCCCAAGTCCTTCTCGACAGGGCTGCTCTCAATCCCTTCATCCTCCAGCCTGTATTGATACTGGGGGTTGCCCCGACCCAGGTGCAGTACCTTGCACTTGGCTATGTTGAACATCATGATGTTCACATGGGCCCACTTCTCGATCTTGTCCAGGTCCCCCTGGATGGCATCCTGTCGCTCAGGCATGTCAACCGCACCACTCAGCTTGGTGTCATCTGTGAAACGTCAAGAAACTTAAGATCATTACACTGAGGCACTATATTAATGTTCACACAGTCCTTTCTCATGATCTGTAAGGTGCTAGAGGGAAGGTACACTATCTTCACTTGGTTTTAGACTTCTTCTTTCCTTCAAGGCCAGGAACCCTATTGCTTTGGAATAAAATAATTCCTTTCAAGAATACTCTTCCATACTCTGGTTTGAAAAACATTTTTGAAAAGCATCTCATCTCAGTCTCCTTTCTTCCTCCTTTTGGTATATGATAGATTGGAAAGTGAAGTTTACGTACAATTAAAGTAAAAGCAGAGAAAAAGATTCTCCAAAATATTGCCAGACATAATTGTTCATGGTTGAGTAAACTGTTCACACTAAACAATTTCATCTAGGGGATCTTATCCATTTTTCCCATTCTTGGGAGCAATGCTTTAGGAAACTGATGTATTCAATCCATAAAACTATCCAAAGGAAATGTTACAGAAACACTTCATCCTCCAGGTTACTCATGACTATCTACTTTCACTGCTCATTTAGCTGCCTACTCCAGAAGGTTCAGCAGTCACTCTTTTGAAATGAAGCTACTGCCAGAATAGCCCAGCGTAACAGTTGGAGAGGGACAGTGAGGGTAATATGCCTACCTCCTGCTTCATAAGGCCTTGTATTTGCATGTGTAGGGCAGGTGTGAGGCACTGTATTACCAAAGGATTCAAGAGTTACTGAAAAAAAGGTAGTGCAAATGTACAAAATTATAGTAAAACAGTCAAGGCACACATCTGAAAAGAAGGAGAGACATCTGGGGACATCAAGGAATTTTATAGACCAGTATGGCAGTGTTAAATTAATTTAAGCCCATATAATGATGGATAGCAGTAAAAAGTAAGCTAAGTTGCTTTCCTATGTGAGCTGGAGACAAGCAATGCAGCAAGTGCCATGTAGTTGTTGTGCCTCCATCATTCTGACTATGGACCTGTTGCATCATGGCATAGTTTCTCACCATCTCCCATGGTCCATTTTGTTCCATGGAAAACTCACCACTGGAGAATGGAGAGAAGGGTGAACACCCCAGTCGTCTTATGTGGATATAGGCCATGACCAAGTCATGATCTTGGACATGGAAAGTGAGGAATACAATACAAACATGCCTCAGACACCAAGGAGGACATCTGAGTACACTATTTGAGAGAAAGGTACATAGTAAAATAATAATTTTTAAGCTTTAAAAAAAATTTTAGTCTTCAAACTTTGTATCCTAGCACACCAGATTTTTTTAACATTATATATTTTTATTTTGTCTGAGTTAAACATAAATTTAGGTATTTCCTCCCCTAACAAGGCCCAACAGGCCCTGTTAAAAAGTTCATCCCCATCTTTCTTATAAGCCCCCTTTAAGTACTGAAAGGCCGCAGTAAGGTCTCCACGAAGCCTTCTCTTCTCCAGGCTGAACAACCCCAGCTCTCTCAGCCTTTCTTGTAGAATTAAGGTATAAACAGCCTCAACAAAAATTTCAGAAAATTGCAATCTAAAAGATTCAAGTTTTTACTAGGGAGCTACTGCCCTTGATTGTTATATACCAGGAATTCACACTACCTTGCTTAGGTGCCTGCATAGGATGACTTAAGTTAAAAGGCTTATCTCTTATCTAGCCAAAAGAGAGAAATAGGCTCCTTTTTGAGGCTGATACAGGTTTAAAAGGTACTCTGGATTTCCCTTGGGACAAACCTCGTTTCCTCTGCTGACTGTATAGGGAGACTAGGGAGACTGATCTTCCAGCTCAGCATATAAACTAGGTACTTAAAGCTGGGACGAGCAAACACCTTTTTACATTCCCATTCATAAATGTGCAAAAAGTGTTCTTCCAATCTTCTTTATGTATATATATGCATGAAAACAGGGAAACAAACGTTCATTGTACACGTGTGCACATACACAGGTTTTTAGATGAACATGTGTTTTGCAACAATCACAAAAAAAAATTAATACTATATCTTCCATTTGAGCTCTTTTGATCACCACTTCTTTTTAAAATTCACAGCTGAATTTTAAATTTGCCTTTCAATAATCAAGTAGAATTATAGGGACTTTAAAGTAAATGTACAAAACATCTATATACATTGGATAAATCTGGACAGGCATTTCATATTTGAGGTTACTTTTATTGCATAGCTGTTTGCAGTCGCCAGAAAAATATACATTTCCAGGTCAATAAAATAACATGTTTTATCAGACAGGGAGGGGAGCCCTCTGGGTATGCTGAGTAAGAACTCAATAGAATCTAGTTTTAAAACTTTATGCTTTAATTAAAATGTATRCTGACGTGTAGTCATTTCCCTGAGCACAGCAATATGGAAATAAGCCTTTAAAAAATTCAGATCTCTGCAGTTTCATAGTACATTTTTCAATCTGATCAAACATTTTTTTTCTCTCTCTAATCAGTACTTTTTGTGGTTTATGCATAGAGTATTATATTTTATTCCATTCCCCTGTGGGTTGTTACATATCTTAAGTATGTTGAGGAAAGATCCCTTAGAAACACCAAAAAAGTAGTATGAAGTAACACTTGTTCTCCACAAAGACTCATATACCTAAAAAGACATAGTCACCTTCCATGAGAAAATTTTGTTGTTCTTGTTATCTTGCTGGATAAGTTGATGTATAGTCACAGCAGAACACAAGCTGATGGTTAGATTGTTCCTAGCTCCAAGTGATGCTGTTTTGCTGCAAGAGCAGCAATTAATCCCCAGATGGACCGAAAGAAACCAGAGGCAGACATGGCAGAAAGAGAAGTGGGGAGCACAGGTCTGACTGCAAGGCACCTACAAAGAAACTGAATTTATCCACTTCTAATATTGGTAAAATTACATTTTCACATTTCTCATAACCTGTAGGTGAATTTTTCCCTTTTTTAAATTTCCAGCTGCACTACTGGAATGAACTGATGTGGAATGAATGTCTGTTAGGGAGAAAACTTGTAGGGTTTGTCAAGTTAAACAAGTGGTTTGTAACTGAAGACCATCATAATGATTCAACAAGATGTCTAAATTACATTATGCAGGGAACTTGAATTTTGATATCTCTTATTTTTGAGAATCTGAACTTAAACCTTCTCATTTCACTCAGGATTTTATGTGTGTGTGCTGTATGTGGAATTGCAGTGTGGAACTCCTGTACATATATGTTTATTAACCTTGCTTTCCCACTAGCTGATACACAAGAAAGCATAACTGCAGCAGCCTAAAATGAGGAGGATTTTAGTCCCAGAACTACCTAGTAATCATGTTTATTGCCTTTACCACATGGAACCACTATAATAGAACAGATTTACTCCATATTGAGGTGAAACTGTAAATATGCTGTGTATGATCTGCAATAAAATAACATCTGAACTTGTAACCCCTTGAAGTTCATTTCAGTTAATTGTAATTTAATTCCAAGATAGTTAATTGCAGCTATGCTTTTATTTTCCTTTATTTTTAAGCTGTTTAAGGAAGCCTACTCAATTTACTCTGTATAGAAATTTTTAGAGACTGTCTGGTGATGGGCAGAAGAGGGTGCCCTTGGACTGTTAAGGGTCCTGGGACACTCTGTTACTTGCTTGGAAGTTGAGAAACTATGTGTGTCTTTGGGATAAATCTTATAAGGTTTCCTTGCTAAGAGACACTTTTTCTTTTAGTAGAGTGGCTATACAATGTTATGACGTGCTACTTGACTGCAGCTGAATAGGTGAATCAACCGTGGGTCTGTACGGGGAATTCACAAGAAGCAAATGCAGGGCTGTGAAAACAGAATGACAATTACATATAAAGATTTAGATTAAATATGTTCTGGGACTTTGTACAGGAAAAGACTTGCTTCATTTCTGTTACCTCAGAGCAGCTTAAAAACAGATTTCAGATGGAATAGAGATACTCTGGCGTAAAATTTTAGTTTATCCCTTTCATCTCGCCTGCAGTGTGTGTGAGGGGTTTGAGCCTTTTATCCCTTCCTGGCTCAAGGAAGAGAACCCCACTCTACCTATTTTGTTCAATGTCCTTTGCTAGAGCATGTAATAGTATTTGCAACAAATTCCACTAATAACTCACATCTCATTTCTGTGGCACTTGTGTTTCATACCATACAAGTCTTTGGTTTTAATGGTGACTCCAAAATCCACGTGCTCATCCAGGAGGACTGCCTTTACTTTTATGATACCAAAATTACATTTGTTTCATTTTATTTATTTATTTAACATCTATTTTATTTAACAACTCTTCTGTTTAGTAGAGCCTCATAAATGAGTTGTAGACTATCCACCAGAGGTTCACAATTTAAGTGAAGAGAGGTCAGGGGCTTTGTAGACCAGCTAGAATGATAGCTGGTATGAAGGGGCTGGTACAGAGGAAAACACTGATGCAGTTGTAGTAGAAGCAGTTGAAAGCTTCATCAGGGCAGGGCTTAACAGTGAAAAAGACCAGGCAAACAGGAGAAAGTGGGAAAAGAAAGAAACTGGTGGCTACATCAAAAGGGCTTTTAGCTCCTTCAGACAAGCACAGCACCACAGAGACTGGACTCAGAAGATGTAATTGGAGGATAGTTATTCTGTGTGGCAGAGACTGTATTTATGTGCATTGTATAATGCCAAGTACAGTTTGAACCCAAGAAACAATATGAATTATTATTATTTATTTATTTATGGGACCAATGGGGATAATAATCTGTTAGAAACTTGCACTGCTGGAGAGAGCATTTAACTTTTCTAGACATGCCCCACAGTCCTTGTGTTTTAACCCATCAAATTAATTAAAATATTGCAAATGTTTCTCCTCAAGTGGTCTCTAATTTGCACATGTATGGAATCCTAGAAGTTAGAAATGGAAAAGGCACATTATTCAGTTCCATTATCTGCCTACACCATATTTTCTTTAGAAAGAAATTACCATATTGAAACTCAAATATGTCCATTTGCAAGGGCAAATGTACAAAACAGTCAAGATAGACATCTATTTGCATAAAAGACCACATATATTCAACTGTGAGAAATATTAAGAGTTTGAACTGAGGCAGACTGGAAACTTCATTTTACATTTGGGATAGGTGGCTTGCAAACCACTGTGAAAATCTTCAACATGAGGCGAACCTTAATATAATATTAAAATAACTTTGTTTTGTCATTTTCATGCATATTTTCCCAGATAGAGCTATGCAGAGATGTTTCAAATTGCCATGAGAAAATTTCTAACCTAGTTGAGTCATAACATACTGGACACTATATAAAAAGTCTATTTTCCATCCCAGCTTTGATTATATTCAGGTGCTTTGACAGACAGAGGAAACTTTTGGACATTTGTTACAACTGAATTTTGAAGTTCTTCTACTGGAAGATAAAGCACATGTTGTTTTGATTTCATTAATAAAAGCCAAAAAAATGGCAGTGTGAAACCTAAAGTCCATTGAGTTTTAAGAGCGAATAAACTTTATTAGGTAATTCGGTTTGTGGAAGAAATAGCTGGAGATTCAGACCTGATGTCTTAGGCATTTTCCAAGCTTTGTTACCTTCCTCACGAAGTGCCATGCATGCGTCCTGCTGGAAATAACTGGTTAGGCAACAATCTCATCCTTAAAGAATTTATTTTCCTTTCTAGAGATTTTGGGGTGGGGGATGGAGGGTTACCTATATCGATGCTTTCAAAAAAGCACCCTTTCTCTTACCACCAAATTGAGTGAAGATGTAAAGGTGAAGCTGTTTCTGCTCCCTTAATGTTACCTTACCCTTTGTAATGTTTCTTGTCTTGACGGATGCCTCATGAGCTTTTCTAGCTTCACTTCAGCTCCCATGCATGCTTGTCAGACAGCAGTCTTTTTCCACCTGCTGATGATTTGTACCTCAAGAAACTTACCTCAGTAACAATTGTGTTCCTCATGTAGCACACCAAAGCAAACAAAAGTGGGCTACTTTTCAAAAGTGAAGGTGTTATTAGAAAATAAATGAGATGTTTTGAAAATGTTCTGTATGAGCTAGAATGATGTCTGTAAAGAACTCCTTGCCTTGCAGAGTCCTCTCAGGCACTTAGTCCAGCCGCTTCCTGGGTGGTGTCTCAATGGTCCCTTTGGACAAAGTTTGCTGTGTTTCAGCTCCGCGTTTGCTTCCTGTTCTTGTGTCAGCCTCTCCTGGATGCGAGTCTTGCTGTTTTCTCCTTTCCCTCGCTTACCAGGAAGCCCATCCTCTCTCACATGCTGAGCCACTCTCGAGGCAGGAGTAATCTTTCCTGCAAGGGTGAATTTGACCTTGTGTGCAGTGGTCAGGACAATGTCACCGTCAGCAGTGGCCTCAGCTGTCCACCTGCAGCCTTTTAACCCAAAGCACTGCAAGGAAGCAATGTGAATATCTCCTTTCTCCCCCCACCCCCGGTCACCCTATGACTGTTTGYGTGCTGATTGCAGCTCGCTCCGGTCACGGTGATTTTCATGACCGATAGATGAAGAGATTGCAGTTCAGCTATTCAGATGCTGCTAGTGCTAATGAGAAGACAATGTGGGTAATCAAACTAAAACACAATGCAAATGTGTTGGTCCAGGTTATAACATCAATATTTGTTCTCCCTGCTAATACAAGCCTCTTCCTTCCAATGTTCTCTTCCTTCAAATGAAACAGCTTGTTCTGTCTGAAATGAAGTGTTTTGTATATTTCAGAGGGACAAAAAGAAGTATTTGTAAGGAACAGACGGAATTTTMAAAATTCCATGTAAGTAGATCTGAAAAATGAGAGAGAGAAAAATCAGCCAATTGTTTTGAAAGGATCAGTACAGAAGTTCTAACCTTTTTGTTTGTTTGTTTTTCCCCTGAAAGAATCTGACAAATTCAACACATATTCACTATTCAGTACAACCACATATGAACTGCACTGATGTCTTCATATGACATTGTTGGTATATTTTTGCAATTAAAATTTGTCTTTTATGTCAATCCTGTTGCTGATGTTTGATGCTTAGTAAAGCTTATCTCTTGTCCTGTCGCCCAGTTTAAATTCAAATATGTGAAACGTCCCCCCTGCTGATGTAAAGCTGGAAGAATAGTGGACTCAATTTACTGGACTTTTACATTTGTGGAGCTGCATGGATAAGACATTTCATTACACAATGAGCATAGACATTAGCAGTCAAAACATTAATAATGTACAAGAGCCCAAATGAAATCGGCTTTTGGGAAGGATATTAAAAAAGTCTGCCTTTCTGACTCTRTCATTTCTAAATTTGCATATCATACAGAAAAGAAAAATACCAAAGGGCCTATATACTGTTTCTGCCTCTAAGTGTTCTTTCTTTATAAGTTTTTCATTCTTTGCACAGAATTTTTAGAAGACAGCAAACTACAATAGTCAGAAATCACCTGGAATAGAATGGTAAACTTTTAAAAATGTAAATTCATACAAACGCTTCTATCACTAATAATGGGCAAAGTTGAGGCTTGTCAAGAAGCACTACAATACAGAGCTATGTAGTGACTTGAATATGGGCAAGAACTCTCACCTCCAAGCCATGTTCCCTCATTGGTGTGAGTGTARCAAAGACCCTGTGACCTCCCTTACCAGAATCCACATGTGAGAGAAAATTTCCAGCCTTTTTTCTCTTTGGTAGTAACCAAAAAAATTGTTCCCTATTTCCTATTCTAGGACCATGGGGCAGAAGGATTTTTTGTGGGTGATTGAATCCMATCCTCTGCTTTTGCAGGCATCATTAACTTTGGTTTTTGTGTTTTCTGAACAGAACCATGTACTCATCAGTAGCAGGTCTCCAGGCACAATTGCTTTCTCTGTGTCCATGCTATGTTTGGTTTTGCATCCCACTCCAGAAGTTTGATTTCTCCCCARTCTGTTTCTTAGGTTGCTTGAAACCATATGCACATGTTTGTATGAGACTGAACTGCATGGGCATGAAAGTCTAGTGCCATTCTAGGTGCCCTGAGGCCTGGCAATATGGCACTGGACTGGTAGGACATCATTGTCCTCTGGAGCAGCTGGAGGTAGAGACATGCTAGGGCCTGTCAAATGACACTGTATGTCTATGTTTAGACAAGTGGAGCCCATCCATTTCAGTAGGTTCTTACCCTGAGATTGAGTTCAAGAATAATGTACCCAAATGTAGATGTCTACATATGGGTATCTCCCATTATTGCCTACAGATCTTTAGGACTCAGTTCAGGCGCACACAAGCTGGTATCTCTTGTTTCACTGAAGATGTGCCAGAGTATCCTGCCCGTCCTCCAGCTGCTACTCCAGAAGAACACAGGTCTCCTGGAGGCCCTGGGTCCCCTAACCCCACAAATACCCTTGTACACCTCAGAGAGAAGGAGGATCAGGCAGCTGCATTGAGCATTTAGTCAACACCACCAGAGGAGTACATCTGTCAGATAAATATAGGCACCTAGTGCCACYTGAAGCCTACCAGGGTTTCAGAGACATCTGCACAGATGGCAAGGATTTGTGGATAACCTTTGGAGCACAATCTGGATGCTGGGCTGGATATCCCACAGAACCTGAAGTGAAATAAATGCTTCCCTTTGGGGAGCTGAATCCTGTCCTGGTAGTCCTCCGAACTACGTATCTCCTCTCCAGCGCAGCAAACCAATTCTCACCTCTGCTCTGCTCACTGCTCCCTTCACAGGCTCTCTCTGCCCTCTGCCTGGTGGGCCTTTCTACCCGGACGTTCATGATGTGGCTGCTGACATGGAATAGGTGTCCCACCAAGCCATGGCACTATGTATGTGCGTGCCATGGCTACATCTCCTCTGCAGGACCCATGTGTGCAGCTCCTTCTCCTTTGCCTCCAGCCACMAAGCTCCTGGTTTGGCTTATCACAGGACACAGCAAAGGCTCCGGGAGTGTGATAAGAGTGGTGATTCATGCTCCTAACCCCAGCAGTGAATACTCCATTAGAAGCACAACACTTGCTATGGGGCTTGGCTACCTGTAAGATACTACACAAGTTTCTCTCAAATCTGCATCTCTCCTCTCCTGGGCACCTCCCTTGCCCTCTGTCTTCACAGCTCCCTTGCTAGGATCTAGTCCTCCCTCCTCTGGACCAGATCTTCTGCAAGCTCCTCTTTCTGTTGTCCTGCTTGCTGATTCCCAAATATAACTGAGAACTTTCATCTGTATCAGTGATTTCACTTATATATACATTTTTTGTATTTATAGTTTCTTATTTATTGTATATTATTCCTAGATGAGGCTATTATATCTTCATACCTTAGTGTCTGTTTGCCTCTAAAATATTAGATAATACATAATGATGAAATATTGAATGCTGTTAATGCTGTGGTGGAGTAGGAAATGAATTAAAATGGGGACCCTGGAGGTTTATTAGTTCTGTGGTCTGTATTTTTTAACACTATGCAAATGCTAAGTGTAATTGCTTTTTACCATTGATTTTCTTGATTTATAGAGTTTAAGGCCTAAAGTTTGACACTGATCATCAAGAATGACCTTTTTCATTATACAGGCTACCAAATTTAATCCAGTAATTCTTTATGGAGCCCAGTATGTTCTTAGTGAGGTAATTATTATTGAAAAAAAATCACATGCAATTTGGTGACCACATCTAATTTCTCAAAGCCATAACAACTCTTATAAACCTTTGTTTTCCTGAGGATACCCTTCAGCAAGAACTTACTTTTGTGCTTTAGCATTTTAATATCTAATTATAATTTTAATTAAACTATGAAGATACTGCAATAACAGTTTCCTCATTAAAATATGAATCAACAGGAAAATTAAGGTATTATGGTAACCTAAAGTGGGTTATGCTGAAACTGGGTCATTTTTTATTTAAGTCTTAATTATTGCTCTTTGTGTAAAATGTATATTATAAAATATCCAAGGTAGACAAAGGACCATTGCATATGTCCATTTACATGATGTGAGAACACTGGGCAAAATTCTGCTGCCAGCTCTCTCTGGGTTTTTTAGTTGTGTCCAAACTTGCCTAAATATGAGTCAAATGTGGTCTTTTAATTTCTGTTTTGGTTTTGTTTGGGTTTTTTTTCCTGTCCTTTTGGGGTTATTTGAAAACCTTGCCTTGCTGAATGCTTCCAGTCACTGTTGAATTTGTGGCAGCTCCTTCTGTGCCACACCTGAAGTGACTCCCTTCCCACAAAGAGCAGCTCCCACAGTCACAGAGATACATCCTTGGGGGGAAACAAGGAAAAGGTAAGGAGTAAAAAGCTGTACTGGAAATACCCATGCATTAATAACATTTGATCTGAATTAACTTTTCCAAAGGGACTCAAGGCATTGATGTAGAACCAGTGGAGGCTAAGGAAAACGGTGGCAGAACTTCAGAAATGGTATATATGGAATAATCCAGGAAGAAAGTTAGAGCTGWTGTAAAAGTATGAGGCACTCCTCAGAAATACAGGGCTGAGAGTTACCTTCTGAGAATCAGTCCTTTTTGGGGAGCCTCCAGAGGTGACACAGCCGAATCCCATCTGCTTCGCAGCAACTCGAGGTTCAGCGGCCTGCCCCACCATGCTGCATTGCCTGATGGCCCCACGCCTGCCAGCGAGTTGGGGGGCAGAGCACCGGCTCAGTGAGGACCTCAGGTCACCTGGATTGCTTCTGATAATGCCGGGGCTAACTCTGCTGTCGTTGTTCACAGGGAAGCACAGCAGTCACAGCAAGTGAGCCTGCGGGAAGCYGTCCAGGAATTTGGGCTGAGTTGCTCCACATTAGAACTGTGGCAGGAGGTTTTGGGATGGGCAGGGTATTAGGCACCATTTGCGTAGTTTTTGTCCTCTCAGCTGGACAATGCTTAGTTTTTGCATCATCAGAAAGCACTGCTGAATCTCAGTGATTTGCCCCGTGTAGCTCATGAAAAAAAATCATTTGGCAAAAAAAAAAGTGCCTTTAATTTATTTGTGTGGACTAGTTCTAACTCTTCTATCAAATGTAGTTGTCGTTGAGTGAACGTGTGCTGCCACCCATAGGCAGCCCCAATAATGTCTCTTTCCTCTTGCAGTTTATAATAAACAACATCGCTTCTCATGTGAAAGTCTCTTCCCCTGTTCTCTCACATCTCCCAGCTATCTTCGGAGCTAACTACATAATATGGCATTAAATTAAGTACAAACCGAGTGAGAATGAGCTGATTTCACTATTTTAGTTAAAGGTAGCTCACTGAAAATGTCTCATTGCTTGTGAATAGGGTATTATTATTACTGCTTTTCYTCATTCTGTCTATAATAGGAAATGAGCACAGGGTGATTTTTTCCCCTGTTCTCTGATGTGTTGCTAGCAATTGCTCTCAGCTAAATATGATTTTAATAATTTTTAATAATTAAATTCAAGTATGCTTGCTTAGCCAGAAGAAGAGAAGGCTCCAGGGAGACCTTACTGCAGCCTTTCAATACTTAAAGGGGGCTTATAAGGCCTGTAGTGACAGGAAAAGGGGCAACAGTTTTAAAATAAGAGAGGATAGATTTAGATTGGATATAAAGAAGAAATTCTTTACTACGATGGTGTTGAGATACTGGAACAGGTTGCTCAGAGAAGCTGTGGAAGTCCCATCATTGGAAGTCTTCAAGGTCAGGTTGGGTGGGCTTTGAGCAGCCTGATCTAGTGAAAGGTGTTCCTGTCCACGGCAGGGAGGGGTGGACTAGATGGTCTTTAAAGGTCCCTTCCAACCCAAACCACTCTATGATTCTATGATTCTGTATGTGAAATAAAGATTAATTAGTGCGTTTTGGTAACTTATAACTTGTGTACTCCAAGCACCTATGTAATATGACTAATAATACTTTGGCAATAATGAAGTTATCTATAGTAGAGCCCCAGCTGATGAGTTGGTCTAAAGGAGGGAGAACAATTTAATAGTACTGAGCATTCTGACTTACTGACTTATTGCAGTCTTACTGGCTGCACATTGGAAGGATTAAAAAGTAACAGGTTTTGTTTTTTTGGGGAAAAAATCAAGTTAAGATCAGCAAAATCATTTCCAAGCAAGATGTGAATTCAATAGCATAAATACTGAAAACTGCACGATCATCCAGGAAAAGAGACAGCTTTGTTAATATCATTGCTACTAGCACTGGTGCATTGCTACATTTCAACATATGGCTCCTGCAAAACAGAAAAAACTATTGATAACTTGACAAAAGTGCTGTGTCTCGGCCTCTTCACAGCAGGAGAATGAAAAAATCAAGATTGTTATAATTAGTATGAAGTGTTCCTACTGTAGTTTCCCCTTTGCCCCATTTTTTTAAAAAGGTGAAGAGGGAAATCACATCTAATATTTCTTTTAATTCATACACCCAAATGGTGGCCAGTTTTCAGTTTTTAATCTTCACTTTAACAAAGAGCAGTTGGGCAGCTATTGACGGTGAAACACAGCAGTCGACTACCTTGTAAATTAGAAGCTGCGGTAGTAAAAATGTATTTGTATATCACCGGGAGTAGAGAGAGTGTCTGCCTTGTAAATTTAATTAAACAGCAGGTGCAAAATCAGGTCATATGGCTTTGATGTGCCCCATGTGAGGATGACAACTAGACAATGATTCTAATATGAAGAAATTAGCATACATTTGCATTGGATTGCATAGAACATTGTAGCTCACACCTACTTTCTGTGTTTCATTTTGGGGAAGTTGAAGATTTGAATGAACAGTTCCTATTTAGTTTCTACAACTAAACACAAGAAATGCTTTTGTTCTGTCATGGTAGGGAACATATGGGTTATGATGCTGTTATGTACCATTTTATAGAGTATGCTTACATGATAATCAAACACTTGAAAATGCAGCTGAGGTACTTGTAATGACAGGAGAAGCAAAAGTGGAAACAGGGGGGAATACAGAGGAAGAATGGAAACCACCTCTGCGTTTTAATCTTTCCTTGATGATCGTTTGTTTACCGGAGCATTAATGCAAATCTACATTCTGGTCTTTGTCCAGGGGGTGTCACAAACAATTCTCTTTGCTTTAGTAGTTAATACTGTAAACAGTGAAATTACATAGGTTAGAAGTGTTTTCAAATCTGGCAATTAGCACCTCATAATGATTATTAGTTATAAAAAAATGCAATTTCTTATCTTACTGGCCAAAGTTAAGAGTAGAAATGCATAGACAATAGTTATACTTCTTCTGCTAACAGTTTAATGGAAAAACCAACTGCATGGATCCTCAGATCTTTTCTCTGATGGTAAAAATGTTAATGAACAGTTGGTTTCATTTTTGACAGTTTGTCTGTGAGATTCTGAATCCCAACACTGGTTTTGCTGACTGTGGTAGATGTATAAGTTTTAAAGGCTATTAAAACACAACTGGGAGGACAAAATGAATCGCTATGAGAGAAGAAGATGCAGTAGAAAAAAGGCTGAACCTTGCTCATTAGGTATTACCTAAACCTGGATCAGCAAAGACCGAATCCTGCCAAGCAAAGGCTGCTCAGGGAAGCTGTGAGCATGAGCCTGTCTGCACTTCTGCAGACTGATCTGCAAGGCAACATAAAACAAATTTAGAAGTTTGCAGTGGCTTTTATCCTGGGTGCTGTTGTCCCTGTAAACTGCCAGATCTAGCAGCTATTAAGTTATAGTAGCAACGTATCAGCTAATAACACTGAACTAAATGCAGGGGTCATCCCAGATGGTTAGCTCACTTAAACAGGACATAGAGATCAGCCCTAACTAGACAGCAGAGAGTCCCTGTGGCAAAGCTGTAAATACCACACCTGTAGGAAAGCTCCCTGGAAGGCAGTGCCAGGTGACAGCAGTCCAGTGTGTGTGGTGACTCAGGTGACCTCGACTCAAGGTGGCTATATTGCCCCTTAGTTTATGAGACAGCCTTTAAAGAAGCATCAGGCTGTATCGGGAGGCACCACTTTTAGATGCTCATGATGTTGGCTTTCAGATACAGCTCCTGCTGTAGACTTAAGCTCCCAGGAACGTAAATGCATTTTGCACTAGGGTTACACAATTGCTGGGCAAAGAACAAAGATCACATGGCGAAGCTCCTGGTCACAAGGCCACAAAGACATTTGCCCTATGAGTTGTTGCTTTTTGTTTGCAGGAATCTCACACTGCAGAACTGCTTCAGGGGGGGAATGTGAGGGTATTTCTCACTTTGGATGTTTGATTTTGTCTCTGCTGGAGCTCTTTATTGCTTCTGTTAAAACACAGGAAGAGCTGGGAAAGGGAAGAGGAAGAGAAGGAATTGGGATGAGAATTCAGGGAAAGGATGGGAGAAAGCTTAACAGGAGCCTCCTAGACAGATCTCTGCCAACATAAAATACTTCTATTATATCAACAGCTGATCTGCTTCAGGAGGTTTCTTTCTTTGCTACCTACAGCCTCCTCAGTGAGGTTTTCTATTCCTTCAGTTGTGGTGAATGCTAAATCAACTGTTTTTGTTTACCCTATTTAGGGATAGAAACCTTCAAAGGTACTGGCAGAAATGCTACAATTTTTGTAACCATTCTCCCCAAATCACTCATCACTGGTACTTGCTCTGTCTGTGAGACACTGTATGTGTTTTCTCAGCTAAGTGCCCTGAGTCACCTGAGCCTGGGCACTGAAGCTTGTAGGGCCTCCAGCACCCATGCTATGTAAATACAGTAGGTTTACTGAATTTGGCCCTAAGCATTTTGTTTTAAAAAGCTCATATCCTTTGTCCTGGAGGTCCCAGGTGAAGCTTACAGAAGCTGTCAATATACCAGTTGCAAACACATAATGTCCAGCTCTGGATAAACAACAAACAATAATCTAAAACTTCATTTTGAGAGAAAAATGTATTAGTTAGTTACTTCTTTTATTCAATTTCCTTCCTTTTTTTGGAATGAATTGGGGAAAAAATCTAAGGAGGAAAAAAAAAGCATGAAACAAACCAACTTATTTGTTTTATCATGTTTTAATTTGGGATTTTTGTTGTTTGGTTTTGTGTTGTTTTGGGGTTTTTTTTTAAATAACATGAAACGGTGCCCAGGAAAGCAAACATCAGAAGTAACACAATTAATTATGACATCAATAAACAACTCAGCAGTTCTGAGAAAATATTCAAATGGCCTTCCCAAATGAAATGCCAGCAATGTATATTAAGCACCTGTATGAAACTTTTTAAAAATAGTTAACATGCCAAATGCATTCAAACAGATTGGGTACCCATGTTAATTGCACAGCAAGGTTACTCCCATGGGAGTAACAGAGCAAAAGAATAAGAGAACAAAAGCAAAAGCGCGTAGCAAAAGCAGCCAAACACAGCAAGGAAGACACTAGTAAAATGAAAAGAAGACTGAGTGGAGTCAACTGTTTCATTTTACTAGACCCTCCTGGGATGTGAAACCAAGGAGCCAGTGCATATGAAGGGCAGGAGGCAAGGAGCTTTGGTCAAGTCCCACAGGTGGTGGTCCCATGTGGCAGCGTCCTGAGGTGGTGGGGAGAGGTGAGAGGTGGAGGTGCTACGGCTCTGTCCCACAGCACAGGGGCACTTTCCCCACCAGTGGATGCAGCCTGCATGGTCATTCCCTCCTGATGGCTCCAGAACAAAATTCCTGGCAGTTTCTCTCGGACAGTGTGACTTCAGATCATCCCCAGGCAGGCGGGCTGGTGCCAAGCAGGGCTTGAATTTTAGGAGAGGATCTTTGTTGCTCCTACAAGCCTTTTTTCCCCAAAGGACTGGAAGTGGTTTCAGGGACTGGGCTAGAGCAGTTCTGCACCAACAGTTACACAGGTAGGAAGCAGAAACCCACCACTTACTTGCAGTGGCAGCTTTCCCACCTTCTGAGTGAAGGCAATGAAAAATACCCAGCAGAGGAATTAACATTCTGGTTTATTTTACATGGGTGTAAGTATCTCTACAAGGTATCTCTACAAGGTATGAAGAAGATATACGTTTCTAACTGAATTCTCCTAACATGATATCAGGAATAACATTCACAAGCAGATGAAACTTTTGACCTGCCTTTTGCTATGCTAAGCTTAAAAATGTAAACTTAAGTATTTTCTGTGCAAATTTTCTCAATTTGTAAACCTGTTACATCAAATTACTCACCTTCACATTTTCAAGGAAGATGTATATGAATAGTAAAAACCCAAGAATTTGTCAGTTCTTTCAGATAATTAAGAACTTGGTTCCAAATATCTTCAATCTTATTACAATCCTCATTATTAGATTCACTAACTCAGCAATAACTGATGTCAGGAAGCATCCTGGCCATTGAGATAATTACCTTCGGTGAATATAATTAACTTTGCTAAAACTGGTAAACTTTTAAAAGTCACCACTCCAGGGCTTTGCTTCAGTTTTTCACAGTTTGCTCTGGTTCTTCATAATTGATATGCTTTTCTTCCAAGGTTATTCAGACAGAAACATATCCCTCTTGACTCCCATGTCAACCAGAGGAAACACCAGATGGGTGCAACTTACTGTTGTTAATTTGTATTGCATTGTAAAAAAAGAGAGCAAACCAGCCCAAACTATTTCCAGCTCAGTTAAGAAAACAAGCAAAGGTAGAATGAAGGAAATTATCTCTATCATCTTACTGAAATCAGCTTGGCTCAGGAATCATCAAACTAGAAGTTAGAACTAACTCTCTTGATTCCAAGGATGGCTGGACAAGAAAATGTATTTTCCCACACCAAAAGAGTTTCCAAAATCTAGACAATTCTATAATCTGATTAAACTAAGCCCTTTCAAAGTGAAAAAGGCTCCATTTCACCTGGGAATATTCCAGTGCTTCAACTGGTATCTAAGAAATAAGAGATGGGGTCAGGTCCTTAGGTTGAATGAGAGTGCTTTTTCTTGAGGAATCCAAGGTGAATATCCTAATTTTTGGGTTAATCTGGGGTAGGATTCTTTCTCATTTTAAACAGCATATTTAAAATGCTAAATAAATAAATTTTAATTTATTCTTGTCAAAACTAGCTCACACATCCTTTGGAAAAGTTTGAACCTTATGAATTAGCATTTTTCAAATGAAAAAACAGATAGATAAAAAAGTCTCAATATTCTTTAACATCAAATGCTTTACGTTATTTCAAAACTTTTTCCTTTCTTTCTTTCTAGCTTCCTAATCAACAAAAGGTAGTAGAAGAAAGACAACTGAAATACTGTGGGCCTGCTATACACCTTAGAAATTACATTATGATGTGTTACTAGGCTGTGCTGCTATAGTACCTCTGGTTTAGTTGCACATAGCTAGGACACAAATTATCAGCAGTTTATTATTCTAATGCCATCATCATATCTCTCCTTTTTGAATAAGAAAAACTTATACACGTGAGGTGGGCTTCGCTGCAATGTTCAAATATGACAACCAAGCTTAGTGCTTTTACTATTTCATGTGGAGCAAACATGTGTAAATACTTTATTAAAATTACAAAAAAAAAGTGAAAGCTGTTCCCTACTGATTGATTTTTCAAAAGCTCCCTAGACTGATTTGGCTACAGATGTTTGCAAAATGATTGGATGTAAAGTGGGCTTAATTCATAAAAGCAATAAAATGTTGCTTATTGACTGAACAGATGAACTAGCTGAGGGGACATAATTTGGAGTGTTCTTATTGGAAATGCTTTGAAGGAATGTAATGATAGTGCAGAAAAAAAAAGCCTTATTAGATGTGGTAGAATAAATTTACTGCAAAACATTTCAGAAGATTTGAAACACTGAGAAAATGAATTCCTGGATTTTAGATTGTACAGTTATGCATCTAAACAAACTTGTGCTGGTTTCTCAGACTAACCATGTTATTCACAGTTAACAATAAAATGGTTTAAACTTACATTCAAGACAACGCTAAGATGAACAAAAAGAAAGAAGTGCTGGTAACTAAAATTCTTCCCTATCTTGCCGAAGGACTGTTCTTTCAAGTACTGGTGCCTACTGTGCATTTTCAAGGCTGTAAAACCTCAGGTGTATTAAAAAATAGTTCCTGGTGAGTCAGGTCATCACTCCCAACAGAGAGAGTGAAGAAATCATTACAAGATCTCTACCAGATTTCCTTTCTTGAGAATCCAGACATTTAACTCCATGCCTTATAAGGATGTGTGAAGACAGAATTAAAGTCATGTTGCTCCAGGACTTCAATGTGTTCTGCTGCCGTGGTTCTCATTGGCTGGATCAGATGTCTGAGGCCACACTTCTCTACAATTTACGGCTGATTTTTAATATTATTTTAGGTAGTTCTAGTAGTCACCTGGAAATTTTGATGTTCTTAGCTCTCTACCTTACTAACACTCAATTTTTGACTTCTTAAACCTTTGCCATGGGAATTCTGGGCATTAGTCTTAATCTGAGTTTTGAAGGAATATTTAGAGAGAGATCCCATCTAAAACTTACGCTCGTAAGAATTCTTTTTGGAAACCTTCTAAAGCCCTTATCTCTCTCCATAGGGAACTCGAACTCTTATTTTAAAGCTATTTCAGCAAGTGCCTAGAATTTAAGCTTAGATTAGGTACCTCAAATGAGCAGATTGCATCCGTTATTCCCCAGGCCTTTCTCCAAACATGTGTTTGCAGATGTGTTAACTGCAATGGATATGACTTTCTTCTTCTGCTGGGCTAAAGTATTCCCTTGGGCTGGCTCATGAACATTATTCCTGATGACAGCAGGGTGCTGTGAAGAGCATTGCTGGGCAGGATGGAAGTTAATTCCTTCTCAATGAAATGATGATCAGTGTGAGCATCTACTTTTCTCCTGGCATGACTTACAGCAAAAAGCATGCGGCTGTGAAAAGAACATCCAGTCAGGCTTTCAGCAGTTGCAGAATGGTGGAGAGACCATTTGGAAGGCTGAAGGCCAAATGCCACAGCTTCAAGCCAATACTTCAAATGCCATGTATATGACTATAATCTGCAATTTCTCCTTGTATTATATACTCAGCCAGGGGCAAAAATTTCTAGCAGGGTTGGATTCTGGAAACTGGCGGACTCTGTCGACGGTTCACCCAACCAGAAAGGGGCTGTAAAAGTAAGTTTAACAGAGGAAAGGATATATATTTTAATAAGTAATTACCAACTAATGCATGTTTTATTCTCAAGATGTTTATGTTTCCAGTTTGCCACAGAGCTTAGTATTGCTTGCTATATTATTTGGTTTATGTTCTGGATTGAGGGGGATGGTAATCTTAACGGGGCATGATGTTCCTGTTGAATTTTACTGTTTGTATGGGTAAGGGGTTGATACTTTGCTGATTTGATTATTATATTTTAATAGATGTATGTAGAAAATTGGAGTCATGGACTGCCATTTTAGTTCCTGGCATGCACCACTTGTCTGAGGGTGCTCTGGCTTAAAAAGGGGAGCAAAGCTATGTGTTTCCCTTGTTTAGGAACAATTCTGTTTCTAAACGTACCTATGGAGTCCATTTGATATGCCTGAGACATCCACATGGGACTAGCAAATATCACACAGATGTATAGAAGACTTCTGGACAAGCAGTTGAAGACCAGGCGGGATTGTGTGAGGTACTACAGGAAACTGAATTGCACTGCTCATTTTGGTCTGTTGAAAGAAAAGCTTGAGACCAGCACAAAAACTGCACTGCAGAAAAACATGAACAATAGTAACAAAAAATTATATTTTCTGCCTTTAAGTTATGAAAACAAAAAATTCAGCCAGCATCTTTGTAAAATCCTGCAATGCAAAGGCACTATTCATACATGCACTCTTATGCTTAAATTTTAAGCCCATTTGGAGATATCTTCTCATCAAGTTAAGCCCATGCACAGGGATTGCCAAGATCACTGTCTTTATCTGCCGTAACTGATGACAGCAGGGTGTCACTTGCATGTACTGTCCCACTGTTGCCTGCCTAAATGCTTGTAATTGCCAAATCTGTGTTCATAGTGTTTTTAAGGCAGCAGTGAACATTTAGGCAAATCTGGTGGGCACATGCACAATTGTGTGAGGTCAAACTCTTTATAAAGTGGTCCTAAAGCCGAGAAGAGAGGGGAGGAAAAAAGGATAGATATAGATAGGAAAACCTGGAGGTAGTAACTTAACAATAGGATGTCGGAGTCTTGATTTCTGCAGCCTTTCTCTCACCGCCTATATATGCCTTCCTCCCACTGGAAAAAAAGCCCTTACCTGTTTTTGGAATTCATCGCAGTCCATGGGATAATAAACCATGATAACTTTCTCGAAGTACAAACAGTTCAAGAGATGGTACCTTGAATTTGAGAGCCTTTGTGGTTGAATTGTATTTTGCCTCACCTACATGATGCAGCGCAGAAGAGGTTAAACAAAAGTTGCCCCTCTTTCAAAACTGTGTTAATTAAAAATGCAAAACCCAAAGAAATCACAGCTGGATAAATAAAAACAGCCCAGATGGTATAGCAACAAACTTCTGGCAGGTCTTGAAGCAGACAGTATTCCTGCATATTTTATTTCCTAGCACAGGCTATCACCAGACCACACCAGTGAAGGCGTGAGCAGCACAACAGAGTGCAGGGCACTCAAGCTATCCTGGTACTAAAACACACCTAAAAGGCAGCACAGTTCTCAGAAACACCCGACTACATACCTGGTGTTTGTTCATCACACAAAGCAAGTCCCTAGGTTCCTACCTGTGAGTCAACTGGATGTCTCTTTACTGAGAACAAATTCCTTTTGGTGATGCTCTTTCAAGTGTGTACGTAGGCAAAGTTCAGCCTTTCAATTTTTGCATGTGTTATCAAATACAGTGATATCCTGCCGTGTATTTGTCAGCTTGATCTGAAATACACTCAGCCAGGGAATTCAGATCTACTTTGATGAACTTTAGATCATGTTCACATGTGCTGAACTCCAGCAAATTGAAAAACAGGGTGCTCTAACTTTTGAAAAGGAGTTGGGTGACACCAGTCCTTCCCAGATGTGTCTGGCTAACTCTTCACATCCTGTAGAATGGCTCTGCCTAAGTACAGGAGATGAGCAATGGGGATGTGTTGTTACAGCTGTTGCTTCCCTTGGGCTGCCAGATTCATGAAACTCTAAACATTCAAAATCTAAGAATATCTGGACAACACTTTGGGGAGAAAAAGAAGTCACATCTGGAGAAACAAGGACATACGGTGACCAAACCCAGGCTCAGGGCAGTAGAACTAATGTTTGTAGTTACTTTACATACTGTGTCTTGATGAGAGCCTTTCTCATTGACTTGTTAGCCCTAAGAAATCATTCAGCTTCATCCCAATTGGATTTCCTGCTCACAACACAAATTGAAGGGAGTGGAGTAGGTGCTGTGTGGATTAACATGCGAGAATGAAATGATTAGGACAGACAAAAAGTATGATAGAGGCATGTGAGAGAGAGAGTTATTGACTGACAAGTTAAAATAGTAGATATCAATTAAAAATAAGCGCACCTCTAGAGTGATCATCACTCATCTTCTGAGTGTTCTACAATGGGGGCTTGCATTTGTCTTTTCAAATGCAGCCTGCTCTTACTACATGTGGTAAAAGCAGCATTAGCAGTACACCATGCCATCACGCTCGTTACACCCCACATAAGCTACACAGAAATAGTGTGGGAAATGTATGTCATTAGAGTTAGTTTGCTGTTCTTTTGTTTGAGCTGTGTGCTGGTTGTGCTCTCAGACCAGCTCTACTTTGGTGCATGGCTTGGAGTCCCCTGCAAGGGCTCCCCACAGCTGGCAGGGACTTCTCTGCAGGCTCGGAGGCTTACACTCCTGTAATGGGGAACAGAGTGACCGGGACTTGAGGCTATTTCTCTAGCCTTTGTGCAGTCCTCCACAGCCTTCATTTACATTTGGCATTATGATGGAAATCAGACTCTTTTATTGCCATATAAACTCTAAACATACGGCTATATCCACCCCAGAAAGTCTCATTAAGCTGTATAAGAGGCAGGAAACAATAGACGGCTTTTGGTCACTGGGCACAATGGATATTTAGGCTTTACAATTAAAGAAAGGCTTTGGTGAAGGGAAAAAATCCTGAAAGGCAACATGGCTGTTGCAGCCACAAACCTTATTATTGCTACAGCAGAAACTAACGGCATCCATTTTGTCTAGTAACTCTGAGATGGCCTTATTCCAAAGATGGTCTCCTGAGTGATTTGAATTAGACTTTGACTTCATGGCCAGATTTTCATGCAATGCAAGTTGTTGTTTTTTTCTTTCTTTTTGTAATAATATATGTGCTGCTCTGGCAGATGTTTTATTTTCACAATTTTTTTTCTAAATCAACACTACTGAGTGATACTGAGATGCTTTGATGGTGTAATCCTGACTGAAAAAGCCTTCTGGCACATTGGATAAAGGCTCGTGATATGTGTGCTGCTGTGTTACAATAGATATACCACTGCTCAACCTCCTGTTCAGGTTGAGCCCCCACATACTTTTCTCACATCCTCTCCCGAGCCTCCCATATGGTTTTGGGAGCTGCTGAGCTTCATGGGCTGACTCCCACCTTCTGTGGGGCAAACGCAGCAGATTGAAGATCCTACACACACACATACCCATCCCCCCAAGCATGAGCAGGAACAGAGACAAACCTGCATTTCAATAGAAAGAAAAAGCAGCTGGCAAGAACATGACAGACATTTCTTCCTTCAATAGATCTCCTCCCGCTTCCTTTCCACCCACCCTTTTCTCTTTGGTTGCTTGTCCCTGGATCATTTCCTGCTCCAGGTGGTGTTTCCTTCTATATGGAGAATTTGAAGACTGGAGTGCCAGCACCCTCGCTCTCTCAAGTAATAGCCTGCTCAATGTGCAAACATCTGTGTTACTGCCTGTGTAGTTAATAGGCTTGAGTGAAATTTCCATCCTCTGGCAGATAGCTTGGGTGGGACTGAACACTTGCCCCCGAAAGGGAATATTTGCTCTACCTTGATCCAGTGGGGACAGCAGGCTCGGTGCAAGGCAGGTGATATATGCTATACTATATATTTTACCTAGACATTTCATAATGTTGATTCCCATGGCAGTGGTGACAATGATTCCTCACTGGACTGGAAAACAGCGGAGCCCAAGCTCAGTATCAGGCTTAATCTTGGTCTGAGGTAGAGATCAATGAATTATTACTCATTTCAGATTGAACATGGATTTCTAATTAACAAGTTGTTCATGACTGAATTCTCATTTCAGTATATATGTTTTAATCACACATATATTATATACGTATGTATGTATGTCTATAAAAACATATTAGTCTGAGGTATTTGATTATTTCTTTTTTCTGTTCCCAGCTTTTACTTTTCACTTTGGTCCCGACTCTGTTTACTGATATTTGGTTTTGCCTACTGGAATCACATCAGATTTGTTCCTTGATTAGTTAATTCAAACTGACTGAATTATGAAGTAATAAGTAATGAGGTATTTAAAACAGCATGCACATAGTGCACTTCTGGTGTGATTTATCAATGGGTATCAAAAAAGTGAAAAAAGTTTTGAAGACTTTTCCAAATATGCATAAGGATCGCCTGAATGACAGGGTGAAGAAACAGAGGCAGGGGCCTCAATAGAGGAAAGCTGGTCCTGAGCTCCTGAGCCAGAAGGCAGGGGAGAAGGGCTATGGTTGTTGCCTGGACAAAAAGCTGATAGATAGTTTATCACTGCTCTTAGTTCCTTCTATCACTGGCTCAATTTGTGTCCTGGAAGTTCTAACTGCATTAGGAGTTAATGTGATGGTAGAGATGGCATTTCAGGAGAGATCTGAGAGACGGTTACTTGTAGTGGTCTGAGATGACCATTTCCAGAGTACAATAACAATTTTTTCTAGACTAATACATCTGCTGAAGAGCTAGAGCTCCATGGTCAGATTACAAAGCCTGGCTACTCCTTGGAGTGTGCTGGAGTCCTGATTGCTTGTGTAATTTTTTCCTACTGATAGAATCCCTCCTGGGCACAATGCTTCTTATTTATGAAAGAATTAGAAAAGGGAAAGGATTTTTCTACCTCCTAAAGTGAAGACACAAAAAAGCTGGAAAAAGAAATAGCTTTGAACATATATACATATGTATATTTTGTTCCATACTTTTAATAATAATAAAGAGTTTTATAAAACACGGTTTTGGAAAAAAAAAACACACCACAGCTGAAGCTCTGGAGTACTGTACGTTGTGTCTGATATTGGGACTGGAGAGTGAGAAAGCAACCTTATTCTGTGATTTCATTCTTATGTACAGACTCCCAAAAAGCAGAGCATATTTTAAATAATAGATATTTAGAGGGTTTGTCTGAGGATCTTTCCTTGGCAAAGGACAGGAACAAATTGTTAATGCTCATTTTGTTAACCACTTTTTGTTCTGCCAAGATGAGATGTTCCTAAGATTCTTTTGCTGTAACCTTGAAAAAGCTCCACTTGAAATCAATGGATTGAAAAACGCACCTGCAAGAGTAAGGAATGGGTTAGGTATCCCAGCTCAGTGCAGAGACTTGTTTTCTCTGTGAGACATAATTCTTTACTACAGCAGCTACTGAATTATTGTGATATAAGAGCTTTTGATGTGTTTTTCATGTGAAAATAAGCATTTTTCAAAGACTTTATTTACCGAACCTATGTCTCAATTCAAAACCAGAATTTAAAGTTTCACAGAGCAGTGTAGATTCTTTAAAAATATCTGAAAATGTGTAATTGTAGTCAGCACTGGACTGATTTTTCGCAAGCAGTAGACTAATCTAATTTACACAGGAAAACGCTTTATGTATAAGTACTTAAAATTGCTCTACAAAATGCACAAACAGCATGAACACAGTGTAACCATGCATCTTCAGATGTAACGCAAACAGTTCACTTGTACAACTATCTCTTTAGCTCAAGATATTAAGTGTAAAATTAAATTGTTCAAGTTCAGAAGTTTTGCTCATCAAATGCAGCATCAACACCACAGCGACAACAGTTAATTGTATGTTAAAATTCACAAACATGAGGCAATTTAGTATTGGGTTCTTTCTCACAGTTCTATGCACTGTTTTCTACTGGAACTTCCATAAGTTAGTGTGTTTTCCTACTTAAGAAGATCTCTAGTTGCTGCAAGATTTTCACTGCTTCTATAAATACATGAGTGATGGTTACTGCTGCCTGTATTTGCTACCTGGCAAATCTGAGCAGAGGGTTCAGTTCACAAAAAAGGGAGCAGGCTGGTGCTGAACAGTTGCAGTTTCCTTTGAAACAAATAGCGCTGAGGGAAGCAAAGACTTCTCGGGAGGTTTTCAGCACCTTGTAACATCGAGCCTTTAATGAAATTACAGCCTACAGAGGTCCAGACAAAAAGAAAGAGTAGTGCGGCTTTAGTAAGGGTAGTGCAATAAAAACTTTATGACAACTAGATTTGTTATATTGCTTTTTGTGTGTTCTTCATAAACAATTTCACAGTAACTAGAAATAGGTCTGCATAGTTCAAATGTATTCAAAGCCACATTTCACATGTCATCATTTGTAAGAATTCAGAACTGATTGTGTTTGTTCCTGTTATTTGCCTTTAGTTTATCCAGATGCACTCCACAGGTAAATCTTATTCATTACCAAAGATCTGTGAGTCACTGGAAATCATAGCCTAACTCTCACCCTGACTTACACATCATGCAGCCTCTTTAATTTACTGAAATTACAGGAGAGGAGGATAGTTTATGGATTGGCTCCTTTTTGTGAGCCCTCTGACATCTCAATTTCAGCCTTGTAATGAATATCAAATACCTATTTGTCATGATATAGAGTCACATCATAGCAAAATTCGGCCTGTGAATACCCGAAGCTGCTACTTTTTCTCTTTTTTTACCAGAATTTAACTTTTCCTTATGTCAACAAATAGGCTTTAATAAACTTTAATAAACTTGATGACTGATTAAACCCAAACTGAAGCAAAAGCTGGTTATGCCTTCAAGTCTGCAAAACAATGTCAGTACAGTTGCTTCGTGCTAAGAGAGGCTGTTGACATCAATAGGCTATCATACAGGCACAAAGAGCCACAGTGCAGAGTTCCATAGAGGTCCAAGACTTATCATGAAGTTTCTCAGGCACGGTCAGGTCCAGGGTCGAATTTCAGTTCCATGCTTGCCAAATTATTAAGCTATAATATTTCATTTTCCATAATACAATCTTTGCCATCACTGGCAAATAGTCATGATTAAAAGTGCATCCACCTGGCTCTTACTAAGATAAATTGTCACATTAATCTGTTACTCTGCCTATATTTGAAATTGCGTATTTATTTTCTTTTGTGTGAGTCACCCTCTATTTAACAAAATGGACAAGGGACATAAAAGTAGTTTAGTAAGCAGTGACAGAAATCATCCTATGGAAAAGCTGTCTATAAGAGGTCTCAGTGCACGTAGAGATAAGCCCATGAGTCCCACAGTGAGGATTTGTGCTGAGACTGGAGGATGAGAAGGACACAGCTTGAGCAAACACTTCATTAACCATGAATAATGAATGAAGGGACTGGACAAAACTGAGTGCACTGTTTAAAAGAAAAAAAAATATGAGCTGAACTGTCAGTACCTTGTGGTGTATGCAAAGAGCAAAACAGTTTGCAGAACTGCAGTAGGTACCTAACACTAGCTGTTTCCCCTGCTAACCAGCAAGTCAGGCACCTTCTTTCTCTAAGCTTACAAGGGACCAAATTTGCCCCCCTAAGGAGGAATAGCATAGTATAGGGTAGCTGATTAATGATTTGTTTTTAGTGACTTTCCCAGAGGTCTTAGTGTATTTAAAAAAACCCCAAAACTTGAAAGGATAAGATCACTATAATAATTCTATAGTGAAACTCTCAATAACTTTAGAGTTATGGTACAGCTAAATAATTGTGCAGACTTTTTATCACTGGCTACAGTAAGTAATCTCTCCTAGATCCTGCTTGAACATGTTTTCCATAGACTTTGTCAGAGGCATACTCGAAAGCATGCAAGACTTGTTAATGTATTCCAGGTATAAAGAAAACACAGGAATTGTCATAAGGGCAATTGATAGAAAACAAAATTCATAATTTTATTTTAATTTTCTTAGTTTGTTGACTTATCTACAAAATAAAGTTTCTCAACTGATGTCAATGGGATTTATTAAGATGTGGGGTTTTTTAAATTATCATTGGGGTTGCATTTTAGAGCTCATGGTTCAGTTGCCAAGTAAACACCAGCCTTTGTGAGAGTATAGGTGGTGATATTTGTCTCACTGACATTTCTTGTGGGACATAGGGAATGACAGTAACTTACAGTGCTTAATAAGAGATGTAATGAAATGAAACTCAGATCATCCTTTAAAATGCTGGAGAGCAACATTAATGCTCCACAATTAGCCCTTTATCTTATGTTGATGCCTCAGACATTACAGTAATATTTGAGCACCTTATATGCCCTATAAATAAAAGGAAAAATAAGTTCATCTACTGGAAAAAAAAAAAAAAAAAAGAGCATGGAGGTCAATAATGCTTTGAAAGCCCCGATTCTTGCAAGTACATTTACTGTGGTATGTACAGTGGAGATGTGAATTATTTATGTGCTGATGGTAGTGGATGGCATGTCATTTCACACACCATCAGGCTCAGAAAAACACCTCTAATTTAAAAAAAAAAAAAAAAGCAAGACAAAACAGGCTATTAATACAAAACAAGCAACAGACAATGTGAAAGGTCTGTGTCGAAATCTGCAAAGAGCATTCAAATTAAAGGCTGGAAACCTGTGTTCTTCATGTGTCCCATTGTGGAGTATAAGGTAATATATATGCTCGTGAACATATAGAAATAACAAACTGATGGACAGCAATGTGGAACAGGGGTTTGGGGACAGGATATTCATAAAGGCCTGCCTAAACCTAAGCAGGTGAGTCTTTAGATGTTGGAGTGGTATGTTCCTCTTGGGGCAATTCAGAGCACCTAAAGTTAGTTTCCAGCTGGAAACCTGAGATCATCTTCTGGAGGAACAAACTTCTCTTTCTCTAAGGAGAAGTGAGAGAGCCTAGCATAACTAGCTTAGACTTTGCAAATACCTGCAACACAACTTAGTCAAGTCTGCAATAACTGTGCCTCACTTTGAAGCCAGTTTTAAATGACCTTGGTAAACTAATTCAAATCCAAATTATTTTAAACAAATTCACTAGACGTCATCCAGCTCATATTCTAAAGAATGGAGTCACAGAGGACCCATATCCTCTTCTTTTTTAGCTTTCCCAGTGGACTGTTGTATTACTTGCTTGGTCGATAGCACTTTTACCAACTTTTTTTAACCTGTCTCATACCAAGAGCCCATGTCAAGTTGTTTAACCTTTGTACATGAAGTTTTCTAAATTGGATGTCTTCTGTACTCTTTCAGGAAGAATTTTGGAGGGAATTAAAGAAAAACTAGTTGAGTTTTGGTGAACTTTTCTAAAACGCATTGGCTCAGAAAATCCCCATCTTGTAGACAGTAGTGTTTGGGCAGGGGTAAGATTTCATGGCATGTCTGAGAAAATACGTTTCATTTGGGCCACATCCTGGCATCACCTTTGCAAATTCTCRTTCTCTGAGGAGAATTTAGATTAAACATCTGAATTCAGTTTAGTTTTCTCCAGAACAGAGCAGGCACCATCCCGGCTTTTCCCTGTTGCGGTGTTTCTGGACTGCCACAGGATGGGGCGGATCAGGTCCGGGACTGTAGGAGTAAACAGGGAGCGGGGAGTTTCCTCTCTTCCATGCTCTTCAGATACTGCTGTAATAATAAATAAAATAATCCAGGATTTGCTCTCTGTCTGAGAATAAAAGGCCTCATGTGGTTTCCATCCATATGATTTAATGCTCTTCTCCCTCAAAACAGAGTGGCCTTGTCTATGTCTTTCACCATGGGAACATGTTGTACCCTAAACCACGTACGGTGTTCTCTGACAAAATATTACTTGCTGTGAGCTAAATTTATGCCAGCGAGTGTGTGAACCATTAAACAATATGAAGAACTGGATGCCAGTGCCTGAGCTCATGGTCTGGCTATGGTCTGGCTGTGGACTTCTGTAGTTTCAGCAGTCTTCTGTGCTAGGTCTGGTCAGTGGTTCTTGTTGATCTGAATGCAAAGAGGGCTAGAGGGAGTTTTGGGGGAGAAAAATGTCAACCATTAAAGCTGGCTAAACTAAAACAGGGAATGGAAGTTGGGAACTGACCAGTCAAGGTTTTTGGAAGAGGTCTGGGACTGGAATCTGGACAGAGGGTGGGTAGGTGCTGGTTGAGATGGAGGCAGGTCTGACAAGCAGATATGGTAAAGCTGGGGGGAATAAACTGCACTGGCTGGACAGAGAAACTCACCAAATGTAATGAAATAATTTCTGCCCTGGGCCCGTATCTTCTGTTTGATCTATACTATGTATATTAGGAAGGTAACAAATTTTTATTTAAAACTTTCTAATAATGGAAAACTAACTACTTTGAAGCAAGTAGTTCCACTAGATAACATGTACTTCAAAATGTAAAATTTTAATCTGAATTTCAGATGACATCCAATATATTGCTATATAATTTTCTGTTAACAGTAAAGAGCCATCTACTACCATTTTCTTCATGGGGGACACTTATAGATTGAAATCAAGTAATGTCTGAACCTCCTCTTGAGTAGATTCAGTAGGCTGATTCCTTCAATTTCTCGTCATAAGCAGAGTTTCTAGGTCTCATCTTTCTGCAGCTCCTTCTGACTTACTTTACTTTACATCACTCTCAGCACCAAATCTGAACAGTGTATTCCCATAGGCTCTTATTAGCATGTTATGCAGTGCTGCATGGCTGTACTGCTCTTCAGCACTCCCAACTTAGCCATGCAAGTGTACACCCTGAAGATACCTCTTTGCATTAGGGTCTTGTATTAAGTTGGTCTCAGTGAGTGCAGAGACACTACATTCAAGAGTGTTGCTTCATCTAAGATTTATGTAACCATTAGTGCTTCTCCCTCTTCTCTCCATCATGCAGTTCTTTGTCTAAYTGTACTAAATAGACTAAATATATGAAATTCACTAGTAATTAAACGGCTGTTCTCAGGTCCCTTTTGGGGTCACTTGAGGAAATCTTATAAACAAACAGTAGAAGAGAAAAGAACGTGTTTGGCATGCTAGATTTGTGTTTAATATCACATAAATTTCATATATGAAATAGTAAATATTCTTCCTTATTCAAAGGAAAACTTTGCTGCTAAAAATGAAATATTTGCCTTCTGTTGATTTTTAGCTTTAAGCAATTACAAACAAAAATCCAAGTATTGACATTTTTATTTAATGAGTTTTGATGTAGAACTTTGACATTGTCCTACCATAAAAATATCCACAATATAATATAGATGATCTGTGTACTGTATGTCTCTGTTAATAGAGCTGTCATTACAATCCTCATTTTTTTCAGTGGAATTGTTCACAAAAATACAGACAAAACCTAGTTGTATCACAGACATCTTATGCTTTGATAGTGATCTACAGGTTTTTTTTTCTGGATTATTTTACTGACCAAAAAAAACCTGAATGATACATAAATCTGCAGCTCACCCTTCATACCTCTTAAACAGAAGTAAAACACTTTCTCCCTCCTAGTATAGGAGGTAAATACTCCCTCCAGTATAATATCTCATGTAATGAGACATTACATATGTGCTAGTAGTTCAGTTGCAACTACACTCTTAAATTCATTAAGAATTCTTGATGACCTACTGAGATTTAAACTGTCAGCTTGTTCTAACTTCTGCCTTTGACACCTTGTTTTCTGAAGACATCTCATCTTTGTTATCAGGAAGAAGTATCCCTGTGGTAAATATTTCACCATCATCCTTTGTGGTGAATTGACAAAAAAAAAATAGTTTAACTGTGCCACTTTGACTTTCTCTTCTTGCATTTCTGTTTTGTCTCCAAAGTGATTTAGAGGTTCCACTGACTTTATGAAAAAGTGATTTTTTGCTACTTCATGATTTTGTCTGCTTAATTCTTATGGAAACAGTTACACCACTATARTGAAGAATACACACTTCCTCAAACAGGTGCTAACAGGGATTATCAGTCACATTCTCGAATGACAGAGTATGACAGTCCAAAGATGTTGACTACTTTTTTACTTGTCACCTTGTCAGTGTAAGCACTTCTTAATCATATTTTCTACTCCTGATGAGGTGTTGCTCACTGATGTGTTGCAATTTGGCAACATCGGTCTTCACATTATGTTATTTTTGTTTATGCATCTTTTAACTAATTACTGTTTAAGTAAATATGTTGATGGAGAGGAGGAGATGTCTCTAAGCAGTCTCAGAATTGCAGAACTAAGCAGGATGGAAAGAACCTCCTGAGGTCTCTAGTTTAACCACATGCTCAAAGCAGGTCCAACAGCTCAGGGCCTTCCCTAGTCAGGTTTTGAGTATCTCCAAGGACAAAGATTCCTCAGCTTCTCTCAGATCCTGTGCCAGTATTTGACCACCTTCAGAGTTAAAAATTTTTCCATGTACTGTTTTGCAGCTTGTGTCTGTTGATTCTCGTCCTTCAGCTGCACTTTGTACACAGACAAATCTGATCAGGTACTTGCCCTAGAAGAATCAAAATCTGAAATGTTTTGAAGAGAAAGCAACCATCTTCATACAAACTTCCTGAGGTTCCTTTCTAACTGAATTAGTCTATGATCCTGGGCTCTCTACATTCCAGTGCTGCCATTCATAGATTCATATTGTTTCAGGCCAGTAGAATTCATGAGCTCATGATCTGCCAGAAATCATTCCATGCTGGAATTGGGCACTTCCTTTACCTAAAATATTCCCTATTTAAACAGGCAAATAAGTGGTCAATATCCAGTTCATTAACACATTGAAAAATTCATATATATTAGCTGGCTTGTAGCGATATAAATGATTCTTGGTTTTGACTTCCAAATCCTTTCTATTTAATTGTACAAACTGTTTTGTTACAAAAGAAAGTCCTTTTCTCAATATCTTGGAAATTTTGCCTTACAAGCTCTGAGTAGTGGAGAAAAAAAAAAGATTGAGCAATCACATTTCTGGGAGGCAGTTAATAACCACAGGACAGTACTCCTGAAGGAATCATGAGGGATGGACAATAGCTGCTCTGAGATCTCTCTCACCAAAAGAATCCTTCCAAGAAACACTGGGCTTGGCATTGACCAGTTCTGAAAAAAAAAAATAAAAATGTTGCAGAAAGAAGACATGAAGGAATCATGGAAATAAAAATTAATGTGTAGGAGCCAGATTATGCACGGTCCCTGTGTGGATGGACAAGCAAGTACGGACATGCCAGTAAGAAAAAGGCTGACATTTCCTATTCTGTAAACTTAATACATGAACAATTTCTTCAAAGGTCTGTTGAGGTTTATCTGCTCTGTCCTTGCCCTTACCAAGTGCTGTGGCTGAAAGGGTATCCTTTGTGGTTTCCTGTTCCTGTAAAAAGAAGAGAGAAGCATACTCTCACTGCAGCTCAGTGAACTCTCAGTGGATTTTTCCACTCTTGATGCCATTATGATCAATGGAAAAAAAACCCTAGCAAAGATGCAGGGTCCTGCTGACTATTGGTAGCCCTGATTTTAGGAGTAGTATTCTTTCCTGTACTCCATGATCAAGAATCCAAACAACTCCATGGCCAGCTCTTCTGCTCTTCCACTTTCTACCTCAGCAATTTCCCCTCAATATACCCTTCCTCAAGCTCTACGCATCGTCCCATCCCTCCTCCCCATGTGCCTCCGTTCCAGCATGCACACAACTGTCCCTTTTCCAGCTTTTCCATTTGAGCCTGGTTCATCTCAAACGACCATTGGATTTGTTTCTGCTTAGATCATCCTGCCTTCTCTCAACACTTCAACAAATTCTGGCACCATCTTCAACCGCTTATCTAAGAAATAAAACCATTAAGGGCTACTTCTAGCTTACGGGGTGATGCAATTTCTTCAGACCTATTCCAGCTCTCCATCCAGGATAAAGACCTGAAGCTCCACAGAGCAGCTTCTTACCCCACCACCAAAAGACCTGAAGGGGACAGAAGGCTACACAAGGAATTATCCCTACCTACTGCCTTCATCCCCACCAATTTCACTGAGTTGCTCTAAACGATGTTGAATTCTTTAAATGATAACTTCATGCTGGCCTGCTCCATTCTCCACAAACAGTGACAATGCAGGGATGAGGTAAAGAATTGTGTCTCCAAGGTAGGGGAATAGCTGTCACTAAAATCAATGTAGTATCCAACCAATGTGTTACTGCATGGGATTTTTAATGCAATTGTTATAACTGGGACAAACACTAACTGTAATAGCACTTGTGATCCAAAAGCCATATGAAGCTTGACCAGCTAAGGTTTTAGTTACAAACTTTTAAGTCATTTAGTTGGAAAGATATTTGAACATTTTAAAAACAATGCTTTAACATTGTTGTTAAAGCAACATTGGGATCATTCATGAGTTCAGTAACCTACGATATTGCATGAAACARTCTGACACTCATAATTTTAGTTCAAAATATGATAAACCCCAATGTTTTCCAGTGAACCTTGCTTTCAGCTGTTGGACAGGAGACATGTTAGGTAGGAAGGTGAGCCACAGCACGTCGCTCTGCACTGAAAGCATCCATGAAAAGGCCTACCACAGGCTGAGAGCAGAACGGTCCAAGAGGGGCAACAATGGTGATTCCACCACGCATCAGGGATCCCACTGCTTCCAGCCTCACTCCCACCCCTCATGAGACCCAGAGGGTCCACAGCTGCAGAGGGCTATGTGCAGGGTCAGAAGTTGTTTGGCTGATTGAGCTGTATCAGCTGCCTGAACACCCGCTCCCCCTCCACTCCAGGGACCGGTGACTAGGCCAGATGGAAGCAATTTCTCTGCCAGATCTGACCCATGGGCCATGTTTTGAACTATGCTGATTTAGTTTTACAATGCTTAGAGCCTAGCCCTCTACTCAGTAAAGGTTAATGAAGATTTGACCAGTAAGCTTAAACTCTGTGCTCCTTCTAGTTATTTATAACACATCTATCAATAGGAGTGTTTGGAAAGGAGGAATCTTACCTTTATTTTTGTTATAATCCATAGTGGAAATTTTCTAAATTTCAAACTTATAGAGACTCTCCACATCCTGTAACTAATTCTGGTAGCTTTAGGGAGTTCCCCATCTGGGACAAATCCAGGCTCATCTCTGTTTGGAGCATATCCAGGCTCATTTCTACTGGGGGGCCCTGAAGTTTTCCAGCATCCCTAGCCATGACGCAGACCCATTTGGGACTCCTGCCTTCAGGCTGGCCATACTGTAGCTTACAGAGTTCCCAGGACTGGGGTAGACCTGCCAGAAATGCAGTTTCTCTTGGAATCTTGCCTTGGATTCGGCAAAACTTTATCAAACCCAAGCTGTTTTGAATGAAATCACACTCAACCAACTAGCATTTTTCAGCAAACTTTACTTCAGCAGAAAATTTCTGACCAATTCTATCTATCAACAAAACTTCAGGTCTTTAGGGAATGCTAAATAGTGCCAGCTGAGTTATGGAAGTGTTAATTCCTGTGAAACATCTATTGTAAAAATGTAAGCACCCATTTGGTATCTGGATTTATTTAATGATCATTGTATATGCTGTTACAGTCTCCAGAAGTAATTAATATTCAGATCCAATGGGTTGTTGCTTCTCCAGTTTTTGCAGAATGAAACTTTCCTGTCCTGATGGATGGCAGCTGCATTTGGAGCCAAGGGAGCCTCCACTTCAAAGGTATCCACCTATGTGACAGTGAGAAATGTGCATGGTACATACTATGGGGATGACAGATCAGAGGTGAATCGGGAGAGTGATAGGCAGGATAATAAGTCCCCCCTGCCTCCAGGCACTGCGCTTTTAGGGAGTTTGAAAGCTCATCTGCCTGAGCTTTCAGGACCATCCAGGAGCAGTTTTTCGCACTTCCGGTAAAATGGACTAAAGCCATGTCCTCGATACCTGTAAGCTTCTGATGACTGAAACCAACAACCAATATGCAGATAACAGAATTATAGGAAGAAAGAAGCTCTACGGAACACATTATCCACAGTTTTATGCACTTTCAATCTCTATTTCTTCAGTATTAGGAGTGACTTTGCGGTGGGAATGTAATGGGAAAAGATGGCCTGTACCTAAGCCTTTCATATATGATTCTTGCTAACATGATGGACATTTAAAGAATATGAAAACATAATAATAAGCTACAGACCATGTTCTGCCTGCACTAAAATCAAGCACTATTGTATGCTAAATAAATATTTTAAATAGGATGTTTCTTTTATGGATGATGCAATGTCTCCTGATATTTACAGCATTTATAAAAGGCTAAACAATATACATTAACCAGATCATTTGCCTCATCTTTCACCATTCCATTTGTTTTATTGCTCCTATAAAACATGATTCTCTGGGCAGTTTAGATGAGCGAAGAGTGTGAAATACTGCTGGCCACATATCACTTCCTTCCATATCTGAGATATTTCTCTCTGGAGTGGTAGGTCTCAATACTCCTATGCAGTGCATGAGCATTAAATTTTTTTTGGCCTGTTTATCGATGTGCTTTTGTAGCAATGCTCAGAACAAAGCAAAGAAAAGCAAAATAGGTAAGGAGACTAAGAACATTGGTTTGCAGAATCAGCTGAATTTGAACTGAGATCTAATACATACCAATTTTATTTAGGTTTTGGCTAGAAAGCTAGAAATGTAGACAAAATGAAATTTGTTACCTGAAGGGTGAGAGGGGATGTGGCCACCCCCARCCTGCTATGGGAAAGAAAGATAAAATGTATGAAAGAATTGGGAAGGAGAATTAATTCTGAAATTCCTGGATTGGTTGGCAGAGGTTATTTTGTGAAGTGGTGCAACTGCTGGAGGTGTTGCTAACCTGGCTTTCCCAAGAAAAACAAGCAGCAGGGCCCCAGTATTTTGCAGTCTGTTGTCCTACCTAACTGCCTTATTTTCCTATGCCTAAAGTCAGCCAAGATAGGAAACAAACCCACCAATATTTAAATGAATGATGACAAACAAAACACACTAAATGATGGCGAACAATAACACTAACATTTAAAATAGTTGTGGTTATTTCCTTTATAGAGTAAGGAGTACTGTTACATTGCAGTAAACATACCCAAAAAAGACTAAGTGCTGCACATTTCTTTGTGCCATTCACTGTGATTTCCAGAGACAATCCTTGTCCACTTTAGCTTTTTAGGCTGGTGAGCCTTAAGTAGAGAGAAGGAGTGATGGAATGGATCATAGCATCTTTTTTCTTTTTTAAACCAAGTCATTCTTTACAAGGCCATGTAAAATGAGTGGTTCCTCCATGACAGAAACAGCCTGCCACTGAAACGCTCTCGCTAGGCAAAGGACTGGGGAATGCTGTGGTGAGTGCTGCTGCTGAGGGACCATCACGAGARGGGCATTGCCGGCACTGTCTGCTGTGAGGTGCTCCTACAGGGCAGCGTCAGTCCAGCAAACAACCTGAGCCCCGAACTAGCAATCTCCACTTGTATTTACAAGTTCAACAGGGCAAAACTCTGCATTACTGCACATGACCAGCTGAAGGACATGGGGCTTTGTGGCTTCACCTAGTCAAACTGGGGCCCACCCTCTGATTTGTCCATACCATTAAATTGCTAGTATCGCCCATAGCATAGCTGGGATGTAAGCCAAATTACGTGCTGCTGACAGTGGTGGTAGCAGGGGCCAGGCAATGGGAAGGTTGTATGGGGTTGTTTTGTTTTCGACAGGTAACAGAGATTAGCTGTAGGAGAAGTGCTATGGGTCTCAGTGCTAGGAGTCTCTCCCTGACCCAAACCTTTTACCTGTATGGGCATAACCTGTGAGTACAACTGTGTCTGAGTATTCATCCAAAGAGTTTATCTTGGTGACCCGTGCCAAAGCTCTTTCTTCAAGATAAAAATTAAATGGAGAAAAGCGACGGCAGAATTTGTATTTCTAAGGGCAGAGCAGTTTGTTATGGGTGGTTTTGCACCTTTGCATGGCAACCATAAGAAGGCAAAGATTTAAAACAAATGTTTCAAAAAATGATATGCATATTTTACGGAGAAATAGGTTTTGTTGCAGATACATGACTATGTATCTGATGTCACTGTTTTATGCACATTGCTAACATTGTAGCTGAATGAAGGGTTTTTCAAAGTGGATATGCCAAAAATATCTTACAGATAGCATACTTCTGTAAGTAACACAAAAATGTAACACAGTTCAGTGCCTCTCCAGAAGTGATATTGTTCAGAAAGTCTGAAGCAATGCAACCTTATAAAAGTAAAGGCTATTGTTACAAATTACGCCAGTGGCTCTTGTTAAGTCTGACATGATTTCAAGCCAACTGATTGTGATAGCACCCAACCAGACTTACTAAGAATTTTATTGCATGTTTCTAGGTTTGCTTTTTTTCTGATATATTTCCTCCAGTGAGAGGATATATAGTGCCATACAACAGTCCTGGTCATTGAAATAGCAGAAGACCTTCAGATTATTTCAAAACTACATCTCATCATTGAGGCTTATCCCCCATTTCTGCCCAATATTCACAGACAGTTCTCTGTTGGCCAAAATTCTCCTGCAAGTTCATCCTCTAAACAGCTGTGCCAGGTAGATATCCAGGTATAAAAGAAAACCCTAAACAGCTTTAAATGGGATTTCTACCTTTACACAGGATACCTAGATGATGAAATTATATATCCATCGTTAAAACTTATCTATCCATTATGGGCTCCCATACAGAAGAGATTATCTTCTGTGGGGATGGGTGAATGGTTAAGAATCAAACATTTGTTGACCCCTGCCRAAAGCCTAGGTAGCTCTTGGTCTTTCAAAGAGTTGTCAAGCTCTTTTCCCAGAAAAAAACATTTGCTTGGAATACAGCCTAATGGATCCTCCGTGTGTTTAAATTAATGCATCCACAAAGCCAATATTCCAACAGGGGTACACAGCAGTGTTCACAATTTGATATGCTCTTAGCCCGTTGCAGAAATTACTCTGGATCAGGAATTCAGTCAGACATTTCCCTGGCCATACTGTGGTATATCAGGTCTAGACATTGACGTAGAGGCCAGGTCTGCACAATAAATTCTGGCTTGCCATAGTTAGTTAGGTGTTGTGACAAAGTGTGATTGTCAGAACTATGGCAACGCAAACTGCTAGCATAGACATGATTTTGTAGGAAAACTTTGCATGTGCCCAGATAGCGTCTTTAATTTAGGGAAGAGGGCACAAACTGAGCCAGCAAAATCATAGTTTTGCCAGTCTAAAATATATAGCTTCACATCTATTCTGAGAATATATATCAGGTGGGATACTAGGAAGCTTTCCAAAGGCCGACCTTTCCTTAATTTGTAAACATTTTCATTASAAAATGAGCATGTCTCCAAGGTTTGGTTTGTGTAGTTTTTCCAAAGTCAGGAAAATTCATTAGGTCAACATTTCTTTGAAAAGCTGACTTTCCACCTCCTTTTACCTTCATATATTATCTGTGAAATGTGGATTACAGTATTTTCCTACTTGACAGGAGTGTTGTATATATATGTTTATTGAAAAASTTGAGCTTCTCAGGTACCTTAAGCTCACAGAGCTTTTCCTGGAAAAAGAAACACTTTTTTTTTGTTCAAGTTCTATGGGAAAATACACTTCTTGACAAGTTTTTTTTTGACTGAGACGTTTCCAAATTTCCAAACATTTTCAGACACGGGGAGGAAGGAGGGTTCAGGAATCTGACATGTCAAGATGATATATAATTTTTCACTTATTATTATATACAATGTAGAAAAGAAAAATCTGTCCCAAACTTGCATAAATATTCGAAATATTAAATGAGAGCACAATGTTAGCTTGATTTAGCTACCATCTCTGTGAAAATCTGAAATTCCATTCCTTTCTAACTACAGCCTGACTAAATATTAACAGAAGAAAGTACACATAGAAGAGTTAGAAAAGTTTCTGCAATTTATCAGAAAAACTTATTTCAAAATTAAGAAGACACATACGTGAGAAGCATATCACATTGAAGAAGAACATATTTGGACGCTAAAATAAGACCCCAGAAACAGTAAATCAAGACTTGGTCTTACCTCTGGAAAACACCAGAGTTTTTGAGATCCCCATTTGCTAGCCCCCTGGCAGCTCCTGGTTTTTAGGTGACTGCCCAGATAGAAGCATCATTATGCTGCTGTCATACCTGGGCTGTACAACTGGGAGATCAGGGAAACAGAGCAAACCCCCAGAGGGTAAGTGTAGTTGCAGTACAGATCACTTAGGTACTTCTCTGAGTCCTGCTTTCTATTGTAAAATGAAAACGCTGAATAGATTAGGTTTTGATAGAGGAGTACCACATCAGCTAGCCAATGAACACCTTACCTGCTGTAGGACAGGTACTTAGTCATTCACGCTCAGCTTCAGACAGCTATAGTGGTTATGGACCATCAGCTGAGTCATCAAACTGTTGCGGTCTGTACTCTTACCTGACCCATTTGTAAGGAAAAATGTGATTGCTTATTTTGGTGTAAGCTAAATAACCTAACTATGCAATCAACTAGTCAAAAAGCATATGCAGTAAGATTTAGGGTGACTGAGCTAATCAATGGTAACTCGGTAAGACACTGTAACTCATATTTGCTCATGGACTCATGCTTTATTTCTGCTCTTATGGTTTCTACTTTCACAAAGTTTCCACCAGGCATTCTGTAGATTGGTAGGTAGGAACACTTCTGTTTACTGTGGATCAAGAGTTAATGACACTGGAATATAAAACAAGAGCCTAAGTCCAGTTGAGGTAGTTCTGTTTCCATCAGGAGTTCTTCATGGAGATGTAGAAAGCATAAGACACCAAGGCATGGATTGAACTGTATATGAACATTGGCATAATCTTCAGAACATAAACTTCTCAAGCCTGAGTTCATATTTCAGRCCTTTTATTTCCTGACCATGACCAGATTTCTCCTCCATGAACTTATCTTGTCTCTTTAGGAACCCATTCATACCTTTGGCCTCTTAAAAGCCTATGGCTACAAGTTTCATCATTTTAAAATGCACAAAAAGGTGTTTCCATCAATTTGCTTTATAGTTGTTGCTGTATAGTAGCAGTAGAGTCCTTCTTTCATGTTGAGAAATATTAAACAATCATGGGGTTTTATGCCTGGAGAATCAAGGATGAATTCAACTTCACAGCCCTTCTATGAAAATGGCAGAGTGAAGACGGTAATTGAAGAGAACAGATTTATTCAAGACCCTGGTATAAACTTTCATGTTGTATTTCCTGAACTATGTTTCATTGGATGACCTTCAGGACAATCAACAGTGTGACTTCGAAAGTTTTCAGACTTCTTTAATGGATATGCCATTGAACTAAAGTTAACATTTTAACATGTTGTATTTATTATGAGGCAAACACTCCAGAGATTTCCTCTCATGAAAACCCAAAGAACAGCTAAGCAAATTATGTTAGCATATTGCCACTTTTGGTACCGTGACCATGTTATGCCAAGGAAATTAGATGAAGGTAGATCCTTTTATTGAAGACAGTTTTCTGTCTGTAAGTACTGTGTATTGAGAAAGGAAAGAACAAAGTGCTTTAGCGCTTTAGCGCTTTAGCAAAAGCAATAGACCACTGATATTAGTGCACCTTTAGATATGCAGTGGATTAGCCTTGGCTAAGGGCCAAACACCCACCCAGCTGCTCCTTCACTCCCCTTCCTTAGCAGTACAGGGTGAAAATAGAATGAGAAAGCTTGTGGTTGAGATAAAGTCAGGGAGATCACTTACCCATTACTCTGTTGGACAAAACAAACTCTTCTAGGAGAAAATTAATTTAATTTATTGCCAATTACAATAGATTCAGATAGTGAGGAACAAAAAGACAAACTTTAGAACAAGACCTTTCCTCCCCCCTTTTCCAGGCTCATCTTTTCTCCTTCACTCATATTTTATTTCCCTTTAATCTCTTTTTTCTATATTTTTATCTTTTGCTTCTGCTTTATTATTAAAAGTCATGTTTTTATTTACTACTTGTTACCTTGAAACACTTACAACTTACACTGTCTTTTAAACAGACAGCAGTGCAACCTTACTTCAGCAAGCATTTTAGACAAAATGATTTTATAACACCACCCTTATTTCCCTTCAGGCATCAGAATTACCAGAACAGAGAAAACAGACAAGTGTTTGTTCTGTGAATCTTTTTTACTGTTATTTCTAAGGCTGGTCTAAAAATAGAAATAATTTTCTGTGAAAAATATTTCTGAATATTATTCCTGTTTTTAAAGATTCTAAACCTTTTTCAAAACACCATGAAAGCAGTAAAAGTAGCAAATAAATTCAATGCAAAATGTAACAGACTAGTGTTATTAAAATTCACTGAAACCTCTCTGACATGCTGAAGTAATCTCTGTGAAACACCACTGTGAAATATTGCTTCCAAAGCTATTCAGAATATATTTGATATCTACTGGTGAATTTGACAAGTTCAGTGGAATTGTTCTTATTTCACAGCAAGTTCAGTTTCATTGAATTGTTGACATTTTTTAGTTTGATGAACTAAGCTTGCATCACTGGATAATTAATGTTGTTTAAAAGTAGCTTTGTGACACTAAGGGCAATTATTAAGTATAGAAACCAGTCAATTTAGTTCCAGAGTATTGTTATCAATGGTATATTATGGTTAAAGCTATATTATCTCCACCTTTGCTTTCAAAGTTATTTGCTTATGCCATCTACCCTATTTTATGGAGTTCCACAAACTTATTTTGTTTCCATTGCCACCCTATGTCTGGAATTATTTTCTTACATTCAATAGCAAATCTTGCTTTGTTCACCAATTCTACAAAATATTTTAAGATTTTTCTGTCACTGCAGTGACACCTGGTGTTGAAAGCAAAGTTCTTGATAGCTCAAAGGTACAAGAGAATAATTTTCATAGTACAGGTTGTTTTAAAACCACCAGCATCTGGGACTTTTCACCACCTGCTAACTTGGAAGAGAAGAAAAGGGAAAGGGAAGGGAAAAGGGAAAGGGAAAGAGATATGGAAAGGGGATGGGGAAGGGAAGGGGGGTGGGGAAGGGAAGGAAAGGGAAAGGAAGGAAAGGAAAGAGGAAAGGAAAGGAAAGAGGAAAGGAAAGAGGAAAGGAAAGGGGAAAGGTAAAGGGGAAAGGAAAGAGGAAAGGAAAGAGGAAAGGAAAGAGGAAAGGAAAGAGGAAAGGAAAGGGGAAAAGAAAGGGGAAAGGAAAGGGGAAAGGAAAGGGGAAAGGGAAGGGGAAAGGGAAGGGAAGGGAAGGGAAGGGAAGGGAAGGGAAGGGAAGGGAAGGGAAGGGAA